>JAZDUH010000431.1:3497500-3937500 GCA_036419115.1 Scarus forsteni
CCGAATGTCATAATTGTGTATTGTTATTTGATCTTTTTATTTCCACCTCCGCTTCTACATAAGACTAAAACACACCAAGTACATTCAAGTGTTGCACTGGAAGTGTTAAGGGCCAATTTTTCCCATTGAAACCCATTTAAACTGCAGTTTTTGAATTTACTTTCCATTAAAGCATAAAGCATAAAGAATGCATTTTATTATATCAGGGTGTCAGTCTGGGCTTTTGCCTTTGAATTGATCAGCTTTACTTCCCTCTATCAGGTGGCACTGTTTTAAAAGATTTAATTAATTAAATCTTGGTGGCATCATGGCAAAACTTGGCATTTAAAGGTTTAAAATAAAAAAGTATACATATTTGATGCATGAGTTGGTCTGATGTTATGAGTTTAGCACCAGAGGGTTATGAGTGTGAGTGATATAACAGAGGCCGAGGGTTTAAAATCATCTGATTTCATTTATGCATTTTAATCCATTCAACACATATTAGTTTATTTGCAGTGTCCTCCTTGTTGTCGTACCTTCTCTGTTTCTTTCTTGATCATCCACCTGGCTGCTCTCTTGGTGTCTGAAAGGCTGATGAAAGCCTCGGGCTGTAGCTGCTCAGACTTCAGTGTGAGTGCTGATGCTTTTGGATGCACTTCACTCACAGCAGGACAAGCCAAACACAGCATGCAGCACTGTGACCATCTCAGCTGTGTTAACGGTGTTATCCTGCTGTGGTCTGATGAGTGTGTTACTCCATGTTTAACTATACTGCGTGTCAATTAAACTTTGAACAGATTTATTTAGTACAGTTTAAGTCTGACAAACAAGCGTGTACGTCACTGTGGCTATATGGAAGTGTTGTATCTGTACTGTTTAAGCTTTATTTTTTGTTGTTTTTTATAAAACACAGACGTTGATCATCGTCAACACCGGTGAAGTGGATCAGTAGTGTTTCATCTTCTTCTGTGTACCCATGTTTTTTTCTGTGACTTTGTCAAACCCTTAAAATAACACCCAGGGCAGATCACCTGTAGAGATGAACATAGTCTCTGATAGATCCATTCATCATTAACAGTAGAGGTGTTGGTTTTGTTTATGTCAACAGTCATGCTGAAATCAAAGTCTGAGGGTGTGTTTACATGGCGCCGAACACGGTCAAATACGATACGTTTCATTGCGTTTTGGCCTTTTGTTTTGTCTCAAAATGGAAACTTTTGAAAATGGGCTCTAGAGTGAAAAGTTTTGTATACGCTCTCCATGCAGCTCCGTGTAAACCCGTATCAGAGCGTTTCAGGGTGAAACGCTGCCATCACCGCATGTGCAGTACTCGTTCACATGAAGGCTGCGCGCCCATACCAGGAACAACAACAGCTTCGGCCGTCTGCTGAGTAACGTGTGAGCGTCTTACCGTGCTCGGTTTGTTATCCAGACAAAACTATCCAGACAGATTTGTTGTCCAGAAAAGAAACTCCTACGTCTCTGCGTCTATTCGCCATTGTTGTTTGTGAAAGGTTTTCTTCTTCGTTCGTGTGTTGTAGCAGCGCTGCATCTCTGCAGACCTACACAGCCATCTACTGAACCGGCATGCACACTACAGCAGATTCACTCGTCTCCGAGCGTCGTCGTCTGAACACAGAAGAATTCTAAAACGCAAAGGACAAATCTTTGCGTCTTTAAGTCAGGAGTGTCCATGTAAACGCAGCCTTAATCTAACTTTGATTTGACCTTGGAGATTGACACAGAGGTGACGATGTGGGACTTCAGCCTCCTCATAAACATCTTGTCTCTTCAGTTGTCTTTCTGTTTGGATATTTTGGAAGAGTTTCTGAAAAGCATTTCCTCTACACTGTGATGACATAAAGACATTATATTTCAGCTTGAACCCTGGCTGTAAAATTTTCCTTCCTGTTACAAAAATGGAGATTTTTAGTGGCGTGTGTGATCTCTAGGGTCGGCCTAAAGTGGACCCTCAAATACTGCAGCATCATTCATCTTTCAAAACTGAAGACTGAGACTTCCACAAAACCTCATAGAGAAACTCATTTAAGAGCTCAATAAAGAATAAAAGGAAAATAAAATAATATAAAGCATTGAGGTATTAAAACCACTGATTCTCCTGAGCAAAGCTCTGTGGACTCAGAGGGTAAATACACCCCCCCTCCCGTGCACAGTTTCAAAGCTCAGGAAACAGGGCCGGGCTTGCATTTCCAGAAGAGCTCTGTTTTCCTCCCCTGTTGGCGGCAAACACAGCCGTGCAGAAACAGAGCTGTGCCTCAATGGAGGGCCTGACCGGCTAAACACTGCTCCTCTCAGCATTGTTCCCCTGAGGCCTCCGAGCACTTTGGAGATAAACAGTGTTTAGCAGTTAAAAGGGCCACAGAGGAAAAGGCTTATCAGATGTCTTCTCAATGGGCCGTAAGCTGCACGATGAGGCCTGGGCTCAGATAAGGTGGAGGATCGGGCCCTGCTCTGGATCAGTCTCACAGCTGATTCGTGGGTGCTGCCATCTTGGGTGGCCGCAGGAACTGCTGCGTAAACTTCAGCGTCTGCAGAGACAGCTGAATAATGCCAAACTCTCTTAAGTTTGGATTAAATTATTGTTATTCCCACAGTCAGAGTTTGACTGGAGAGCAGCTACGAGCTTTACAGGTTCTCCCCCGTGTCCTTTACCTCACTGTCAAAAGTTCAGTTAGACAGAGAGTCATTTTCAGAGAGGGAAGCTGTCCATGTCTTATCAAACATGAACAATAAAGGATGACATGACCCCAGTAATGGCTGCCCGTGAGCTCATCTCTAAAGCTGCGTCCACACTGTGGCGGTGCGATCAGCCTCCTGTGCCGGCTGCAGAGCAAACGCGGTGTTGTGTTTGGCGGCCCCCTCCTCTCCTCTTCCATCCAGCAGTGAGAGATTAGAGCTCAGGGAGAGAGTTAAAGAGAGAGGAGAGGAGGATGGAGGGAGGGGGAGTTTGGCTTTAGTTATTCCCCCTGTCCCCTTTTCCTGCTCTGCTTTCTGGGGGTAGGAGTCAGAGTCAGGACAATGGCCAAAAAGATGGTTCCCAACCAGCCGCTGAATGGGAACACTGTTGGTGGTAGCGCTTCATTCAAAGCGCGGCCCGGGCACATTGTCCTTCAGGATCGGCGGAGGAGAATGGAGTTTGCTGGTGGCTGCCAAAAGGTTAGCAGCCTCTGTGAAAGGAGCGACCCATTATTCACTGCCCTTTACAGAGCCCCAGCAGCCTTTGTGCTCCTCCTCTCTTCCCTCCACACCGCCGGCTTTTTCTCACTCTGCTGCTCCGGATCTGCGCCCGACGTTTTCCCCCAAAGTGAGCGAGTGAGGCGCGATGCCACCACCGCCTAGGGCTGGGCAGAACAGCTCATTTTTAGAATTCATTACTGTAATTTCACAGATACACAGTAGAAATGCATGATAATTGATTTTTGCTGATATCCTGATATGTCCATATGCATAAATGCATTATAGTTGATACTGATATTTCTCCTGAAGAACAGAGAGTCTTTACATCAGGAAAAGTTAGTTGCTGCTTTGACAAGGAGTCAGGTGTAAAATATAAAAAAATATATAACA
Source organism: Scarus forsteni (assembly GCA_036419115.1). Lineage (NCBI taxonomy): Eukaryota > Metazoa > Chordata > Actinopteri > Labriformes > Labridae > Scarus > Scarus forsteni. The sequence goes on from JAZDUH010000431.1 coordinate 3,501,071, forward strand.
TCTTGCTTTTTGAATGCACCTGTGCAGTGATGATCAGGTGAAGTTAAATGGAACATTTGTAAATGTTGATGTTCATTAATGCTATTATATGGGATATATGGACCACTATACCGACTGTAAATATCAGCAAATGTTTCAACATTGGCTGATGCCAGTATTCAACTTTTTAGGCTAATATCTCCCAGAACTGATATTGTACCAATCATATCGTGCATCCCAAATATCAACTGTAAGACAGTTTGGTTCATAAATAATGTTAACTGAGTCAAATGCTCAATAAAATTATTATTCACAGGTAATCGTTATAGGATAATAAAGCCAATTAGGGCATCATAGATTTAAGGAGCATTCCTATTTAGGTAAACGCCACCAGCTCAACAAAAAGGAGCCTAAAACATCACCCATGGTTTAATTATTCAATTCTTACAACTGTTCGCAAACTCCTGCACATCCATTTACATTCACTGTCTCAAATAATGCCAATGTGCAGTTTGAACAGGGTTTGAAGTTCGAAGTTTACTTATTTACTCGAAAGCCAAGGGGGAGAAATGATGTAAGAAACCCAGACCAGGCCTTTTTTTACCAAACAAAATGATAAAGTTTATCATTTCACATTTGTTCTGTGAATTTCAGAGTGTGCAGGAGCTGATCAGCTCTCCGAAATTATTATTTAGGTATCTTGTTTTTATTGCACAAGCCAATCTGTTATTGCTTGACAGAGAAAAGATCAATATTTATATCATGTACCTCTTCTCAGATCAAAAATACTAGTGGATTTTGGAACACATTTCCCATCCCTACCACCATCCCACCCCTCTACCCTGAACAGGGAATACCAGGAACATTTAGGGACCACCCCACCACCACCACCTTGTCTCACATCCCCACCCTCTGTCAAAAAAGGAACCTTTAAATGATATGGCCCAGAAGTAACAACGGGGTTAGCATTCACCGCACAAGGGGATTTAGAAAGAGGGAGCGTGGAAACTGCCACTCAGCCAGCACCACCTCTATTCAGCCGCCCCAGACACCAACTAAATCTCCGCTATTTAGGTGTGTTTACAAGAGAACCTTTAAAAATAAATCAAGTGAAAGAGCATGATGGAAGCAAGGGGAGACACAAAGGAAACACTTGAATGTAAGGCCCTTTTCAAACTTCATTATGCCAGTAAATCCAGGTGATAAAAGCTGACCGATTCCTGGAGCGTCCCCGTCATGTAGGACCAGATTTAGATTTTTGAGCCCTGCCTGCTGACATTTATCTACGGGACAGATGCTGTTACTGTGAACACTTGCTCTTGGGGAATTCTTAGGCATGTGCATGTGCATGTTTGACTGAATTTTGTCACAAAAAGAGGTTATGCAGAAGCTTCTGTGACTCCAGCTTATGTTTTTAATCCAGGAAATACACTGGTTTTACTCAGAATATTATTTTTTCTGGAAATTTGAGCATGCTAACTAGAAAAACACAGAGAGGATTAGATCACATGGGTGGACTGATAATCAAATCTATTCAGTTACTATCCTGTATGCTCAAATGTTATCAGTTCTGACTGTTACAGCCCTACTTGGGGGTTGGTCTGCCCAGATGAAAGTCTGGACACATTATCAGGTGGACCTCAAACGCATTACAGTGCACACTGTGCAGGAAAGTAAAACTAGTTCGGCTGAGCTTCATCCTGCTATTGTCAGCATGAGTGTCACAGATTTCAACTCTGGATTAATATTTGACTTCAAGGCTGAAACACTAAGGAGCCAAATTTGTTTCTTTAATATGCAATCAAAAAAAAAAAAATTGAAAACAAAAAAAACTTTGCAAACAAAATTATAATTTCAAAAATACAAAAAAATATGTTTGTGATGAAAACTGTACCTTCATAAATCCACAAGTTTTATTTACAAATCATAATTTGACCAATCAGGAGGCTTCTTACAGTTTTCAGAGGAGGCCCCGCCCATGAGAGTTAAGACGAAGCGCAAACAAAAGTTCAGGAAACACAAACGAATCTGTGGTTCATGGGAGCAATATTTTGATTTGTAAATAAAACTTGTGGATTAATACAGGTACAGTTTTCATCACAAACATGTTTTTGGAATTTTTGAAATTATAATTCTGTTTGCACAGTTTTTTTTTGTTTTCAAATCTATTCTTTTTGAATGCATATTAAAGAAACAAATTCGGCTCCATAAAACCCAAGCTTTGTGGATTTAACCGGTTTATTTCAGAGGATGTCAGAGTCACTTGTCATCAAGAAGAGCATCAAGCTGAACCAAGGGTGATGTTTCAGTAAATTCAGGCAATATTGCCATTATCAGATTATGTTTCTTTTACAAATCTCTAACTGATGGTGAGCAGTTTAACATCAGTCAACACAACTTTGACTTTAATAACATGTGGTCTTTATTCTATAAAATATTATCTGCTGTTTTTTCAAAAATTAAATTAATTTTTGCCACTTAACCTTTTTTTAAGAATTCCTATTTTTCTGACCTAGTCCATGAAAGCAGTTTCTTTCCTCTAGCTGCCAAGGATACTCTCTACTCAAAGGATGTTTTTGTTAGGGAAAAAAAATGAACCAAAATAACAAACAAATACATAATAAATAATATAAATAAGTCTGTAAAATGTCCACAAATAGAAATCAATAAAAGCAAAAATGTTAAGGATGCACAACATTATAAAACATCTTCTTAAACTACCCAAATACTGAGATAAAGCAGGTGAATCATAATCCTAAAATGGCTCCAATTAAATCCCAGTAACAGCACATCAGCTCAGCGTCTGAACCAAACAGCCTCATTTTCCATTAACTCTATGAAACAACATTCATGCAGGACATAAACAGTGAATTTGGGAGCTTTCTGAGTTTATTAACAGTTGTCTCTTTAAAGCTGAATCACGTAAACATTTGATGGAAGCAGGAGAAAAACGCCAAAGGCCCTGTTGGCGCTCCATTATGCCGGTAAATCCCGGTCATAAAAAATGCAGAAGCTGCCATATTCTTTAAACGTCCACGTCCATTAAATGTGGGCTGTTCTTTCATCAAATCAAGAATCAAGCAGCGGTGAAATACGACCTCGTCCAGAACACTTTAGCCTCATATTTCATGTTCAGGGTGATAATGAATGCCACCCATATGTGCATGTACTTATTCAAAGTGGAGGCTGCTGCATGTGCTGCATTCTGATGCTGTTTGAATGGGAGGTCACCTGCAGCCAGGCTTTTATTCTGTGTTAGCTGGTCCAGGTGAGGAGCAGAGGTCACGCCGTGCACTCTCTCATTCTGCTCTGCTGTAAATGGATATCCCATAAATCACAGCGTGGCCTGCCGTGAGCGCCTGGCCTGGCCTGTTTGTACAGGCGCTGGCTTTACACACTGCAGGGTGAGGAAATCTTTATTTAGACCTTAGAGGTGTAAGTGTAATTAAAAATGGTTAATTTATTGATCCTCCTGGGAGCATGAAAAAGGTATAGCGCTGCAATCTGCTTATTAGATTATAAAACAGTACATATATTTCGGGTAGGGCTGAGACCTGGGACGTCTGCGACTCATGAGCCCAAAGACACAACCGCCGGGCTCTGGACAGACCAGGACTGGAAGTTTGGACCTGCTGGGGGTCCAAAATGGACTGTCAGGGGCAAGATATATCAGGAGTGTGTCCCCTTTAGACTTTGAGTATTCAACACAAATGATATTTTACTAATCATTTATTATTCACAACAAGAGTATTTACAAAAATGACACATTTTCTCATTAAATGGAAGTAAAAACGATCCTGACTCTGAACATTTAATCACCAAATTTATCTATCTATGAATTATCTGTATGTATAAGGGCTGGGGCCTATCCCTGCTGTCATTGAGCAACCCAGGCTGCCTGCCAATCACAGGGCTATCATGTAGAGACAGGCAACTATTCACCAGTCACCAGTTACCCTCACAAGCATGTTTTTGGTCTGTGCCAGGAGAGGAGTACCTGGAGATGACCCATACGTGCACGGGGAGAGTATGAAACCTTCTCACAGGACGGCCCCACCTGGCCTAGGAGTTGAACCAGCAACTTTGCTGCTTTGAGGCACCAACACTCCCCTCTGCACCACCATGTAGCCCCTTCAGATGTCTTTGACTAAATACTGGGACCATGGCCCTCGAGGCTGGTTCACTAACACCTGCATCCATTTTTCTATTACAGTGAGAGAAATCTGAGACAAAGCAGGATTATGCTCCATGAAAAAAGAAAACAGGGACATTTCTGCGTAAGGCTGAGTGAGGGAAAAGAACAGGAAAAGAAAAGATTAAAGCAAATCCACAGACCGTGTAGTGAGTGAGACTCCAACTTTACAGACAGATATAATCCTGCAGGGCCGCCACCAAAATCCGCTCTGCCTCTGCCTCCTCCCAAACCTCCATTACACTGACATCTTATTTCAAAAATATATGAACAAACCTGTCCGTAAATTCACCTTTTTCTGCACCGTAAAGTTCACATCTCAATGAGAGCAGAAAACAGTCTTCTGCTAACACCTCCCTGAGAACAGAGTAGAAACTAAAGAGATAGACTGCAGGACTGTACCGGTCTAGCACGTATCCCAGAGCCTTCTGCCTGGTCCCAGAGTAGACGGACGGACTTTTCTCCCAGGCCACCAGGTTGGAGGCGTCGTGGAAAAGGTGGATGTTGACCAGATCAAAGGCACTGCCATGAGAGAAAGAGACATTCAAAGTCATCAGTTCATCCTTTAACACAGTTATCTTCAGAAAACAGCTCTGCTTTCATGAGGATCTGAATCGAACTAAATGTTATTGGACCAAAGGTGCAGTTTGGGTCAGTTCACAGGGTTCACCACACAGTTATGGCCCTTTTCCATTAGCCCTACTCTACTCTACTCTACTCTACCTGGCTCTACTCTACTCGTCTTGTGCTGCTTTTCCGTTAGCCCTAGTTGCCTGCCTAACGGGATGCAGTGTCGCGGCACTGCACCCCGTTGGGCAGGTGACGTCATTTTGAGCGCGACACAACAATCTGTGGCTTTTTGTCACAAACCGAGTAAAAAGGAATAGTAAAATGCTTTCTTATTATGTGATGCAGATTGTCTGATTCTGGCTACATCAGATGTCCTCATGACTGCAGTGAATTTTATATTGTGGATAGGGCTGTACAATTAATTGCAAATTAGATTAAATCGCAATATGGCTTGTTGAAATTTTTAAATTGCAGACAGTGCAATATTTTTAACCCAAAATGTGTTGAACATTTTGGCATTGTGATGTAGTTTCTTGCAGTTTCATGCCTATTTAAACCTTTTTTAGCCAGTTTTTGCAACTTTATGCCTATCTTGCTCCCATTCATCTTTTTTTTTTTTGGCTACTGTCAGACCATGTTTGGAATTTTTACATGGTTTTTGAAATTTAATCCCAATTTTGCGGCTATAATCGATTTTCCTTCGTCACTTTTGAATTCTTTTGCCATTTTTTTTTTTGGCAATTTCATACCTATTTTGCACATAATAACTTTTTTTCTGCTTTCGTACCATTTTTATTCACCCAGTTTTTACAATTTCAAACCTATTTTGCTTCTCTTCTTCACTTCTCCACATTTTCTCAAATCTTTTATCCTTAGATTGATTTAATGTCATATTGGTTATACTATAAAAAGATCTTCTGCTTATGTTTGTTTGAGAATACATAAAATGAGGAACATTAAAACAATAGTAGAGTAAATCGCATTTGTAATATTGGGGAAAAATATCGCAATTAGATTTTCTCAAATCGTTCAGCCCTAATTGTGGATGAGATGTTCGTTTACTTGTTACAGAGGTTTATTCATTTTTATTTTTTTACACATGTATATGAAGATGTAAATGTAACTATTTCAGCAATTTCTCTGCCAAACTCCCTACTAAAGTAAGATAAAATTCAAGAAAATGAAATAAAATAAGATGTGTGTATGTGTCCAATCCCAGTGTACAAAGGATTGTGTTGTGTTAAATGTGGCAGATGATCAAAATCGACATTTAAATGACACATTCCTAAATATTCACGGTTGAGCCCAGAATTTAGTACACAATTAGGTAAAATGCAGTAAAAAGAGGGACATTTCTCTGAGCCGGAGGCTGACACCATCACAGGAGGAGAAGGAAAGAATAATTATTCTGATTGAGTCATCTAAAAAGGTAGATTACATAGGAGTCAGAGATATGACTCATTTTTATCAGTTTACAGTTCAATAGAAAGTAAACCTCACAATGAAGACCTGGGCCCGTATTCCTAAAGATTCTGAGAATCCTCTCAGAGAGCTCCTAACTTAGCCTAAAAATTCCCAGCAAGGATTCTTAGCTTAGGAGTGATTCCAGAACACTCTCAGAGAACTCTGAGCAAGGAATGGACAGAAACTCCTGTCTTAGTGAGGAGGTGTGGTTGACCCCGTTGCTAAGAATCTTTAGGAATACGGGCCCTGATTTATAAGACCAGAACCATCAGAGTTGGAGACTAAAGACCTGGGCCCGTATTCCTAAAGATTCTTAGTGCAAAGAGTTGCTCCTAGTGGGCAAATTCTAAGAAAATTCTTAGAATCTTGGTGTTTTCTTAGAATTTCTCCTAAAAATTAAGAGTAGATCCTAGTAAAGATAAAAGCTATTCCAAAAGAATCCTAGCTCCTAAGAGTGCTCCTAAGGTGAGATCTATTAGCAGCAGGGAAGAGGACTTTTAAGCAGCTTAGGCGTTCCCTAAGCAGAGGACAAAATGGCGGAGGGAAGAGGCAGGAGAGAAATTCTTCAAGTTTTTGTGCCGCAATCTCCTCTTTTGCTTTTGACTGCAACACATACCACCGCTTCTCGCAATCCTCTGTTGTGCGCACAACCAACGGAAAGGAGGCATTTATCTGTTGAGTTATAGAGTCCCAGGCTTACTTCTTGGCTTGCACTGTGACACTGGGGCTAAATTTACCCCTCTAAACACTTTTATTCTCATTGATCAACTGAGCCAAAAGCAAACACTGTGCCTCAGTCCAGTTGGGTTTTCTTGTTCTTTTTTTTATCCATTGTTGTTCACTAGTTTGTAGCAGATGTAAAAGCCGGACAAGCCTACTTCTTATACACCTGTCAGCAATCAAGGACATTGATGAAAGCTGTGCTGTGTTACACTCGTTAATACCAAATTAAGTTGAGATGTTGATAGTTGAAAGTACAAAAGCATGCAATTAATAAAAGTAAATTAATATAACCATCACTATGTGAATATGTGGGCATTCAGGAGGATTATTTTATAGTATAGTTTACTATTCATTTAACATGTATTTTCTTTTATGTGACATGTTATTTACAATTACACAGTCTTCATAAGATTAGATTCCATGATTAAGTTCATCAGTTATCACCAAAAGTAAGTTTTTTTTATCCAGCTTTTAGGATCAACCAATCACAGCTTTGGAAATGATGACTCATACCTAGCAACGGGGTCGACCACACCTCCTCACTAAGACAGGAGTTTCTGTCCAGTCCTTCCTCAGAGTTCTCTGAGAGTGTTCTGGAATCACTCCTAAGCTAAGACTCCTTGCTGGGAATTTTTAGGCTAAGTTAGGAGCTCTCTGAGAGGATTCTCAGAATCTTTAGGAATACGGGCCCTGGTTTATAAGACCAGAACCATCAGAGTGGGAGACTAAAGACCTGGTTTATAAGACCAGAACCATCAGACTGGGAGACTAAAGACCTGGTTTATAAGACCAGAACCATCAGACTGGGAGACTAAAGACCTGTTTATAAGACCAGAACCATCAGACTGGGAGACTAAAGACCTGTTTGTAAGACCAGAACCATCAGACTGGGAGACTAAAGACCTGGTTTATAAGACCAGAACCATCAGAGTGGGAGACTAAAGACCTGGTTTATAAGACCAGAACCATCAGAGTGGGAGACTAAGACCTGTTTGTAAGACCAGAACCATCAGAGTGAGAGACTAAGGGTGTTTTCACACCAACCACATTTAGTGCGCACCAAAGAAGTTTTGGCCCAGGGTTCGCCCAGGGAACCCATGGCGAACCGCGCCGCAGTATGGTTCGAAACAAGTGGACCTAATGTGAAAACGCCCTACAGCGTTCTGAAGACACACTGGGGCTGTTAACAGTGATACTATGACTGAAACAAAGTCTGCAGTGCTGTTCAGATTGTTTTAAATCAACAAAGTGACATTACTTTAGCTGATGGATTGAAGTAGTTGTTTCTCTTCTTAAGTCCGCTCCCTCACTTTGATCGACCCTGTGAGATTTATCAAAATGCCACCATGTCATCTTAAACAGGTGCATTAAAAAAATAACTGTGGTTTAATGTTCCAGAAATGAAGCATACTACATTACTGAGGTTCATTTGATTAGACTCCTTAATTAGACAGATTTGGACTGCTGAGCCACGATTCTCTCTTCAAATTCAATTTCCTCTGCAAGTTTTCTATCAAATTACAAGTTTTGAATTTTTCCACTATAATCTTCCATAATATTTGTTGAAAGGAATCAACGCAAAGCTCAGACATTCATTATTTAAAAACTGCAGATCTTCTAAGAGGACAGTTAAATATGAAATACAGTTTTGATTGTTTTTCAGCATGAGGCCACCATCCCTACACATGCAGGTCATGTTCAGCTTGATGAATCCTGAATACTGCATGGAAATATTCGCACACTCATTTTTGGTTATCTCCATGTTTGACAACTGAGGGCCAGTGTGTGGAGAGAAGGAGCCTCACAGCTCTTCTCCAGATGTTTGTGCTGCACAGATAAACGGGCTCTGACTTGTTTACTTGGAATCACAAAGACACAAAGATGTTTTGCATCATTTTTAATAAAACTAAGCCCCCACTTTAACCTCCTGTCTGCCATGATCTCATCTCTGACAGCTTTACTGGCTCTTTTGTTGACTCCCTCTGACGCCTGAATGACGGCCTTGATTTTCAAAGGATGCATAATAAATTGGAAGGAACTGAAGAGGGGAATGTTAAATACAACGACCAATATCAAATATTCTTACTTTCTGTTACTGATTGGAAAAATCATTCATTTCCATCCTCAGCCACAAAGACTGAACAACATATAATGTGCTACTTTATTCCGTATATTCCTTTGCACCATTTTTTCTCTTGACCAAGGTTATAATAGTTAATAGTTAATAATAATAATAGTTAACTAAAACGAAACTAAAAACGAAAACTAAAATTTAAAATACATTGCAGTTAACTCAAACTAATCAAAACTGGAAAAGAAAACAAAAATGATAAGTAAACTAAAACTGTATCTTGTGTTCACAAAACTAACTGAAACTAACCAAAATTATAGACAAAATGTCCTTCGTTATCCTTTTTAACAATATTTATTAGCCTTTAGGATTTAAATTAATCCGACACATTTTCCCAAACAATTTTACGGCAGTTTTCGGCAGTTGTCAGCGCCGTATGGCACCATCATAGTACATCACGTACTGTTTACTGCACTGACTGGCTGTGCTCTGTGCCGCCATGAAACATGTTGTTGGAACAACTTTGGAGAAATGGCTATAGTTGGGAGGAGGCGGCAGTGTCCCATTTGGGATTTTTTTGAGTACGACAGTGAGACAAACAAATGCAAGAGCCTGGGAAATTAAAACTGGTGAGATGTGTGGAGCGCTTCTTAAGGGGAAAAATCCCACAAACTTAAAAACTCATTTGAGGAGCACCCATAAGGAGGCTTATACAGCCTATGAAAACAAGGAAGCCCAGAGTTTATATTGATGTTTATATTGATGTTTATATTTTTTTATATTAAGTTTATATTATTTTCTTGTGTTTAAGGCAGCAGCCAACAGTACAGTTTCAGCATTGACTGAGCAGTGAGCACTATGTTGGACTTGAAAATAAACAGTATTACAAAATACTTACTCTGACCTTTTTGAGTACTGCACCTGGCAAATAAGGTATGAAAAAACTAAACTAAAAATAAACTAAAACTGAACTAAAACTAAACTAAAACTGAACTAAAACTAAGCCTTGTTGCAAAAATCAAAACTAAATAAAAACTAGAATGCCCGCTCTGAAACTAATTAAAACTAAACTACAAAGACAAATTCAAAACTATTATAACCTTGCTCTTGACTTGTGGTGCTGAATAATGATCAGACTACATGACGTGTTTTACATTTTAAAATCTGCTGCGGGAGATTCAACAATTAAAATCACAGGCAGCTTCATCAGCCATCTTGATTTGAGCTGCGTCAGCTAAATTCACAGCTACAGCTGTCACCTACATGATCTAAAACACTTCTCCTGTGTCACCAATCTCAACTCTAAACCCACATAAATATATTTCAATTAGTAACTTTTTGTGTAAAGGTTTTCTAAAAGATCTGTTTTTCAGAGGACACAACAACACACTCAGCCCCATGATTTGTAGCATAGCTGTTTTCTGCTTGTGATTTCAGTTTGGTTCAGTTTTGAAAAATCAGACAATCAGGACTTCCTGTTTCATTTCAGTAAAACAAATATTTAATTCATTCTGAAATTTTCAGGCTTAATTTTACAAACAGGGAGGGGTTATTGAGGGTAAAATGCCATTTTACCTCATTCCTAACAATTTCTCTTTTTTAACTTTAAGCAACAAAAACATTTCTACAAGTACCCCTGATGTAATTTATGACAGAAAATAATAACACAAAAAGAAGACTTAGAACGACCTTTTCCCTGCTGTATGTCCCTGCGGTAACATCTGTTCTGGTGCAGAGGCTCAAACATTAGGAGTCTGTTCAGATTAGTTATGGTTGTTTTATCTTGTACAGTGTCCTTGACTGAAAGACACTTTTAACTCGCATGTATTATTATAATTATTAATTAGATGCACTGTGCTCAGTGCATTGAGTTTTTGTCTCAGAATCGATTAATGTTCGCAGATCAGTGGTTTTAAAAATTGATCTTATATAACAGGTCACAGGAGGCTGCAGCACTAATAAACCCAAATGTACTGATTTGGGTTGAGTTTTGGCAAATGCTGAACTCTCTTTTCACCTCGTCATACCACGGATAAGAAGATCGAGGGTCTCTCATAATGTGAGTGTGGGTGCATATTGCTGCCTCTTCTCTCAGAGCAGTCGTGGAGTTTCTTGGCACTGCTATGCTTGAGATATGAAGATGCTGTAAGAACAAATCTGACTTTTTTCTTTCTATAATTGTGTTTTTTGCGTTTTTTTAAGCTTCTTTCAAATTTCTTTACTACTCACAGCATATTTCCTGAAATGTCAAAAGCATCTTCTGTCATCCAAAATATAAAATAGGCCATTAGAGCCCTTCTTCATGAACTTAAACTTAAAGTTCAGAGTCTGCCTTTTGTCAGATTGTAGATTTTATACTGCAGCCTGATGCATTCCCTGAGATCATCAAGCCAGACCATAATTCAGTGAATGACTGTAAAAAAAGGCATTCATGAGGACCATGTTTTTGTCTGGACTTAGTCCATTCTGTCATGTTAGCCCTCCTTCCTCGGACGGATGACTGCTGAAGATCCTCTAATTACTGCCTCAGCCTGGATATCATTAAACACAAACAGTAATCTGCTCTGTGTCAGTTTGCTCTGTCAGTGTAAAGAGAGATATCTGAATCGGAGTGATGAAGAGCTCCCCGCTGATCCCATCAGTCTGAGCTGTTTGTTAGCACGGCGCTCTGCAGGAATTACTCTTATCTCCAGGGGTTTATTCTGCACTGACATCCCCAACAAATGAAAACATGAGCGTCTCCCACTATCTGTGATCTGATCGCCCTCACACACCCCCTCTCTGCTGCGTCTCCTGTCAAACGTCATGGCCCTATTAAATGCTTACCGTTTCAGCTCTTTAGTTCTCATGTCATCCTTCTATTAGATTACAATCCCCGTCTCCCCCCTCTGGTTCCCCGCTCTGCACACTGGAAGCTGGCGTTTGTATTCATCCCGCAGCGCTTCAATTGCATGTAATGTTTTCTGTCATCTGTCATATGGAACTGCTTGTCTAACGTGATTACGTCTAATCAAATCCCTGCTGGTTTCTGCAGCAAACGGTCCGCAGAGGATACGAGAGTTAGACATGCTCTGATCCTCGTCTCTGATCACACTGATGCTGATGCCATGATCCAGGGTCAATCGCAGAGATAAGGTAAATAAAGCAGGTAAGGAAAAATGTGGCAGTGCAGTAAAACCAAACTCACCAGTCTGCCAGGGCCCATCGGGTTCTGATGAATCCTTTTCTGGACCACTTGCACTGAAAAACACAAAGACTGTAATCAGAAAACGGAGGATCAGGACTCTAAATAAGCTGTGGTCGGACTTCAGCTGTTTTTTGGTGGATTATGTTCACAAATGTTTAAAATACGACCTGAAAATGGTACACTGATGAAACTAAAGACCCTTGGTATAATAAAGCAGAGAACTTCCATATCTAAGAGGTGCTGATGGACCATTCCAGGATGGAGAAAAGACTCTAACATGGTTCATTTACTGGGATTTTCACACACAACCGTCTTCAGGACTTCACAGAAAATGGTCTGAAGTGCAAATTTCCCAGTGCAGATGATAAAGTTGAAGTTGAACATGCAAACTCCCCTCAGAAAGGGAGTCAATCCTGCAGCCGTCGTGCTGTGAGTCACCAGCTGCTGCCACAGCATGCAGCCTGCTGGCATCTTTTTATGAAAAAATTAAAACGGTCTTTCTCAGGATTTTTTCTTAACTGCTTTTTCATTGCTTGTGCCGACTGCTTCTGAAGAAAGCAGAACATCTATCAGGATCTAAGTGACTGGCATCAATGAGGGCGCTGCTCCACTCCAGAGTAAAGATGCTGAATCCTGAAGAGCTCTAATCTAGAACCTGATCCTGAGGCTTTCTTAGCCACAATGTGACAGATCCCTCCTTTAGTTATTTAAAAAAGTGATAATATGTTTTTAAATGTTTCATATTCTTGATCCTGCACAAGCTAAAGGTGGTAAGTTCTTCTCTGGATTATAAGGTTATTTCTCCAGGCCCTTTTAAGGCAGATTAAGATAGCTGTCAGTGTGTTGTATGAATAAATCAGGACCATAAACCACAGCCTGCTGGTTTTACAGATATAAATACACACAGAGTTTAACCTCATAGTCTGAACCCTGCGCAGTCTTATTGAGCAGCTGTTTGATCAGATCCCACCAGCCTCCAGTTTATTATCCAGTCACAAGTCGGAGATGTTTCAGAAACAGCACATGATTCACCGTGAAGCTGCTGATTAAATCAGACAAATTGATGCTGCGAGTGTTCTCATTCTGAATAATAAATACGTCTCTCTCCTCTCGGATTCTCCTAATGGGGAGTTAACTGTGCTGATGAATAAACTAATTACGGGCCAGGTCACATAATTACAAATTGACTAATTTTATTTAAAAAACTCAGATGCAAATTAAAAGGCTAAGAGGTATTTGATTGCGCCTCACATCCTTCAATCTGCATTAGTGCAAGATTAACTGTATCAAATTGAATTACATTAGCATACTTGAATTAATCCATACTGCCTGTGTAGGATGTATGGGCCCAATTATAACTCACTGTCCTCGTCCTGAGACACTAAGAGGAGTGAATGGAAGACGAGGTCCACAGTCACAGACTCATCCGGGAAATGACTGTTTTAACAAACCAAACAAATAAAAAGGAAAATCTGGATCAACCTTCAGGACCCAGCGCCTCCTACATCAGAAAAAATGTGATAAATATTAAAAAAAAATCAATCTTAATCTTTTACTAAGAGGAAATGTTTCTGTAACGGAACAGCTCAGAGAACAAAAGACAGAAACACACATGTTTAAAAGCCAGAGGCCCAAGACTACCTGGATTAGGTCTTTCCATTTTACAGTAATAACACTTTCAAAAGTTTAACAGAAATTGTTCATCTCATTTAACCACATTTGACCCAAAACACAATATAACAAATCCAAATCTAAGGGGCAAAAGCAGAATGTAACATTTAGAATTAGAAACACAGGTCTGTATTTTCCATAAAGCCTTCCAGACAATTCTGATGTTTGTAGTTATTTCATATATCAGAACTTTTTCACAATCCACTAAAAAAAAACATAAAACCAACATTTTGCACCAAAAAGGAATATTTGGATTTTACCTTTGACTTGAATAACTGTCATATAATTCAGATTATAAACTAATCAGAACTGGATGCAATTTTATTTTATTTCCAATACAGATGCTCCCATCAGGCTTTACTTGGCCGATCACCCCTTTGTGAGATCAACAATCATGTTTCATGTTTTGTTTCAACAGCTGATTGAATGATAATAAATCAGAAGAAAAGGATCTCATGGAGCCAAACAACTAAGGGTGATAAAGTACTGATGTCAGACTTACAGAATGAAAAGACTCAATAGGTCTGTCCTGTAACAAATTTTGCTGGATTATAGTTGTACAAAAAATCATTGCCGATAAAAAATATTATTGTCAATATTGTTTTGATAAACCATTATTTTCATTGATGTAACTATAATACATTTCATAATAAAGTGAGTACACCATATCAAAAGCAATAAACTTTAATTTAAAACCATAATTGGAAGATCAAGAGCTTTTTATTAAAATAAATTAAACAACAATATAATAAATTTAACCAAAAAAGAGAAAAAAAATGAAAATGAAATGGAATCTCTTTTGGTAAAAAGTGCATGTAAATAAAGATCATTATACTAATCAAAAAAAATAAAAAGTAGACCCTGTCTCTGTAAAGAAACAAATCTTCAATAAAAAAAACACACACAAGACACAACAATAAAAAAATAAAAAATAAAATGGAGTTTATACAGTTTAGGAATTGTTTGTGACATGTACGTTCCCCCAGTCAATTGGTACCGTCTGTCAAACGTTTGTAACATTTCCCAAAATGCTGGCATTTCAACTGTACTGAAGCTTTGCATTTCTTTTGCAATGTAGCGCACGACACTGTGAGTGCACACCATATTCGCTCTGTTAAGTTTATGTTTACTTTGCCGACCAAACGCCTCAGTCAGAACTGGCTGTCAGGACAAACAGGACGAAGGCTCTGCTGCACCTCCCCTTCTCCGTCTCCACTACTTTCAAACAAATGCGACATATCTTTTTGTTGGTGTTCATGAGCTCACACCTTGTTCATTCTGTTTAAAATCAAAATATTCTTGGGCTGCGGCACTCTGCTTAGGAACCGTAGCTTTTGTGCCATCATTCATATTTGTGTTTGTTTCCTTGTTACTCCTCACGACGCTCACTTCAGCTCTCTGTGTGTACCCACAAGTGGCCCCGCCTCCCCCACAAAGATTCAATGAATGACAAATGCTCACTCCGCTATAAATCCGCTATAGAACCAACGCATCCAGGTGTTGAGAAAGTTGCACCGAGTGACCCATCTTCTCATCCAGCCTGTTTGGTTGAAAGAGAGGAGGGAAACGAACACGCATGCACATCAATTTGTTGAGGCCGGCAAACTTACCGAGGACGTTTTTATTTATCCTGGGGTTAATTGATTTATTGATTATCGTGACAGGCCTAATACTCAATATCTGGTTTTTATTTTTGTGAGTAAACAAAGCTGTTGACAGACCGAAAAAATCAATTAATTTTATTCAACAGGAGAAACAGTGTAAATAGACTAATAAATAAAAGGCAATATGCTTATTAAAATTAACACACTCAAATTTACTGATGTTATTAATTCATATTCAGAAGAAGACAAATTTCAACCCACTCGGCATTATTTAATCAAAGTCCATCCAAAATCTAAATCTCCAACTCTTTAAAATACATCTAAACACACTGTATTCTTAGCTTCATCAAATATTCATTTTTCTGAGCCTCCCTGAATACGTCACGTTACCCACTGGTACACCTGAATCTGTTGTGTGGCTCTTTGGCTTAGCTTCCTTACAAGGCAGCACCTCTGCTCTCACAGCTCGTGATCTCACCTGACTTCAGTGTAAACAAACATGTGGGTCAGCATTAGCAGGCTCAACGCAGTTAGCCGTTAGCTTCCTGTGACATCCACGGTAGTGGGGATTTCAGCTCCTCTCCTCATCACTGTGTTGTCATTATCAGGTCACACTGTTTTGACACTTAGTTTATTAACAAACTAACATCTTGGACCTCTGCTTTCACGTCCATCTAACTTTATGCTTCCCTTAACTCTCGCTTCCACGGTTACGTTTCCTCCTGCTTCAGCCATCCTGCTTCCCGATTGGCTTTGCTCTGGTCCATGTGACCAACTGAGGACGTGCTCAGCTGCCCTCTGTGGCTCTTACACATCGGGAGCCCTGGTCATAAATACTGAACAAGAGGAGATAACTAACTCTGAACAGGATCATCACAGAAGTCTGATTGTCATGATGTTTGTACCCCAAACAGACTGAACCCAGAATTCATCCCTAAAGTAAAAATGGGGTTAAACTACAGGTGATCAGCACAAGTAATTACAGAACTTCATTTCGATCAGTCCAATCATGAACTCTTACAAAAACTGACTGATATTGATACGTTTTCAATCAATCTGAATTGATTTGAAACTAGGCCTGCACAATATATGGTTTGAACATCGCCATTGCAATGTGCGGATGCACAATCGCAAACACGCAAACTTTTGTTTTGCTTCACAAGCTCCTATATATCATCATTTTATTGGGGAAATGAAAAAAAGCAACTAAAATTGAAACCTATTCTATTTTGTACAGAGACATGGCCTCCTGGATCCCTTTTATATACAGCAATCTTCATCATTCACAGATGAACCCCCTTAGCCTGGATTAAACAATATTATATGAATACAATGGTGTCATTGTGAGTCAACCAAATTCTTCCCAAACAGAGCTATTCAAGTCATCTGGTGAAAATTCTTCTATTTTTAATATCGCAATATATATTGCAATATATCGCAACCCCCCAAAAAATTGCAATGTCAGTTTTTCCAATACCGTGCAGCCCTATTTGAAACACAAGTTCGTCTTCCTCTGTTCAGGAATAAGGGACCTTCAGAAAAAATATATATATGTATATATGTATATATATATATATATATATATATATATATATATATATATATTCATATTAATATTTATTTATTCATATATGTATATATTTATTTGAATTCCTGCAAATGTGTTCAGAAGAAAGAATAAATGCACTGATCAATCAGTTAAAGCAGAAGTAAGACCACTTTAGAGTGTGCCGGATGAAGAGGGACAGGGTAAGGGGGGTGGGAGTGGGGGGTGAGGATGCCCCGAGCCTGTTCGAGCTCCCGCTGCAGCCTGAGACGTTTAATCTCGATTTAATTTAAAGAGCCATTAACTACAATCACAGCATTAAAATCCATCATTTCACTGACACCCGGTCCCAGATTGCCCCATTTCCTGCACGTATGACTGATTGACCCCTCGTGCTTCACTGCTTCCTCATAAACATGCTCAAAGTACACACATACACACGCACATCCTCACAAACACACACAAATGCTGAAGTTCAGACTAATCATGGTTGTCACAACACAGGAATTTCATGCATGAATAAGAAAAATTAAAAAATATATGACACACCTGTCCATCTATGTGCCAAATTTAGTGACCGTTTTTATTTATGTTTGTTTGTTTGCTTAATGACCAAAAACTGCAACCACACACCTGCAGCCTGTTTTCATTAACACATACACAACGATAGAAATCTCTGGAGTAACACACTGAATGCCTGTGACCTGTGATCCCTCAGGCAGCTCTGCATCATAAAGCGCAATCATTGTGTAAAGGACATCAGTACGTGGGCTCATGAACGCTTCAGAAAACCATCATCAGTTAACACAGTTCATCTACAAGGTCAAGGTCAAACTCTACCATGCAAAGACAAAGACAAACATCAACAACCCATATATACCACCTGTTAGTGCCCATGGCATGGGTAACCTGCACATATATGGAGGCTCCATTAATGTTCAAAGGTACAAACAGGTTTAGAAGCAACATGCTGCAATCAGGGACGTCCTGATTATCTCAGAGACATGAAAACACATTCTGCTGTACTAGACTGACCTGCTGCAGTCCACACCTGTCTCCACTGAACAGGTACTAGACTGACCTGCTGCAGTCCACGCCTGTCTCCACTGAACAGGGACTAGACTGACCTGCTGCAGTCCACGCCTGTCTCCACTGAACAGGGACTAGACTGACCTGCTGCAGTCCACGCCTGTCTCCACTGAACAGGGACTAGACTGACCTGCTGTAGTCCACGGACTTGCATTAAACCATGCAGTCTGTCAGTATGCCGATTAAATGTATTGTCCTTGTAGAATATTAAATTGCATACTGCTTGTAAAGGACTCACAGATCACTTCATTTTGTTGATATTATTGTTAAAGTTTGAAACTGTTAGAGACCATGTTTTTTGCAGTCTATTTAAATTACCAAGCCCGACCAATCAGAGAGCACATTCTTCACACACTAATGTCTTCTTTCAAATGTTCCTGAATAAAAACTTGAGATAATAATTATCAGATTTAGAAACAGTCACTGATTTAGACAATAATACCGTTATCCAACTAAAACTGTCCGGTAAATGCAGTTTTTTTCAATGCGGGTTAACCCACTGACAATTGGGAAATGACTCCTTTCCCACTGCCAGCAGACCCAGGTCTTATTGCCGGCTGATGGGCTGTGTGGCTGTCTTTTTGGCTGTTTTTTTCCCTCTGGTGCGTCAAGCTGATATCATCACGTTGATGACATCATAAGTGTGCAGAAACAATGGAAAGGAGCAGAGAACCCATGCAAACGTTGGCCAACTGTTTTCCATACTTTGAACTTGTGTCTCTTTTCAACAAACTTGGGGGTGCTGGTCTGGCGGAGTGGTTGGCAGCCAGGCACGTCCCATGTGCACACTTCTGCCGGTCCGGGTTTGCAGAGTGTCTTCTCCTACTCTCTCACCCCTTTCACAAGCCTATCCACTGTCTCTCTCCTATCAATAAAAACACAAAACGCTCAAAAATACATTAAAAAAAATTGTACAAACTAAGCGCAGACTGAACGAGATGTGAATGCTGATGACACGAAGATGGATGGAATTTAATGGTAAAGAGTCGCAGAAGTTACAGATGCAAGGGACGGGCGCCATATTATGTCGTGGGCACATTACGCCGACGTCATGATGTAAATTAGCGCATTCACCCAGGTGTGATGTTCCCAGTGAAGACGATCAAAGCAGAGCCTGTAATAACTCTTCACTACAGACATGGCCGACTGTTTCTGTGCTTAAATCTTTTTTTTTGGCCGTTGGTAAAGGGGTATGAAAAGAGAGCTCTTTTTAAAAATCAGACGTGTTCAGGGAGCAGGAGTGACCGGTGTAATCAGATCTCACGTCCGGTTTGAAGGATATAAAGTCTCAGGTGGGAGGGGGAGAGGGGGGAGTCAAAGGGCGACGGTAAAAGGTCTGAGTCTCGAGGTGACATTGGCTGACCTTCCACAGGTCAGCGATGGCGTCTCCGCCATGACAGTGATGAACGGCTGCTGCACACAGGGTCGCGTCCAGGGGGTGTCGAGAAACGCACACAAACACAGACGGACCGTGACACACACACACGGACAAGGACAATAGAAGAAGACAAGTTGGATCAAACAGACCGCCTGACTGCTGAAAACTGTGGACCACCACAAAAACCATCCAGAGTCCTGACCAGCTTTATTGATGCTCCAATCAAATGGCAGAGACACCATCACATGACTCAGGTCCACTCCCACACCCCGTTTGATTCTCTGACCTTTCTTCTACTTCAGCTCAAAGTCCGACCCCCATAAATAATATCATGGTGAGGTGATGTGTGTGTGTGTGTGTGTGTGTGTGTGTGTGTGTTCTTGTACTTACTACATTGTGAGGACCGGCATGAGTTTTTAACCAACAGAGTGAGAACATTTTTGGGAAGTGAGGACATTTTGGCCGGTCCTCACTTTGTCAGCCTCTAAATCACCTCTAAATAGCATGTAGAAGCTCCCCTGTGATTTTCAGCAAAAGTCCTCAGAATGAGTCAATGTTGAGAAATTCTCGCCAGAATTTCACACTGATTTTGCTCTCTGTTCCACCTACTGCTGAGATTGGGAACTGCAGCTAAATTAGTCCTGCTCCACCTCTGGCCGAAATTAGGTATTGCAGCCAAAATATCCCCATACAGTTAAGCCTACAGGCCTCATCCTCTGCTGCTGTACTGAAAGCCAATCCTAATTATTATTATTTTGTTTTGCATAGCCTTTTAGGAAGCTTATCTTTTTGATTTGTTAAATAAATCAATGGCTAATTGTTGAATTTGTGCTGTATTTGTTCTACAATACTATTTTTCCATGTGATCTGGTTAAATTTAAAGAATTAAATTTCTATATGTAAGGTATAATAATAAGAAGAAAAGTAAGTAAATCCTATATGCTGTCCAAAGCCCACTGTCATATTTTTAAAAATTTTATATTGTATTAAATAGAAAACAATACAGGGACATTTTTCTCTTTGTCTAGACCACATTTTACATAGTCCAGATCCAAAACTTCTATACTTAGACAAGATAAATCATTACTAGATCATTACATAGAGGCTTGACTGTTTAAAGCATATATTTACATATATATATTAAGCCTTTAACCTGGGTATTTAAATGCAATAAGGGACATTTTGCCATTTTTTTTCATCTCAAGACCACATAGAAACAGATCAGGATGGAGATGGTCATAAATATAACAAAGGTTTGAATATGAAAGTGGGTTTACACAGTGGTGGTGAGGGTTCACTTGCTTATATAATGTATAACTTGCTTTTATAATGTATAACATGCTATAAAAACAGTTAGATGTGCAACAACCAAAGGAGTAGTTGCTCAGCGTTGCTGTTTAAGTTTCACCTTAAATGCCAAATTTAAAAGCTGTAAATCAGACGCCAACCTTAGAGACATCTACCTGCTGCATGCCAAGGCTAAGGGCTTTAATTTAAATATAGCTTGCATTTTGCAAGTATGCATAATGTAATCATAATTTAACTCTGACATTCTATTTCCAGGAAAACGGGACCCAAGCACTACAAAATAATATTTGGCATCAAACAAAATGAAAAAGGGTAATTTATAGCTCATATTTCCATTTATGTAGAGGCCTATCCACTCATTTGCATTGAAAACAAAGTGATTAAAATATGGTTTTAACAAAGAAAAGTTGACCAATGCACCATTACCATGTGAAGTGGCCTGACTCTAAGAAAATGTTGATAATTTTACCATTATAATATGACTATTCATGTTGACAGTTTTGGTTCACTCAAAAACATGAAGGCCATAAATAACTGGCCATGAAAATTTGACATTAGCCTAAATTTAGCATGTTTTATTGATGTCACAAGCCCCTTTTAAAACATTAAATGTAGGTATTATTTATTATTAGATTCGGCTCAGAATTCATGCTTTTATGCTGTCTTAAAACTTACATACTTCACCATGCTTATCTATGAGGTTTAGACTATAAAAAGCTTTGCAGTGTTCCTACTGTCAGACACTTGCACATATAAACTAATGTATCAAATATTTCAAGGCATAAATGTCCACCAGCTGTGGAACACTCAGTACAAAAAATTTTTTCAGCACATATGATGCCCACAACAATGGCCCTTACAAGTCTTCATTTCTTGAACTTACGTAGCTTAATGATTTCCCAGCACAGTTATTTGCTCTGTAGGACATATTTGTCATATTGAAGTCAACAGTAAACATTATTGTGATTAAAGTGGTTGCTTACCTTTTTTGTATAAGTAGACAGCCCAGATATCATCTATGTTGCTCTTGTCTCCATTAGCATCTTTGCTAGCAAGGTAGCTAATCTCTATGCTCAACATAACAAATCCAACTAAGGAAAATAAAGAGACAAAATTGTCTTTTAAGTATTTAGTCAATCTTTCTCTCTCTCTCTGTCTCTCCATGTGTCAGCCATTTGCTGCACTGTGTAGCTTGTATTGTATCTGTCTTTGTTGTAGTTAATGTTGCAGCCATTTTGGAGAAAGAGGGTGTCGAATTTCACTCCATGTGTTGGATGGCTCATTATCAGCCAATGGTGTTGCTTAGCTTGATTTAGTCAATGCCCCTGGATTCTATTGTCTCTGATGACTACATAGAGGTGTCAATCATCCATATTGTCCAATCTCTTCCGCAGATATGACTAAACAAAGGATACATGTGGTAAATATTGCAGCTGCTCTGTAATCACACAGGCCAAGCAAAGATAGGAGAAAAGAACAGGAGGTCTCACTCCTGTGCCTGGACATTTAGGACATTTAGATCTCTGTAATTTTTCACTAATTCTCATTAAAGGCATTGATTTTCCCAGCATTATTGATTCAATGGATTTTTTACTTTGGGACTGTATTTCACTAGGCAAGAATGAACAATTTCACATCTGCTGGTTTCCAACCTCATATACTGGGCCTCAGTACCATATATCCGTATAACTACATATCTAGAAAAATCTCACAGGTCTTCTCTTGATTTTAAGTCTTCCTTTGTCCAAAGTAACCTTTAGGCTGAGATAGACTGACTTAAAGATGGGCTGGTCATTTTTGGATTAGGTCCCAAAATAGGGCATCATGCTTAGTAGGCTTTATGTAACATGTTTAACATGTTAAAAGGCTAAATAAGAAAGAGACAGAAATAATTACTGAATCAAATTAAAGATGTAAGAAAATTTTTAAATTAATGTATATATATTTGATAATCAGAGATTGGGCCTTAATATAGGCCTTAAAGAATCCATTTCAGGTTTTAGGCCCATTTAAAAAAAATCTCTTCTGATTCTATAATTCAAAAAACAAGATGCTGAGTACAAGTGGCTGAAATGAGTTAGGGACGAAGCTCGGTCATCCAGGAGGCGCTTGGAGTAGAGTTGCTTCTCCTCCACAATCAGAAAAGCCACCTGAGGGGACTTGGACATCTGGTAAGGATGCCTCCTGACAGCTCCATGGTGAGGTGTTAAGAGCCACCTCCCACCATCAGGCAGCCGGGGAAGACCCAGGACACGCTGGAGGGACTATGTCTCTCAGCTGGCCTGGGAACACCTTGGGGTCACACAGGACAAGCTGGATAAAGTGGTTAGGGGAGGGAAGTCTGTGCTTCCCTGCTTAGGTTGCTTCCCCCTGTGACCCGATCATCAGAGTAAAGAAATAAATGTGTCTTTTGCACTGTGCTCAGGCCATGAAGCCCCTGAAAAAATACATCAGTCATGAAAAATTACAATGAATGAATAAATTAGGGAGTGGGCCTCATTCTTCTGGCATGATGGTCTCTGGATGTAAGAGGATCACAAGACCTGATTTCTCAGAAATGGACTGGGGTGAAGAATTTTTTACTGGGACCCTGGGGCTGATTTTTTAATATGTTATACTAGACTCCATTTGGAGCAGAACTGTGGTGGTTTGGTGACTCTACGACTTTCCTGTGCCCCCTGGCGCCATGGGAAACTTGCACAAGTCTGGACTTTGAAGTCCCATAAATCAGCCATATTTGCTTAAAATGAGCTGAAACTTTTGGAGGTTATTCAGGTCACCTCCATAAACCAGTGATCTCAAGGGCGTGTCTCTAGGTGGTTCCTGGAGCTACTTTCTGTTTGGGAGGGGCTAGCAAAACGGTTCTATCACCATTTGATTTTATAATTTTCAGAGGTCCCACAGTCCAGGTTTCATCTCTCTTAGTGCCACAGAGGTCAAATGAGAGCAAAATAGCAACAGTGCTCAAAAAACATGTCTTTTTTGCCCCTGTTTTTGCCTCGAGGGCCCTGGAGGTCTGAAAATATTTTTGAGTATTCACATTGGACTAAATATCAAGCCTGTAAGTTTTGGTCCAAATCAGTAAATGAATCTCTGAGATTTTGAGCTTTTTTGGTTAATGTGGCCTGCTGGACATGAAAGGGTTAATCCTCCAAACTTTAATAGGCTGGCATCTGGGCCTCTGTGATGCTAGGAGGCTGATATTAAAAATCCAGATTCAGAGGTGCCTCTAGAAGTTGCATATAAGTTTTGGTGTCCATCGGCCAATAAATGAGGGAGTGGGTCTCATTCATCTGGCATGATGGTCTCTGGATGTAAGAGGATAACAAGACCTTATTTTTCAGAAATGGACTGGGGTCAAAATATTATTACTGGGACCCTGGGGCTGATTTTTTAATATGTTATACTAGACTCCATTTGGAGCAGAACTGTGGTGGTTTGGTGACTCTACGACTTTCCTGTGCCCCCTGGTGCCATGGGAAACTTGCACAAGTCTGGACTTTGAAGTCCCATAAATCAGCCATATTTGCTTAAAATGAGCTGAAACTTTTGGAGGTTATTCAGGTCACCTCCATAAACCAATGATCTCAAGGGCATGTCTCTAGGTGGTCCCTGAAGCTACTTCCTGTTTGGGAGGGGCTAGCAAAACGGTTCTACCACCATTTGATTTTATAATTTTCAGAGGTCCCACAGTCCAGGTTTCATCTCTCTAAGTGCCACAGAGGTCAAATGAGAGCAAAAGAGCACCAGTTGTCAAGAAACGTGTCTTTTGGCCCTGTTTTTGCCTCGAGGGCCCTGGAGGTCTGAAAATATTTTTGAGTATTCACATTGGACTAAATATCAAGCCTGTAAGTTTTGGTCCAAATCAGTAAATGAATCTCTGAGATTTTGAGCTTTTTTGGTTAATGTGGCCTGCTGGACATGAAAGGGTTAATCCTCCAAACTTTAATAGGCTGGCATCTGGGCCTCTGTGATGCTAGGAGGCTGATATTAAAAATCCAGATTCAGAGGTGCCTCTAGAAGTTGCATATAAGTTTTGGTGTCCATCGGCCAATAAATGAGGGAGTGGGTCTCATTCATCTGGCATGATGGTCTCTGGATGTAAGAGGATCACAAGACCTGATTTTTCAGAAATGGACTGGGGTCAAAATATTATTACTGGGACCCTGGGGCTGATTTTTTAATATGTTATACTAGACTCCATTTGGAGCAGAACTGTGGTGGTTTGGTGACTCTACGACTTTCCTGTGCCCCCTGGTGCCATGGGAAACTTGCACAAGTCTGGACTTTGAAGTCCCATAAATCAGCCATATTTGCTTAAAATGAGCTGAAACTTTTGGAGGTTATTCAGGTCACCTCCATAAACCAATGATCTCAAGGGCATGTCTCTAGGTGGTCCCTGAAGCTACTTCCTGTTTGGGAGGGGCTAGCAAAACGGTTCTACCACCATTTGATTTTATAATTTTCAGAGGTCCCACAGTCCAGGTTTCATCTCTCTAAGTGCCACAGAGGTCAAATGAGAGCAAAAGAGCACCAGTTGTCAAGAAACGTGTCTTTTTGGCCCCTGTTTGTGCCTCGAGGGCCCTGGAGGTCTGAAAATGTACTTGAGTATTCACATTGGACTCAGTATCAAGCCTGTAAGTTTTGGTCCACATCAGTAAATGAATCTCTGAGATTTTGGCCATTTTAGCCATTTTGTACTCTAAAGGGTTAATTTTCAACTGAGAAACAGGCCCCTGCAAAGGCCTCTTTAGAGTTAGGGATCTGATATTGCACATCCAAACTCAGGGGGAGACCTAATACCTGTGAATCTTTTGATGTCAACATATACTCAAAAACCAGGGAGCAAGACTCATTTATGCATGCTTAACAGGCTCAGGCTTCATCACTACTAGTAGGCCTCACACATGGAACAGGGGGGTCTTATGTGGCTAGACCCTTAAAAACTGATCCAGTGGTTCATCTCACTGCCCTGAATAGTCCAAAGAAAACATTCAGACCTCTAATCCACTGAGAACCCCAATGTCCACCATGTCCACGGGCCAAGCCTTAGCAATTTAGTAGTTTGTTTTAATGAAAAAAATTTTTTGGTCTCCATGCATTTTAATTTTCAACTTATATCATGATACTGATGCATGCCCCTGAATCCCCTGGACCAAAACCTGATAGACCTGATGGAAATAAGCCCACTTTGATTTTGGGGTTGTGTATGCAGCAGCCCAGGGCCTTCAGAACAGCTTCACAGTATATTATAACTCTACAGGACAGATAAACTGTCTCCTTAAGATTTGTCCTCAGTAACAAAAAGCTTAATTTAACTAACTTGACTGACTTATTTACTGAGAGAGTCTCAGGGTGAATATAGGTGGGAGTGTATCAGACAGACAGAACAGTGGACTCAGACAGACATCACAGGAGAGCAGATTATCAGAGACAGTTACAGAAACCACTGAATGAATTTTAACAGGTATTTTTAACATCATTTAGTGTTATGGTGATGCAGCACTACAAGGGGCCCACAATCTCTAAGAGGTGTAACAGATTGAGATTTGAGGACTGGAAAATCTGTACAAAGTTCATTCATGTTATTTTTCAGATGTATTAAATAATCTGCATTTAATCTGTTTCTCCACTTTTCTTTTTATTTGTCTCAAATCTAATAAAAAAACTAAATTAAATTTCCTCAATAAAAAAAATCAAGAAGTTAAATGTTTTGATATTAGTTGTTTACTTAGCTGTCCCTCTATATAGTTTAAGGACTTTCTAATGCTATTTTAGGTGAAATTTAGAAAGTGAGGACCATGAAAGGGTTAATGAAGTTTTAGAATGAGTTCTCATGAGAAGAGAGGCCAGAGCTGCTCCTGTGTGCCCATCCCCCACAGCTCTGAAGCCCCCTGACCAATTATCCAATCAGAGCTGGAGAAGCCAGGTGAAGAGTTCAGCCCGCTGAGACCTGCCTGCAGCTGCACCTCGGCTGTGCCCCTCCTCTTCTCACACTTCAACAGCACAATTTCAAAATGGAGGGATTTAAAAGAAGACTCAGAACTTTAAGGATTCACCGCAGAAAATGTGAAGAGGAATTTAAAAATGCTTGGGTGAGTAATTTTTTTCTCTGCACTTAAAATGATCTTAAGGCTGCTTTGTGTGGTTTAATGAATCATAGTGACGTGACCATACGACCTCTTTGCTCAAATGTGCCCCTTTTTAGTCTTAAAATTATGCTGGGGGGATTTTATAAAATCCCTTAAAATGTCCAGGTTTTGCTGAGCTTGTTCTACTAAGTTGTCACCAGTGACAGAACAAGATGTGCATGATTCAAACTACTGTTACTCCTGAAGGCAAGGCAAGTTTATTTATAATTATCATAATTATTAACAATTATGAGAGAAATTGTTAAAATTTTGAGATAAAAAGTCAAAATTCTGAGATAAAATTTTGAAATAATAAGATAAAAAGTCAACAGTATAAGATAAAAATTGAAATTATGAGATAAATTGTCAAAATTTTGAGATAAAAAGTCAAAATTCTGAGATAAAATTTTGAAATGAGATAAAAAGTCAACAGCATAAGATTAAAAATTGAAATTCTGAGATAAATTGTCAAAATTTTGAGATAAAAAGATATAATTTTGAAGAAAAAAAGCTCAAAGTTATGAGATAAGTCAAAAATTTGAGATAGAAAGACATAATTTTGAGGCAAGAAAGCAAATTTATGAGATAGTCATTATTTGTTTTATCTTTCCGAATGGCTTTTATGCACCCTGCTGCTGTGTCACACCTCCCGTTGTATTCTTATGTAACTTTTGCTTTTATGTATCGTTTACAGTATTGTTTTATGTTGTTTTTATCCATAGTGTTCTTATTTATTTTCTGACACTACTGTAAAGCACTTTGGGGGACTTTTGGGTTACTGTAAAGGGCTTTAGAAATAAATATTGATTGATTGATTGATTGATTGATTGATTGATTGATTGATTGATTGATTGATTGATTGAAAATTATGAGATAGTCATTAGGTAGAGACCAGTTTCTCCCATGAAAAAGGTTTCAGTTTGTGTTAATAAATAATAAATTAAGAAGACCGCAGGCTAACATTAGCTGTTCCTGAGCTGTTACATCAGACTGTCAGCTGAAATGCAGTATTACTAAAAATGTTATAACACTTCTGTCCTGCTGTTAGACTGTAACATTCACAGTCTGCACCTTTATTTATTTATTTGTAATAATGATTGATTCAGTTTCACAGTATTAAAGCTTATTTATAACTCTACACCTCACATAGCACATACTACCCATAGAGTACACAGAAGTTTGGAAGAGTTTTTAGTCTGATTTCTGATTATGTTGGCATAATAAAATATTAGGTGTTCAATAGCCAGTGTGATTTTGATGGAAATATAGTAGGTAGGCATGTACAACCTAAAACAGTCTGATCAAACCGTCCGACATGTTCTAGAAAAATTACAAAAAATTTGATTACTTAGATTATTATAGGTCTTACTGAATGGGAGAAAGCCAGAAAAAATGACTGAAATTTCACTAAAATTTTGGATTAATAACTAATGATTAGTTAAGGATTGTAGTTAGTTGGTGAGTTAGCAGAAAGTGGTGGTGGTTATGCTGACGCTGCAAAATTATGAGCATGTTCGCTCCAGTCTGATGTGCCAAGGTAGACTGAGGACTACTACCTGAAAAACCTGACACCCAAAATGGATTAGACAGAAAATCTGCATTGGTTTACGGACAGACACGGCTGACGATGACAGTGACTTGACCAGTTACAGCCCTTAGAAAAACTAAACAGAGCAGACAGTCGATGAAACACTGTACAATGTCATCAGGTCAAGTTTAAGTTTACTGCTGAACCTGAGGGCTGTGAAGCAGCTCTCCTCCTTTCCTCTGTTTTACTTTTCATTTCTTTATCATTTCTGGGTCAGAATGTCTACACATAAACTGCATTATCAATGTTCACATAAGAGTAACAGTCTCCTGTTTGAGCCAGGCTGTCATGGTGAGATAGAAACAGTTTAGTTTTTGAGGTAATTGTGCTGGATTCAGATTTGGATCAGTTAAGGTTTATTATTGTTTGTATCTAAGGCCTGAAACAGGTAATGTTTTTGTCTGACCTTGTTCCCATTTCACTGCAGTTTTGGTACATTTCTGAGATGCAGATGTAAGTACTTAAACTCTGTCAAAAATATTATTTTATAGATGGAGGGCTGCACCAGGAGACAGGTGGAAGACCACCTGTTAAGCAGAAAGACAGCTACAGAAAAACATGAAGGTGATGGTTTGGGTGAGTTTGTAACATTTACATGAGTGAAGTGTAATAAATCTGAGTTTAGTTAGTAATTAAAATTCAAGTCCTTTTTTTTGTTTTATGACATTCCAAAATATCAGCAGCCAAAATACCAGTGTGCATCATCAGAGCATATCCACCCAGAGTATTAAACACTGTACAGTCTAAACCTTATGTTGGTACCAGTCCTTCCATCAGCCCCCTCTCCAACTCATCAGCTGTCTCATTCTTCACAGCATGTCTGAATATTTCCATTTATTATGAATAACAAACAAGAGTGTCTTTAGGTCCTTTATAACAAAAGACATATTATTATATTGTTATATATAAGACAAGATGATGGTGATGATGAGGATCGGGGAGACAAGTAAAAATCTCATTCTGTGAAGGTTTGCATCTTTAACGAGATTATTTCTAATCTCTTGCACATTCCAATAAACCTAACAGTTAGTGTATGTTCCCTTGTCTTTGGTCAAAATGTCTTGATTCAGATTGTACATTTTATGTACAACAGTAAGACCACATAGAGCCAAAGTTCTTAGAAGACAACTGAAGGATTCTTGAATTTTAATAGCTTGTAGAACAGTAATCTATTACCATCTAAACATAAATTCAAAAGGTCAGCTACCTCTGCCTAGAAACTTTCAAATCTTTTCCAATGAGAGATTTGGTTTGTATTCACATCTTTTTCACATAAATAACATAAACCTGGATTGACAATGAGGATGTTTTCAGAGGATTTTCTGAAAGCAGAAAACTTACAGCTACTGGCAAATAGTCAAAATAAAGCATGTAGAAATGTTTAAACAAATTTTAAACCTCCCTGTGCAGAAGGTGGGCAGAATGGCAGTACAGGAATAAATCTGTTTGAAAATTTAGAGGATTGGTCGATATTTTCCCTGTTTTGCTCCTGCTGTAGACAGCGTTTATTTTTTTCACTCTCTTTTAAGGACACATCATGCGTCGACTGCCATCAGGCTCACACAACTTTAGAATATGAGGTGGTAACATTACCTCAAGCCTACCGCCACTTACGGGTGCTTTAATTCATATTAAATCATATGCAGATGAAGAAAATCTCCTCCTACCATTTTTGAAAAAAAAACAAAAAAAACACTGAGTGCAACCTTTCTGCTTAAATTAACTGAGGAAAGGTCAGGAGGTCAAGTGGCCTCACAGATGTGCAGTCTTCTTCTGTCTGGTATAATTGCTGCTGGCTTTTTTTTAGTGCCACATTATGCAATTAAAAATTATTTTAATCCTAATATAGATGATTTGGGATCAAAAAGCACATCAGTATTTGGGTCAGACAAGGAGATAAAAAGTTAAATGCACTTTAGAAGAAAAAATACAAAATCAGGAATTTTAAGTAAACAGAAAATTAAAAAGTTTAAATGTGAGATGCACAAAACACATAAATCATCTCTTCAGTGTACTTGTTGTTACTAAGGTGTCCTTTAAGTTAACAAAGTTCTTTAAGGTGGGGGCTTATAACATACTTTTTAGTGAATAAATGCAACTATTATATTTCTTATTATGTTACTATTATTCTTTATTCAAGGCAGGGATCAGATGGTTCTAATAAGATCTCAGTTTAAAATCAACTCAGCCTCTAATAAACTCCTTTGTTTTTTGTTTTATAGATGCACCAGAAATTGAAGTGAGGAGAAAAGGTAAAAGACCTTGGGCTGACCAGGAGAGGACTGCAGTCAAACAAGCCTTACCAAGTTCATCGAACCTAAGGAGGTTCCAGTAAGAAAGTAGGGACAAATTAAGAATGTAAGCAATGACTTTGGTTGTGTTGAAGGGTTGGATGAGTTAAGAGAAACATCCAATCACAGCTGCCTTAGCTTGGTGGTGGTGGGATAAGTTGTGGAGTGATCCAATCAGAGCTGCTCTCTTTATGAATTGATATATTCATGTAGAGCAGATTCACTGTTTGTTGTCAGTTCTGGTGTTGTAACTGAGATGCTCTGCCAGGTAGCCTAAATAAAGGTGACTGCATTTCACACAAAAGGAACATTTGTTTCTGTTCATTTAGACATTCAGACTTCACCAACATTCAATAAAGGGTAAGTAGATGTTAGGTAGGTAGGTATGTAGGTAAGTAGACTAAAGTATTCAGACTTTACTAACATTCGGTAAAGGTTTTTCGATGGTTCATTTGATTCAAGTGTAAAACATGACTTCAGAAATTCAAGGAAAAAAACAAGGAAATAAATACCTTGCCACTTACACCTCATATTTTAGTCAACTAAATTTACAGTAGATTACAGTAAATAAAACATAAAAACTTCAAATAAATGTAGGCAGAAGATTATAATTAAAACTAAATCAAAAAGTGCTGTCAAATTTACATGGATATCTACTATACTTTGCATGACTAAGGAGTGTTGCAAAGGGATATTTGGTTAACAAGACTTAGTAATAATTAATTATTACTGTAAATTTATTTACTGTTACTGTTCTGTTCATTATGGATGGAGTCTGCAATTTTTTTGTTTAACTCTGTGGAACAGGATTTTATGACAGAAGTATACACTTCTGATGCTGACACTAGATTGATTATAAAAGGTGTGCTCAACCACAAAAGATCTTTAACATATTAAATTTTCATAAAATTGCATGATCAACCAATGTCAAGTTTTGTTGACTGGCTACTCACAACTGGTTTTGACTATTATTCCAGTTCGGCTTTATGTAGAATAAAGTCACACAGAATTTACATGACCTATACAAATTGTGCTTTTTGCAAATTTAACTAATAATATAAGGATTAATTGTTATTGTAATGTCTTAAAAATTATATTCTATGCTTTATCTTTTGACAGTTAAACTGGCAATAAAACAAGCACTTTACCCTCCAGAAATAACAAATTTGCTCTTTAATAAATACAATTTCAATAAATGATACTGCTGCATTACTGGTGATAACATATTTTGTAAATGAAACATTTGTCATTTCAGATTTACATTAAAAATATTCATTAATGGAAACAGCATCCTAGTAGACCTACTCAAAACATTAAAAATCCAAACCTGGTGTCTGGTCCTCACTTGGCTGGTAAAAAACTTTTATCTAATTCTTGGTGTTAAATGAAATCTAAGGTGGTGTATTGGGTAATGGCGCCACCCTGAGTTCAAAAATAGTTTTTTTGTGTTCCTAGGTTAAGTAGAAATGGTGGTCCTCACTTTGTAGGCCTTTTCACTCGGTCCTCACTATGCAGCAAGTACAGGAATGTGTGTGTGTGTGTGTGTGTGTGTGTGTGTTGGGGGGGGGATCACAGAGTGCAATGGGGGGGGACACAAAAGCACTGTGACAGAAATGCACTGTGAGTAATAAGTAATACACACAAACGTTGATTGATTTGAGCCCTGCTGGACACTCACATTTATCTTTATTCCATCATCCAGGGACCTTAAATAAGGGGGGGGGGGGTCCACATGTGGGCTATAGGACTGGACGTCAGTGTGTGTGTGTGTGCGTGTGTGCTCTCTTAAGATGCAGCCCAAGCCCCGAGCACTTTCCGTCACTGTCACCTCTTAAATATGAAGTACTTGAATCTGAATATTTTCCGTCTGACTGATTTGAAAATAACTGAAAGTGTTTTTAATATTTTAAGGTCAAACTGTCTTAAGGCCACAAAGGTTCTGAAATGAATCATAGACTGAAACAGAAAAGAAGACGTGATCACAAACCAGTGTAGATTCAGTGTTTTTCATCAGATCCATCTGATCCAGGAGCAGGTACTTCTGGAGTCATGGAGCCAATTACAAGGCTGACATGCTAAGACCAGCAGCGATTCACACACACTTGCACCCAGGTGAACCTCAAAATCCCAAATTTAAGGTGTAGATACTGGAGGCTGGATCTGTTAATTCACATGCATGCTATGTCTGAGCTGGTGACCTCGGGTTACCTGAAGATTGATCTTTTGTTGGAGCAAAAATCCAAACCAAAGGAGGCGTTTTCAGGGATGTATCTGAAGAGCTCTCACACCTAAAATTTTGTAGATACTTCTTTTACACAGTATAGGGCTTCACAATGTAAAGATTCAACTGATTAATCCAATTTATTTCCTGCTGAAGATTTAAAAATCAAAAATCTAGATTTCTCTCTTGACTTATTCCAGTTTAAGATGTGAGGTTTGAAAACATAAAGACTT
Source organism: Scarus forsteni (assembly GCA_036419115.1). Lineage (NCBI taxonomy): Eukaryota > Metazoa > Chordata > Actinopteri > Labriformes > Labridae > Scarus > Scarus forsteni. The sequence goes on from JAZDUH010000431.1 coordinate 3,534,317, forward strand.
TAAATGTTTAATTTTCATATTGGTTGGCCTTGTCAGGTTCTGCACAAGTACATGTTTAGGCTTGAATTTGTATTTTGAATAAGATTATTTAGAGAGCTCTATGTTACATATTAACACTCAGACTACATTATCAACATTTTATTTAAAAAAAATGGCAAAATGCTCTTTAACCATCAGAGAAAGATTCTGTTTAGTTTTGGAAGATGGTTATAAAACACATAGGCAAAACTTGAGTCATGTGGAGTATTTTTTCTATGAAAGGGGTAAAAGGACATTAAAGTTATGAATCAAGTTTTATGAGAAAAAAAAAATCAGGGATTTTAGTTTTAGCTCGTAGCACCCAGCCATGAACAGAACAAAGCCTGAAAAAGTCAAACACTGTATATACCTTAATTTCACCTTTATAACACACATTATTTTGCTCTTAGATGAGGTCAAATTTTCGTGTGTGTATACACAAGCACAAGCAAAATATGTAAAATATTTATTTTCTGAAAATCGTGTTTGCAACACATTGATACAAGAAGCCCAAATATTCTCTGTCTCTGCAAAACATTCCTGCCAAACTTGTGTAATTCTTATTAAACTGACAGTTAAACTAATCCAATATTTTAGGTTTGATTAGTTTATCTTTGTGTAATGATCATGCAATTTCAAGTGTTACGTTGCCACTTAAGTGCAAACACAGGGCACTGCCATCTCGTGAGCCAGGGGACCAAAATTGTTGGTATGATGGGTTGAAGACTTGATAGCTGCTCTCTGATTGGTCAGTACACTCCAACTGAGCATGCTCGGGCAGAAACTGAGTAACTGAGTAAATTACGGTAACTGCCTGTCACGAGTTGAGGATGTAGCTATGACCTCTGTTCCTTCTGCCTCTACATCTGTATAAATATCCATCAGTTATCCATGCTGCTTATCCCTTTACGAGGGCGGAGTCTGACCCAGATGACATCCTGAACAATCACAGGGCCACATAGAGAGACAAACAACCACACTCATACTCATACCAAAGGCATTTTGGAGTCACCAATCAACCTATTGAGCATGTTTTTGGTCTGTGGGAAGAAGGTTGGAGTGCCCGGAGAGAACCCACCTACGCACAGGGAGCTCATGCAAACTCCACATAGAAAGGCCCTTACTGACACCGGGACTGAACCAGCAACCTCCTTGCTGCAAATAAAGATGGAGCTGATGAAAATGGCTTATTTGCCAGCACGATCTGTGACCATGTTCTGTCTGGACATCTAGATTTCAACCTGTTAAAAGAAGTGGAGGCTGGTCGATGACACCCTTAGCCACTCCCTGCTTGATATCGTAATGATCACCATGTTAGCCGACAAACACATTTTTTATTTTGCCAAATTCAAGCCACAGTTCCCTGCTTTGGGTTCTCTTCCCTTGTTTGGTCCTTGTTTGGTTCAGAGGCTTTCACACCCATCAATGCAAACAAGACCATTGTTTTTTGGTAGACCAGAGTTTGGTTCTTTGGTGTCCAGCAGATTTCCTCTGAGCTTTCACACCATCCCAAATCAACTTTCTAAAAAATTGAACGAAAATTTGTCTGGACCAAACATGTCAGCAACCTAATCTGCAACTTGGACATGGGAAACATCATAAATGATCAGGCAGGTTTTTTTTTTATCTGAGGGGGAAATCCAGTAACCTGACAAGCCAGATGGACAGCTCCATATATCTGCCACAGAAATATTTCACTAGTCCATCTGGGTAGGAGCCCTTTGAATTTGTTTTCAGAGCAGAACGTTAAAAAAAAACACAAGCTTGTGATTGGACAATCGTTCGGCTCGTCACATTCATCACAGACCAATCCACATCAAGCAGGGCTGCCTCCTATAATGTAGCATACATAGCAGCTAATGTAGCAGCTAATGGCTAACAACAGTTCACAACAGTTCATGGATGTTAGCCATAGTGGCTAACTTAGCCGCTAACAGCTAACAACAGTTAATGACCGTTAGCCGCTAACAGCTAACGACCTTTTACTATCGTCTTACAGTAAATTGTACCACACAGATGATTCATTTAACACTTATATGTGACATGAACCTCGTCAAAGACAATCCCGACAAACAAACTTCTGAGGAGGGCAGATTTTGCCAAGTTTCACTTGGTAGCCATGAGGACAATAGACTAATTGGCACGCCCGTTCTCAACTTCCGGTTCTCAACTTCCGGTTCTCAACTTCCGTTTATCGTCATGTCCGCATTCTGCTGCTCCCGCCTCACTTCCCTGATTTGGCCATTAAGAATTCAGCCGAGTGAATTTGTTGGACAACGGAGGCTGGCAAGACGGACCTGTAGGATTTTAGAATCAGGCAGGTCTGTCTGCTCTACAGGCCAGAAATCCAGGGGACCAAGAGAAATCCTGTGACGACATGACTACGTAATATAAAACAGTGAAGTGAAAAGCATAGAAGGCTCAACTAAAGTGTCCATACTGAGCAGTAGTTATTGTTTTCTACCAACCAGAATTAACCGTTCGAGGCTTAATTGAATCATTACCACTGAGATACAAATGAGCTCTTTAGTAATGAAGTCCTGGCAAAGCAAAAGGAGCTCCACACAAATAAAGAACAAGCATAGTAGAAAAGGATTTGACAGTCAACACATGAGCAGCACCCGGAGGTAAAACACATGCACCGTTCAAACCATCATTAATTTTTAAATCTACCAAACTAATTCAACACTCTGGTTTAAGGTTACTGTGCAGATCACTGAGTAAAAACAAACTCAGGCATTAAATGCAGAAGCATCGTAGCCTTCTGCATCCTTCAGTCAGAAAAAGATCAAATATGGCACAATAAGGCAAAAAGTGGATATTTCAGCAGAGTGCAGGTTCAGGATAAAATCATTTCTCTAGATTCTCTATATGCAGGAGATGAGCTCTCATTTTGACATCATGCTCTCGTTTATGAGCTCCATGCAGCCTCGTGGATCACAGCCGTCACGGAGAACAGCGCGAGTGTCACAGGTGTCTTCTCCGGTGATAAACGCAGAGAGCATTTTACAGGCGATGCCAGTTTAAATGACTTCATCTCCTTAACATCTCGTCCATGAATCAGGCGTCGAGTTTAAATCAAAGCAGAAAACACGAGGGAAGTTAACTTTCATCGGGGGCAGAACTTGAAGGTAATCACGGCCCTGTATCGGAGCGCACACAGAGGGCAGCATGAAAAGTCAATGCTTTTATGGACGCGCTCGCCGTGCCAAACAACAAATACAAACTCTTATGGATGTTGATCTACAGCCTGTCCACCACGGCCGCGCTCTTTTTTCTGGGGTGTAAAACAATCAATAGCAAGGGCACATTAAGGTCCGGGTCGTATACTTTATTTATATAAGGCAATGACAAATCCTTATGATGCAATGGTTTTTGGAGGCATGTATTACCGCGCCAAACAAATAAATATATTAATGCCCGCTGGGGAGGTGGAGAGATTGACAGAACAACGGGAAACGACAAGCCGCCAAATCCATCACGCCGACCTTTCAGAAGAAATGCACCCACTATTTTGTCCACTTCGTTCTTATTCAGCATTTCAATTAATGTTCGGCCGCTCTCTCCTTCACTGGAGCTATAACTCAGGCCGGATTACGGAAAGAACCGATGTTTTGCATATGGACGGGCTGTCACTTAAATCAGAATCAAGCAGGAAGTGATTTTATCCAATATTTTATTTTATGACGTCCAGTCCAGACACTTTTTAAAAGCAAAGAGAAAGAGCCATCAAGGAGCATGATGGAGATGAAAATGGATCACATTGAAGAAATATTATTCAGGAAAGAGATGGACATGTTTGATTTTATCCTGAGTGTTCTCCTTTTGCACTCGATTGGCTTTAAATTATGGATCTGCACTCAAAGGTTAAACCATGAATCCAAAATTCAGCAGCTCCACTGACAGGAAGTTAATGTTTTGATACTTTTACAGAGAAGTCATGAAATTATTTTATTTGAATGCTGCCTTAGCTGGAAAACATTTGGCTGTTTTCTGTGATCTGGGAACTGGCAGACATTTTCACAGTCAAAAAGATTCTCAAACTCAAAAACTGTTTTGAGTTTCAAATGCTTGATCGGTCTTTAATATACAAGCAAAGACTGTAGAGACTGACACAAAGACCTAAAAAAGTAATGAAATATAAATAAGGAACCTGAAGAAAGAATTATGATCAGTAAAGAGTTAGAGGAACTTTTACAAACATTTAAAATATGGAAAAATGCAATTTCACCCTGAGACTGTTGAGGATGTCTCAGATCTTTAACCCTTTTACTACCAGCTCAACTTAATAAATTCAGGTATATTTAATGTTTAAAACAATAGAACAAATCAGATCATTGATATGATTTTGTCAGTATTTCAGGGAACAGAGAAAACTACTTACAAACCAAACACCAGATATTTTGGTGTGGGATTTAATGGTTTAAACAATTATTATTTGATGATGCGATGACATAAAAATGCATAAATATTTGGGACAAAATCCATCAGGAAAGGAAAAAACGTTTGAAAATAAAGTACCTAACAGAATAACGTAAAATAGGTAATTATTGTTTTTAGCAAACACACAAAAATATTTTCGATGATTAACTGATTTGATATTTAGAAATCATATCAGTAAGTATTTAAAATAATAATTATCATAATAATAACAATTTTTAGCTTTAGACCAAAACAATGACTTATTATTTTTAATATAAGAAATATTCAGTAGTTTATTGACCTTTGCCAAATGGTTTAGCTGGGAGTTAAAGGGTTAAAAATCGGCAACAAATGAGCCACAAAAATTGACACTCGCTGGCCATTTTATTAGGTATATATGTTTAACTGCTTGTTGATAGAATTTGCTAATCAGGTAATCGCATGGCAGCAAATCAGTGCATTTAGGTTGTATACATGGTCAAAAAAAAGCTTAAACAGCATCAGAATGAAGAAGAGGAGACTTAAGTGACTTTGAACATGGCATAGCTCTGGTGCAAGATGAGAAACTGATGATCTGCTTGGATTTACCCACACAACCATGTCCACTGTTTACAAAGAATGGTCTGAAATATAGAGAATATCCAGTGAGCAGCAGTTCTCTGGGCTTAAATGCCTCATTGAGGCCTGAGGTAAGAGGAGGATGGTCAGAGTGCTGTATAATAATAAAGTAACAGGAACTCACACAACCACTTAGTGTGACACAGGTCTGCAGACGATCATCTGAACACATAGGACCTTAAAGCAGGTGAGCTACAGCAGCAGGAGACCACACCAGGTGCCACTCCTGCCAGCTAAGAACAGCAAACTGAGGCCACAGCTCACAGGCTCACCATACCTGGACAAGAGTCCACATGGTGCGATCAGAATTAGAAATAAACAACAAGAAAAGCTCAGATCATCTTAACTGTCTTTCCTGAACAGTTCACCGTTCTCCAGTGGAATCCACAGTCACCAGATCTCAATCCAATAGAGCACCTTTGTGTTGTGGTCATCATGGATGTTCAGCAGCTGTGTGATGCTGTCATGGAGATATGGACAAACATCTCTGAGGATGTTTTATCTCCTACCTGGGACTAGACGGGTGTACCTAATGAAGGGGCCAGTGAGTGTGAACAAAGATGGATGTTAGAAGTATGGGTTAAAAAGAGCGTGTCACCAAATTAAAAAGCAAGAACAGGTGTGATAATAAAACTGTCCGACCCAGTTAGCCTTCAGTTTGGACACTTCGATGATGAGACTTCTATGTTACCCATACAAGAAGTTTCCAAAAGGAGAAAAAAATCTGAAAAATGTCTGGATAATTTCCTAGAATGTCTAACTGTGTTCACCAATTACAGAGTTATGTGGTGCAGTCAAAAAGAAACCAGTAATCAGACAGCTTAAACTGAATTTTGAGCTTTATAATTAGAAAAAACTCCCAGAGAAAACAGTTGACTCTGAAAACAGTTTCAAGAAGAGTTCTGCAGAATTAGCTCAATCTCAATGAACGAGTCACGTCAGCTCCACCTGACTTTGTCTGAAGGCATTGCTCTGGTTTCTGGTAAATCTAAATAAACCTCTACCAAACGAGAACAGGCTGCACGTCAGTCCTGACCCATTAACCTGGATTTCATTTTTAGTTCAGATTTGACTTTCCACCATCATGAAGCCCGGACGGTTTAGACTTTAGACTCATCTCTGTTCACGTTTGTGTTTGTTTTCACAGTTTGACCATCACCTCAAACAGCACAGATAATCAGCTGGTCACAGTCTATTCATTCATTCATCATTTTTTAAGAGCTCAAAATGGTTAGCGCTCCTCTGGTGCCCCTCTGAGGGCCCCGGCCCCACAGGTTGAGAACCAAGCATGTAGACCAGAAAGAGAAAGCAGTGCTGCTTGAATGGACCTGAGTGGTGCTGAGTTAACCAATCACCCCAGGGTACACTGGTCAACCAATCAGAGTAGACCTGGCCCGACTCAGAAGTTCCTGCAGAGCATCTCTGTGAGAATCGAGCTGGATCAGGGGGCCCCGTTTGTGAAAACTAGAACGTGGGGATGTGGTGGAGTAGGAGATTCTCATCACAGACACACCTGTAGCTACTGTCATGGAGACGTGGACCAACACCATCTCAGGCAGAGACTGGCTGCTGAGTCGCAGTCCTGGTTCATGTCGGCTTAGGCCAAAGAAGACATAAGACAGATTCACAGAGAGGAGTGTGAGCGCTGAGTTTTCCTTCTCTTTAAAGAGATTTCCACAAGTTTTGTTTGGCTGCACGTGTGTCAGAGTTGACTCTCTATATATCACGCGAGAACTGCAACTGTTTACCCAATATTCATCTAAATGTTTGAGCATGAGGGTATACATCAATACATGAAGTATTCAAATATAAAATACACAGTTCAGCCAGTGGAAGCCAGTCGTGGGTATATATCATTTCATATCATTTTTTTCAAAATTTGAATGCTTCGTTTTAGTCTGTGTTAATAATCCACTTTTAAATGCAGTCCAGTCTTTTAAAGAGGGAGAATAAACAGCTCGTTAAAATATATTGCTGAATAAATCCTAAAAATGGACTCACATTGTGATGTGTATTTTTCCTGATATAGTCTGCAGGCATCACCATTGTTCATCTTTTAGCTGCTTTTAAAAAATGTAACTAAAGATTGCAAAAATCGGCAACATTATAGAATTGCAATTCAAATCGAATTGGCACCAAAAAAAATCGTAAAAAATTGAATTGGGACAAAAGCATATCGTCCCAGCCCTAGTAGTATTGCCAGATATTTATCATGTTGTTCACTAAACAAACTTTTACTAACCATTTAACCAAAATGTAATCGGGGTTGATCTACTTCCTGAAGAATCTGCTGCAGCAAAAATGACTTTTTATTATTCACATCAACAGCAATAAAAGAAAAGATAAAGCAGCTTCTCCAAAAGCAGAAACACTTTTCTTTTAAATTAGAAAAAAATACAAAATCTTATTATACTGAAGAGAGGACATTCTGATTATTAATCATCTAAAGAGACTGTGCTGCATCTGTCTACTCCTGAATACAATCATATGCTGTTGAATCATATTTAATTTGACTTATTAATAGGGCTGGGTTAAAAAAATCAATTTAATCGATTTAAATTGATTTTCCTTTAACTGGTTCATAATCGATCCATAAAATCCAAAGATGGATCTTTTAACTGTGGTATCAACAGCCTGTGGTATCAACCCTGCTAGTCTGGTGTGATCAGTGTTTAGCGTTGCTTTCTACTGAACACGATCTCATGAGATGTTACTGCAAACAAACATGGAGGATAAAAGCTGATGTTTGGATGTACAGTATTTTAGATTTAAGTACAAAGGAAAATAGGTGCTGGACAAAAAACAAGTAACATGCAGAATATGCATTAATGCATATCATTAAAATATGATTAATGTAACTGCTTTGGGTTTAGTTCTTCATGTTAAAACAATTTTTAATGATGTACCAGGTCAAAGGTCACTTTTTAAATTTACAGCACTATTTTAACTAAGATATCCCAGACTGAATAAATATCGAACTGAATCGTGAATTGAATCAATTTGAGACCTCGTAATATTGAATCGAATTGATCCAGAAAATCTGAATCAGTACCCAGCCCTACTTACTAATGTATCATTATTTTCATGACTGGATGACCTCACGGATCTGCCCTGCACTTCAGGCTCCTCGCTGAAGGTAAATGTAAAAACTAGATCAAGCTTTGTGTAAGGCTTTATCAGCCTCCACCCAAGTGCAGCGGTGGAGGAAGACTCGGCCATGGCGGGCATTTCTGAAAACAAAAGGGTGTAAATTAAAAAGTGTCTGAGGACAGAGTGGATTATTCATCATATAAATCAACAGATGGATAAAAAACAGAATCTTTGAGCAGAGTTTTTATCTGAACCACGGCAGACTGCTAAAATGTGATTTTTCCTCTTTAAACACACAAACCTCTGCGTACACACTAATGCCCCGCCATGATGTCATCAGCAGCACGCTCAGTGACACTTTATTAATGGTCGACAGTAAAGGTAAGACACGCTGATGTCTGTCTCCCATCATGCACCTGTGCTGTCACTCTCTGACGATCACACATTAGTTCTGATTAGTTATGAGCGTGTAAACAACACACTCGGCCTCTTCTTCATTCTCTGTTCATCATCCTTCTTCCTCATTTCTTTAAACAATTACTGGTCTGGCTGGTTCGGGACTGGTCCCGGTCCGGGATCTGTGTGTAATAGGATTCCTCAGAGCTGCAGATGGATGGTGAATCCAGGCGGTTTCATCTACTAAAAGAGGGCATAAATCAGAGCGGAGGAAGCGGGGACGAGGCCGGGGTTATCACCAGTCTGCCTCCCTCATGAGAGCTTTGCATTAAAGCATTAGTGAAATTAATTCATCTTTCATAAGAGGTTTGAGCAGTATCTGTGATCTATGATAACAACCAATTTCTCACTACGCAGGAGGAGGAGGAGGAGGAGGAGCAGGAGAAATACTGGGCCGTCCTGATAGACTACACAAATCTGCTCTTTTTAAATGGGCTAACATTATCTGGAGTGCTGCTCTCTGGAGCATCATCCCAGATTCATATCACAGCCGGGAAAGAGGCATAAATCACTGCGCAAAACTTTTCTCATCACGCGCACACCTCCTCCTCCGGGCGCCGCTTGTTTGCTGTTTTTCTCGCCTCGTCCCGTTAAACGCAGAACAATGCTGCTGCTGTAATCATTCTGAACGGCTTCAATCAGTGTAATTGGTTTTAGATCATCTGTGGAATGAGAAAGAGGGGGACTGTGGGGGGGCTGCGGTGTGTGTGAAAGAGACGGAAATCAGGGGGAAGTGTGTGAAGGGGCCGTATCCGTCTGTTTTGCATATATTTGCAGCGGCGGCCGGCGGAGCATGGTTGACAGATGAGTGGGGAGTGCGGGGATGACACTCGGGCGGCGGTGCTCTTTATTACTATATCAGCAGAGACATGCTCGACGCTCAGCCCACCACACACTCTCACACACACACACACACACACACACACACCCAGGACCAGGAGACTGAAACACAGCACTGGGAGCAGAGAGATGCACCATGGGACACGACCAGGACTTTCTCTGATTCATGGTTTAAATTCTGTGGACTGATTTGTCCTGAAATGTGGAGCAATCATGCAGCAAAAAACATGAATTCCACAGTAAAACATGACTTTCAAGAAAAATAACCAAGAAAATAAATCATTTTGACTCAAGCTGAAGAAGATTTAGTTGAATTATTTCTGAGGTCCTGTGAGAAAAAAAAACTTGGATTTTTTTTAACTGATTCATAGTGGAAATATTCTCGTAAAAATAAGAAGCCCAAAATAAAGACTGAGAATCCAAACAAGTTCAGACAGTTAATAAGGATTTGATCAGTAAATTTAGCCTGTTTAAGCTCACGACACACAGATGACCAGGACTAAACCTTTTATTTAAGACTTAAATAAAAGAGCAGTCACAGTTTGTGACAACCTCAAAAAAATAGATATGAAATATTTATAATCAGACATATTCAGATTTTTTCACTAAAAGCCTCTTCATCACATTTAAACATATTAAGATTAATAATTTCCACAAATCCATCATGAAGGATTTTGTTTTCTGAGCCGATCCCAAACACATCCTGGAAACATGCCTGCTTCTTTAGCCGAAAAACATTTTTTTTTACAAATTCAATTTTAACAAAGGTTTTGAGATTGTCCTAACATTTTTCAAGACAGGCCTTGGTTATATTTTCTTTCTCAAGCTGTCAGTAAAAAAGAATGACATTTTGGTTGGACTGGATGCTCAATGAGCAAAGAATTTATCATTACTGAAAGATGATGAGCTTAAATAAAGGTTTATGGACTTTAAAAATGCCAAACAGGGCTTTTTTTACTCTGTTTTTCTACCTGCCTTTTTTGTTAACTGCAAGCAAATCAAGTTTGAAAAGGTTACTAAAATTTGAAATATTAATCAGAGATCAAATAATATATAAGAACTGCTGGAATTGGTTAAATAAAAATATAAAATAAGCAGCAGGTAAAGTGGTCAATGGGTAGGCCCACGGGCATCTTGATAATTTGTTTTATTTTCTTTCATTTAAAAAAAAAAAAAATCAACACATTTTTGTCACGTTACTTTTACTATTGTATCAAAACGTAAGAGGACAGTTTCTCCACTCCCCGAATAATCGACAGCGGTAAAAAAAGAATTTTGAACCATTTAAATCATTCACATCTACAGTAACATGACATTAGTTAAAGCAGCTTCTTCAAAGGCTGAAATATTTCTCTTATAAAATGCAAAATAACTGAAAATCAATTATTGACTGTAGATTAAAACGTTGTGATTATTAATCACTTAAAACAGCCCTGCATTTTTCAAAATCTCAATTTGGTTTGAAAAAATAAATCAAATTTAAATCCTAAACTGTTTTAATGTTGTTATTTTTGATGTTTTGTTATTTTCAGACGACCCACAGCATCAGCTGCTGCACAGCTGCACCATCAGAGATCCTCTGGATTAACTGAGTGTGCAGAGTCCTCGCAGGTCAGACTGTAAAGTCCAGACAGATCCAGAACAGCTGCTCAAGTCCTCACCAGGACCAAACAAGGGGACCACATCAGTCCAGTTCTGAGGTCTTTACACTGGAGGATAAAGGCTAAAACATTCCTGTTAGTTAATAAAGAGCTGAAGGCTTCACATCTGCCACTTATCATTATTCTTATTATAATAATAATTATAATAATAATTATTATTATAAGTATGATTATAACTCTTAATTAAAGGTTTATTAACTGTATTAAAATCATCACTGCACTGGAACAATTGAACTGTCCTAATGAAAATATATTTCAGTGATTATTTCAACACAACACAGCTCGATAATTTCTTATTCATTTAATTTCTTGGTAAAGCTCACTGCTTCATTTATTTTATTCTTTGATAAATGTTTAATTCTTATGTGTTTTTATTTTCCTTTGCCATTGTTCTCATATTTGGCACAAAGCACTTTTAATTTCCTCACTGCTGAAAGTTGGAATAAGAATAAACTTGCTTTGCTTTTTCACTGAATACTAAATTAGTTCATGAATCAAGTGAGAAAAACGGCAAAAGCTCAATCGGATGACGAAGATGTGAAAACTTCAGTCTATTCGACAGAATACATTTTGTTTGTGTTAATCAGAAATAAACTCCCGGTTCCTCATTAAATGCAGGTCAATCTTACAGCAAAATAAAATGAAAATAAAACATCTCACTTGGCGAGTTCTCTGTTTAAGAGACATAAACAAACTCAAAGCTTCAAGAATTATGATCAAAGTAAAGAGAAAGAGACTTTTAAAGGAACATTTTGATTGGACGACTGACTTTTGTCACATTTATTTATGAATTAAATTAGAGGTAAAATGATTTAAGATTTTACCAAAGTTTTTACAACAACAGGACTTGAACTTCCAGACAAAACCTTACTTTAATATTTAATAATAAAGATGATCTATCTATCATATACATATATATATATACATATATATACATATATATACATATATATATATATATATATATATATATATATATATATATATATATATATATATATATACATATATATATAAGTATATATATCTATATTCACTCACCCACAGTAATATATAAATACATATATATATATATATATGTGTGTGTATATAATATATGTATATATATGTATATATATATATATATATATACATATACGACATACAATGCTTTAATGAACTATAACAAACACCTGGTTGACTGATCACACTTCACCTGTCATCATGTCATCATAATGGACTTTTCATTTTTAAGTAGATTTAAGTATTTTTCCTTAACCTGGTTTAAAAAGTTGTTTAAGTAAATGCACTTCTACGTGAGTTAATATCTGTGGCCTCTTTCCATCCCAGTCGTGCACGTCATGTGTGGAGGCTCTGGCCTCGGCCTGCAGACAGGACTGATCACAGTCTGCGGTCTCTTTCACACACGTCTTCCACCACTGTCTGAATCCATCCCTGTTTGTCCTCTGATGGGTAAAAGCATTAAAGCCAAAAAAATCAACCAAGTGAAAAAATACATTAATTAATCTTAAGTGTCTTAGGTCTCAGTCTGAGGCGTCTGTTAAACAAGGATCTGGTTTAAGTGTTATTTTAAAAAGTTTTATAGAGGATCTGATGAAGCTCTCTCTCCTCTACTGTCTAAATAAAAAGAAAAAAGTGGATGTATGGTGATGGAGACTTGGGACCAGCTCCACAGCATGATTCAGTTATTTTCACATTTTCAACAATTTGGATCCATTTTTTGTGACATATATTATCCAAAATAAAATAAAACACGAGATACATACAACAAGAACTAACTTTGGACACATCCTTAAAAAGTCCCTTAAATCATCCTAAATCAAAGTGAAGCTGTTTCTGCACAGTACTGCTGCACATGCACTTCTCCCACGACAGATTTACTGATTTTAACACTTTTATTCTCTTCAATATCTCAGCTGTCCTCAAACCTCTGATATCTGAGGATCTGACTCATCACAGCATCAGCAGTGGGATGGGCTCCATGTTCATGTCTGATTCTAAATCTCTGATCCATCTCTAAACATCTCTATCTCTCGGTCAGACTGTGCTCATTCTCACTGCACCCACCTCAGGGAAGTAGTCCTGAGGAAACTTCTCCTTCTCCAGCGTGGGGGTGCTCTCTAGTGTCTCTGAGTACGTCTCCTTCCCCACCACCTTCTTGAACTTCTTGGCTGGAGATCGGATTAGAGGGAGGGGGAGAGGGGAGAGAAGAAAGTTAGTTATTTTAAACAACATGGAGGGTTCATTTAGTGTTTGTGGGTTTAAACCTGATCATCAGTCTGACCACTGCTCCTCAGACAACTGCACCACCTGCTGGTCAGAGCCAAGAACAGAGAGACACATCTGTCTCTGACTCTGAGGGACTGTGGGTTATTTTAGCAACTAATAACACAGAATATTTCAGAGGACTGAGATTTAAATGAGTTCACAAATATATAAACAGTAACAAGAGAAACTTCCAGAGGGAATAAGTTCTCTTTCAAATCTGTGCAGCACAGTAGACGCCTCCTCTGTCTGTGTTTTTATGGTCCTTCTGTGGTAAGACTTTTACACATCTGTGATTTCAGGTTCATTCAAATGTTTTTTTTTAAATGATGGTAGGATCGGCCATGTTGTGCATAGGCACGTATTACAGCTTCTACTTATTAAAAGATGACATAGTAGATGTTCATGTGTTGTGCAGCTTTCAGAGTTTACTGCACGTGCACAAGCCTCCAAACACTCATGATAAATTAGGGATGGAAAATGACCAAATTTTATTGATGCTAATACCATTAGCTTTGTAATTTCTGCAGATGCACAAGTTCTGCACAGGTGAAAGTCAGCCTTACACAGAATTTCAGTGTCAACGACATCAAACACGTGACACACCTGATATTTAAAGGTGCTATGAGGAGAATCTATTACCGGCGACATTAAGACTCTGCTACCCATGAGCACGCGCGGCGACTGTCGTAATGCTGAACTGGGAGTGACATCATCTCCGACTTATCGGCGTTCCAGTTGGAGTCGGAAAAAAACATGCTGATCTACCAGGCTATTGTTAGCTGTTGTTAGCACGCCCTGAGTATATATCACATGAAGAATGTGATTATCACTATGGCAGCATTTTTGTAAATATAAGTCTAACAATACTATGTATACAGCTGATCTAGAGCGACACACCCCAGTCAGAAGTGCAAATAAATTGATTATTACAGGAGCTAAATAACTGTTCACACTGGGGGCATCCATCTTCCATTGTCAACTCGGCGGTGGCGAGGTTTCACTGAGTTCCAAGTAGGAAATTCCGGGGACGTTCCAGTTGCAGTTTCCTACTCGGAACTCGGAAATTACTATTTCTGACTACAACTGGAACGCACCAAAAGAACTAAAGCGTGTGTTTGTTGTGATGCAGCTTGGACCTTCCTCAGAACTCTGCATTGCTTTACAACTTCTTTTTTCAACAACTTACAGGATGCAAAGCCACGAGGTAATGTATCTCTTTCTAGTTACGTAGCGGTAGTTTTTGATGTGTGACAACAAGCAATTTTTGGAAAACTTAGTATCGTAGTTTTGTAGCCGCCTATATATCTCTACTTACAGCCCGGTGCTCTAAGACGAGTCAGAATAATATAAATTTGCTCTAGTTTTAATTGTCTTGTTCCCGAAGTTGAGTATCCAGTCCAGTCCAGCCCTGTCTGATCCGACCGTGAAGCTAAGGAATAATATTTATAGATAACCTATTTAGATGCTATAAAACTCATCTTAAAGTGTGTATTTCCATCAGGCATATATCTAAAAGTGAGACTTTTTTGTAATTACTTAGAAACTCCTCACAGTCCCTTTAAAGCAGGGACGCATGGATGAACACTTCTGCATAATATACATTTTCAGCAAAATTCTTTTTTTTTTTTTTTAATTAAGCTTTGACTTCAACCACCTCCATGATTTTTGACTGTTTATTTGCAAGCATGCTGAAAAAAGTGGCAGAAATTGCTAAAGGCACAGATCAGCAAAAACACAGAAGAGGTGAAATCAACTCTTAAATGAAAATGTTTTTTATTCTCATCCTTTTGATACCAAGATTACAGTGTGGACTTGGAGGGATTTTCAGTTCAGTTTTGTGACAAATGTTGAAAAGCATTAATTTATTTATTTATTTATTTTGGGTAATTCTGTGTCAGCCATCATTTTTTTGTCATGAGGGAGGAGAAAAATCATTTAAGATTAGAAATCAAGTGTCTGTGTTCAAAAGTCTGATATTTGATTTTTAGGCCACAAGCATACTCGCAGCAAATTCGTGATTGATTATTTTTTTAATTCAATCAAGTCCAACAATTATGATCATATACTCTAACCTCAAGAAGGGAACTAATAAGACTGCATTTATACAAAATCCCCTCCATCTGTTCTGGTGGATAAAAAGAAAAGTCTGTTGATGCAGGTTTTTGTGCCAAATACACTGAAAATAATTCACTTCTGATTTTAACACTGAGCTGCTGTTTTTTGAAACTTTCCACCCTTGATTATGTGTTTGACGTCCTTGTCTTGCGGCTTGAATTTTGACGATATTTCCAAACTCATGATCACCAATATCGCTGACAGCCCTATGCACACTGCTGTTTCAAGGACTAATAATTTTATATATTTGCGTTAGAAACAGGTACAGCCAGGGGAAGCCATGCTACGTCAGCTACTGATGTGGCCATACTGCATGTGCTGTCTTTAGCTCCGCCCACTCACACAAGACAGAGCTGTAGCCCTGTAAATCATGTCCCACATAACCATAAACAGAAATCAACAAAAAATAAAAAAGGTGTGATATAGAAACGCCCTGCAGTGATAGCACAGACATTTACTTCAGCTTTGGACCGTTTTGTGAAGCAGGCTGTAAGATCAGTCCGTTAAAACTCGAGTGGACAATCGAGGAACTGCAGCTTTGCACATGTGCCAAGGATTTATGATCTTTTTATGTTGCTGTTTGTTTTTGGTTTTTTTACGTACTTACTTACAACCCACAGTAGAAGTATGTTTTGTATATTTCTGTTTATATGTCTTTGAGTGAGTGCATAAAAAAATTAAAACATATATATATATATTTTGATTTTCTTGAAGGATATCAGTAGAAAGGGAAATAAACATTTCGGATCCAACACATTAAAATTTTCTGGCTATAGTTTGTGTTTCCAGGCATTAAGGGGTTAAATGAGCTCATTAAAAAAGAGTTTCCTAGACGGACTGTGAATCCAGAACCATCAGGACCGGCTGTATGTCAAAACTTGACATTTTGAACAAGAGCTGGTTGATAAACTGAAAAAAAGGCTCATAATACAACCTGTAAACAGTCTTAAAAACAAGTATGAATGAAGTCAGAGCAGCAGCCTCTAGATGTCCCACAAAACCTTTTCCCACATGTTCAGTAGTTTTTATATTTCTGACTTTAAATCAAATCTTTGACCACATGCTGACCTCCTGACTCCGCCCCTTCCTGCGCCCTGTCCTTCACGGGATAGCTGGTGTTAATGCTGACTCTGTTCTAATAGGACTCGAGGCTCCTCCACATCTATATCCCTCCTTTAATTAGCACGGCCGCCGGACCCCGAGGCCCTCTGACACCCCAGGCTGATGAGACCGCCGTAACTGTCCAATAACCCGCCGCAGACCATTACCACAGAGCCGAAATCTTATGAATTAAATCCTAATATTAATAAGCATTACCATTCTGTGGCTCTGCCTTCACATTATCCCAGAGCCAATCTCTCAGCGCTGCGTTTGATGGGAGCGGGACGTTCAGGGGTTGGATGGGGGGGCAGGATGAGATGACTCTGTGGTCATCCTGTATTTGTGTGTTTGAGGAGGGGGCTCACCTTTGAAATCAAACTGGTGGATGTTTTTCAAAGACTCGTGGATAAAGTAGAAACTCCCGAGGGCCTGAAAGAGAAAAACAGAAGCTGTGAGTCCTTCTGATCAGTAACGTCTTCAATTCTGAGACCAGCTGAGACACCATACGGGAAAGAACAGAGCTGTAAGTCATAGTCCGTCTAAAACAAGACTGATGGAGCATCTCATCTTACACTTTATAAAACACTTCATCATGCAAACAACAAACAATCCAGCCACGCAAAGAATTCACACATGATCAACATCACTCCCAACACAAACTTCTTCAAAAAAAAGGTTCTTGCACACCATTAAAAATCAAATTACAGACTTTTAAGACCCAACTGAGAGAATTTAGACCATGTTTAGTCCCAAAGACCACATCAAATCAAAGGGCTGGTGCTTCTGTTCTTAAATATTTGGGAATTATTGATTTATTTCCCAAACATGACAAGTCAGGAGGCCAAATCATCATTCACTAAGAGGATATGAAGAAACAGAGCTCCCTCAGGAAAGAGAAACAGATATAATGGAGCATGAACATTTTACCTGAACTATTGTCACATTGCAGCTGATTTTTCCATACTTTAAAAGTTTACTTTAAAATACCCCCAAAATGATTTGATTAGACATTTTATGCCACAAATAGGCCTGTCACGATAATCAATAAATCAATTAACCGCACGATAAATAAAAACATCCACGGTAAGTTGGTCAGCCTTGATAAACTGGCACATGCATGCATGTTCGTTTTTCTCCTGTCTTTATACCAAAGAGGCTGAATGAGATGGCTCACTCTGTCCATCTTTCTTAACACTGGGGTGTGTTGGTTCTTTAGCGGATTTAGCGGATTTATAGCAGAGTGAGCATCTGTCACTCATGCAATCTTTGTGGGGAGGCGGTGCCGCTCACGTGTACACACAGAGAGCTGAAGTGAGCGTCCTGAGGAGTAACAAGGAAACAAATACACTAATATGAATGATGGCACGAAAGCTAGGGTTCTTCAGCCGGCTGCCACAGCCCCAGTGTGGGAATATTTTGGTTTTAAACAGAATGAACAAGGTGTGAGCTCATGAACACCGGCGAGCCGATATGCCAAATTTGTTTTAAAGTAGTGGTGACGAAGAAGGAGAAGGGGAAGTGCAGCGGAGCCTTCGTCCAGACAGTCAGCACTTACTGAGGCGTTTGGCAACGTAAATACAAATAAAACAGAGCAAAATGGTGCACGCTCACAGACAGTGTTGTTCGCTACATTGCAAAAGAGATGCAACCATCCCATACTGTTTAAAAGCCAGCAATGCTACAAATGTTTGACAGACAGTACGAATGTTTGACAGGGAGAAAGTATATGTCACAAACAATTCAGGAACTGTATAAACTCCATTTTATTTGCTGTTTTTATTGTTGTGTGTGTTTTTACTGAAGTTTTTTTTCTTTACAGTGACAGGGTCTATTTTTCTTTCATTTTTAATTAGTATAATTATTTTTATTTACATGCAATTTTTCCTAAAAGAGAGTCCATTTCATTTTCATTGTTTTTTTTTCTCTTTTTTTGTTTGTTATATTATAATATTGTTTAATTTATTTTATTTAAACGATCTTAACCTTCCAATTATAGTTAAATACTCTTAAGAAATTAAAGTTTGGTGCTTTTGATATGGTGTTCTCACTTTATTATGACATATATTACAATTACATTAATGAACAATGGAAAAGAAATCAAAATAATATTGACAATAATATTGTTTATCAGCGATTTTTTTTTTTGACAATTATCATCCAGCAAAATTTGTTATTGTGACAGGCCCAGCCACAAACAATATCTAAATAGAGAAGACACCATGACCTACAGTAATCCTGTTCTTACGGATCCTGGGATCAGACTTTGATACACCAAAGATAACATTAAAAAAAAGCAATATCTGCCATTTTTCATCATTTTTGCCACATTTCAAAAGGTTCAAGAGCTTTGATTTACACTTATGGCACACATCACCAGTTTGGATTTGCTTCTGATGCATTCTTAACATGCAGAAGTGAATTTCTGTTGGCGATCACGTTAATGCAAAGATTCAACAGGACATTTAGACATTTAGATTTACTGATGTCCGACATGCCGATATTTCCAAACCCATCCCTGCTGATACTCAAGAGCTACAAGCCTTTATTTGACTAAAAATCAACCTGAGCTGGTTATGGTCTGTTTGTGTTAGGATCTTATGTAAAGCAAGTAAAACAACATTTCATTATTTATTCATTTAACTAATATGGATGATCTAAGCTGCCAACATATTGCTGTAATAACTGGCAAAAATGTTCCCAACTGCATCCCATGGCAAGCTCTGTGTAAGCTGAATTATGTTTTCTATAAAGCACATAAATGTTGCTGGTTAGATTCCTGTGTCTGTCAGGGCCTTCATGTGCATGCGTGGGTTCTTTCCGGGCACTCTGACTTCCTCCCACAGACTAAAAAATGTGCATGAGGTTAATGGTGACTCCAAATTGTCCTTAGGTATGAAGGCTATTTGGATATTTATTGGTTTATCCAAAAAAGTAAACAAAAAAACAGGATAAACGGACAAACAAAGTCTCCTAGTTGAGTTTGACACATGCAGCCTTTTTGTGGCTTCTTTAATCTTTATTAATACAACCTTTTATTATGTGCATCAGTAATCCGTTACAGGGAACAAAAACAATTTAAAGGTGCGGAGGTGAGGAGAATCTATTACCGGCGACATTAAGACTCTGATACCCCTGAGCACACGCGGCGACTGTCGTAGTGCTGCGTTCCAGTAACCTCGGAACTGGGAGTGACATCATCTCCAACTTATCGGCGTTCCAGTTAAAGTTGGAAAAAAAACATGCCGATCTACCAGGCTATTGTTAGCTGTTGTCCAGTTGCAGTTTCCTACTCGGAACTCGGAAATTACGACGCACCAAAAGACGTGACCAGAACTGAAGTGTGTGTTTGTTGTGATGCTAATGAATGCAGCTCGGACCTTCCTCAGAACTCTGCATTGCTTTACCACTTCTTTTTTCAACAACTTACAGGATGCAAAGCCACGAGGTAATGTATCTCTTTCTAGTTACGTAGCGGTAGCTTTTGATGTGTGACAACAAGCAATTTTTGGAAAACTTAGTATCGCAGTTTTGTAGCCGACTACATATCACTACTTACAGCCCGGTGCTCTAAGACGTGTCTGAATAATATAAATTTGCTCTAGTTTTAATTGTCTTGTTCCCAAAGTTGAGTATCCAGTCCAGTCCAGCTCTGTCTGACCCGACCGTGAAGCTAAGGAATAGCATTTATAGATAATCAATTTTGATGCTATAAAACTCATCTTAAAGTGTGTATTTCGATCAGGCATATATCTAAAAGTGAGACTTTTTTGTAATTACTAAGAAACTCCTCACAGTCTCTTTAAGGACAGGGTGACATTACGAAAACAGAACAAACACCTCGGCCATCTTTGTAAATCTTTAGGATCATTTCTGCAGTCTGAAATTACTTTTTTATTCAACAGAGAGCAGGTAAATCCAGGGTAGACCTCCACTTGAACCTCTTCTGGCTTTGTTTATTACATTAAGACTCATATATGCTTCTGTGTCACAGCTGCCTCCTCTGAGTACGCCTCAGACATGATCATGTGACTATCATGAGACAGAATGGCTGCAGAAGACCGTCCAACAGCTTCAATCTACCTGCCCGTGTTACATTCAGAGCTGGAGAATCACTGCTCCTCTGTGCTTGTCTGCAGTAAGTCTTTTTTAATCAACGTTTGCTGGTTATTTTTCGGCCATTGAAGCCGCTGTTATCTGCTCTGCTCCTGTGGCCATGCCTATAATCAGAGAACGAGTTTGGGATTGTTGATACTGAGCCTTCACTGATACTCCTGTCCAACCAGAGTCCTCATCTGTTTTTGCTGTCGATGCTTTTCTATCGTTCCTCCAGTTTGCTGCTGAAACCTCTCCTCCATGTTGATGAAGCAGAACACTGACCCCACAGCAGAGTGTTGGTCTAATAAAGAGTGCACACTACACATCAGCCTTACAACAGGTGCACGGTGCCCTCAGTACTGTACACCCCAGGCTCAGACTCCTCTAATGTGGCCCGTCAACAATCAGAGCTTTCAAAGCACACATTCAGATGGACTTTTGAACGAGCAAAGATCGACTTCAATAGGCTTAAAATCTTAATTTTCCTTGTGAACAATCAGGAAACTTTCCCAGTCGGGGGACGAGCCAATCAAAGTGTGTGGGAAGAAGAAGGAGTGCAGAGAGGGATTTGATGCGGTTCACAGTCCGCTACACTGCTTTCTGTCGCCCTCTTTACATTTAGAGCAAACGCCGGCAAAGCTCGGCCTCAATCCGCTCCGTCTTTGAGATGGCTGCAGACTCTTAGCCCGGGATAATTCTGTCTCCGTCTGCCTCCAGAGCGGAGACGAAGAGGAGGGAGAGCAACTTTTGAGAAGACATGAGCGCAGGAGGAGAAAGCAATACTCCATTACTGTATCTGAGTAGAATAATCGATTCCTTTAAGTTCACCCTCCTTCATTTAGAACAGAATTTCTGTGCCAGATTGAGTCCTCAGAACTGTTGATTCATTTCAACACCAAGTTATCAAAAACTTTTTCAATCTTAACTTCAATAGAAAAAAAAAATGCTAAAAAAGCATAATAAAGAAATACAGCAAGGAAGCAGCATAAATGGAGGGGGAGAACAAAGACTGTGAACATAAACATTTATCAGTGCAGTTTAGACTCTGCAGGAGTTTGTTCACTGAAAACAAGAATATCTCCACTATCAGGAGCTGTGGGAGCAATGTGGGGCTGCATTCAAGAGGGTTTCTCACTCTCAGTCTGGGTCTTCCTGTGTGGAGCTGGTACGTTCTCCTCGTGCATGTGTAGGTTTTCTATGTGCCTCTGGATCCTCCAACAGCTTCTTGAAATTTGAATATCTGTTCAAGCAACAGAGGGTGCCCTTCTGCAACAATCCCAACTGTCTATCGGATGACGGGCAAAGCAGCTCTGTGGAACCACCCTGTGCTCCACACCGACGATGGCAAAATCAAATAAAAAGACCAGGCTGCGTGTTGATAACGGGCAAACCAGTTGCCCTACTTCTCCCCAAAGACAAATCCAAACGGCCACTTGTTGGCCCCCTTGCAAGAGGCCATCACAGAAAAATCTTCAATTTAAATAATCGATTTAAAAAAATCTCAATTCACGATTCGATTCGATGTCCCTGCCCCATTTAAAATGAAATAACGACTCTCTGTAAATTTATTTCCAAAATATACATTTATTTATACTTAAAATATACATTTAAAGTGCCTACAGGTCAAAAAATCCACACAGAAATCAACAGAAAGTGCCTGTGCACTGTAGTTTTATACACTTATTTGAATTAACTATGAAGATAATAAAATGCCTGAGGAAACACTTGTTGTAAAAAATAAAAATCTTAATAGAAAACTCAACTCTTCCTGTAGAAAATGTAAAAGTGTACAAAGTAATGAGAAAAGTGCCTCAAAGTACAAGCAACAAAATGCCTGAGGTAACAGAAACTTAACAGTTAACACACTGGTTACAGGTAACTCACAGTATGTAATAGAAAACTCAACTCACTCCTCGCTGGTTACGGCCGGCGCCATGTTGTTTATGTTGTTTATGAACATTGCAGTCAGCAGCGAAAGTCCATAAAGGATCCCTCTCCACTGTGACGTCACAAACATGACTGTAGTGAGATACAGCAAGGATCTACAAGAGGACACGCCAACTACATCAAACTATAAAACAGCTTACACACAGAGGGATGTGCTTCTTTACAAATGAAAATATTTGAATGTTATTGTCCTGAATGCGTTAGTAGAGGACACAAGCAATGTGATATCTATTTGATGATGATATGGTAACTCTTATTCAACAGATGAGGTTGTCCAAATGTCTGTGTTCTGATCCAAAATGTTTGGAATAAAACATTATCTGTTTATTTCTAGGTCTGATGGTTTCTAAATGTTTGAAAACTATTTTTTCCATGTCTACGTGCAAAGATAAATAAAACAAGAGTCTAGATTTGAGTGTAGTAAAGTCCGAGGTGCATTAAAGAGGAGTAATGCAGTGCAGTGTGTGTTTGGGCGGAGAAAGCCTTGGAGCGTGCAGGAGGATTTAGTCTGGAGGGCTGTTCCTGCAGACGCCGCTCTCCCTGGCGCTCCTGGGGACAGTTTTGGCCCGGCTCGGCCCGCTCTCTGCATTATTTATGAGCGCCGGCACATCTTGAGATTAAACATTTGCTGATTTGTCAAAAGCACAAACATGAGGTCCTGCCCATCTCCTTGACATATAAGTTCAGCCGACGGAAAACACTGTCGCACATTTAATTGATGAGAACGGTGGCTGGTGACCCGGACCCTCCCGCCCCCCTCCCTCCTGGGGAGAAAGAGAGGGAAGTGGGGGGGTGGATGGGGAGGGGGGGGGGCACACTGGGCGAAGCAGGACTCAAGGTCACACTTTCCCATCGCAAGAGGACGGCTTCCAGGAAGGCCCCCTTCACAGATCTGGCTCGCTCGTCTTTATGTTCTCTTTCACCTTAAAGTGCCGCCGACAGACTGAGCGGCAGAGATGGATATGGGAGCAGAGCGAGGGGGGGGTGGGGGGTGCAGCTATTTGTCAAACCGCATTCACCGTGCTAACTGCTGCTGTTTGTGGAAATATTTCAGCAGCTACTCCAGTAAAAATGACTGTTTTGATATATGACGTATGGGGGAATTAAGGAGAAAAATGATATATTTCACTCTATTAGAAATTAAATTTCTGAACTGCAAACGCTCTGCAAAGTTTCAATTAGTCAACTAATCAATTTGTTTGACAGGAAATAAAGAGGGAACAAATTCAATGAGTGACTCAAGCTTTAAGATTAAATGCACAGATTTAAGATAATTGATTCTTTAAAAAGAGAGCAGCAGAGTTAAAGCTGCAAAACCAAGGCAGACACGAGGCCCTGTGCTGGTTTGAGCAGGAAAGAGTGACAGAGTGATGTTGTTAAGAAAATGCCAACATGAGAAAATAAATAAAGAAAACGTCATATGAAATTATCAGCTGTCACCCTTAAGATACGTTTGCTGGCTTTAAGTAAAAATGTGTGATAAAGTGGACTTAAGCATCTGAATGTCACCAAACACACTGCACCTTAGAGACTGTTCCACTGCATGTATTTACTGATGGTTAGGTACAAACTGGTTCAATCAGCACTTTAAAACACTAGACATAGATTACCAAAGACTGAGAACGATGATCACTGTGTTCAAACACACACATAAACACACACACAACAATCTAGAGCAGAGGTGTCAAACTCAAATGCACATGGGGCCAAAACTCAAAACACACTTTAGGTCAAGGGCCGAAAAGGAAAAATATTTATCGAACACAGTAAAACTGAACTTTTTTTTTTAATAAATATGAATAAATGGACACAAATACTATTATTACAGAATAAAGAAACTGAAACTATAAATAACTTAAAAAGCTTTTACTCCATCAAAATATCTCCTGTCAAAATAAAAAGTTGGAAATATGAACATGCAACAAAAAAAGCCCTGAAAATATTAAATAAAAATTGTGCTTTTTTTCCTAGTTGTCTACTGTTTGTTGCACTGCATTATGGGATCTGTAGTTTGTGTGTTATCAGCACTTTATACTGCCAGGCCATTAATAACAAAAACAAACTATATAAAACAATCTCACGAGCCTGATATAATTGTCCATTGGGCCGGATGTGGCCCCCGGGTCTTGAGTTTGACACATATAATCTAGAGGAAGAACAACCAAAGCATAAGAAGAGGACCAGAGCACAAATATTCTATTTATGAAAGAGTTACTCATGTACACATGAACCTTGCACACCTCACATTCAACCTGCTTTTGTTTCTGAGGGTGACGATTTCAATCCAGTATTTATTTCTGTTTCTGACTAATCCACAAATCTCAGTCAGAGCTCTTTTTGTTTCCGAGGCTGCTGATATCCAGATTTACGACAATCTGTTTTTTGAATTAACCAACAGAAAAAAAGCCCAGGAAAAAGGTGAAGACTGTAAAGATGCAAAATAATTACTCAGCAAAATAACAGCTGAATTCAATAAAGCCTTTAAATTGAAAATGGTTTGATGAACTGGTTCTTGAATCTAAAGCCTTTGTTGTCTGCAACACTGTCGGGCGTAAGATGAATTATGTAATTATACTTCTCTGTGTGGAGTCGACTGGAATTTTGGTAAAACTTCCTACAATGAGAGCGTCAGCGGTCAGTCTGGTTACTCTCCAATATTCTGCTTCTTATAACTCCAGGTGTTTGATGAGCCAAAACTTTTCATTTTGAAGAGTCTGTAGATTAAATGTCTTCAGTGTTTGTAGACGCTTGTAATAAAAAGACTGATGTCTTTTTAAATATCAATTTAATCTGTTTTTTGATCAATCTGTGTGCAAATAACTGGTGATTAAGATTTGTGTTGATATAATCAAGCAACACTTTCTGAACTATAAGCTATAAAAATAATTAACCATAAAAATTTGAAGTACACAAACAGCAAACAAAATATGGAATCAACTTTCAAAGTTATTGCTTGAAAAATATTTTTTGTTTGAGGTGATCAGAATTCTGTTTGCTCCAACTTGTTCTTTGTGCTCCCTGCTTATTGTTAACAATTCTGACTGTGGGCGGAGCTTAGGAAGCTGCCTGCTGATTGGCTGCTGAGTTTTGGAGCAGAAGTTCAATGGGTCTGAGGTTGTCAAGGACTTGGAGTCTCTGTAAATGGTAAATGGACTTGAGCTTATATAGCACTTTTCTAGTCTTTGACTACTCAAAGCTGCTTTACACTACAGGTCACACCTACCCATTCACACCCATTCACTCACACATTCACTCACTGATGGTTCAGAGTTTCTATGTCAGTTATGGCGTATTCCTTCACGCCCTTGCATGCCCAACCTCACTAAGGTCCAGGTGGGAGCAACTTGGGGTTAAGTGTCTTGCCCAAGGACACATCGCCATGTGTCACCCGGAGCTGGGCTTGAACCTGCAACCTCCTGATCACTGACCAAGCGCATTATCCAACTGCGCCACCGACGCCTCTGTCTGTCTGAAACATGCTCCCCATAGCACACAGGCTAACAGTAGCACTGGGTGAATGCTGTCTTATCCTTACACATGATCCAGACTGATTAGTTATCATATGATTGACAGGCCAGTATCGTAAAGACAATCTGACAAACGTTACACACTCAGGATTATCTCATGAAGTATCGTCTTCATTATCTGCTGGAAAAACTTTGAGTTTTCAGAGTTTCAGATGAACGGTAATTCCAACAAGTGACTTGTTTCAGTCCATAGAGCTGTCACTCCAAAACTCAGCAGCCAATCAGCAGGCAGCTTCCCAAGCCCCGGTCAGAATAGTAAACAATAACCAGGGAGAGCAAAGAAAAAGTTTGGAGCATGAATGCATAAGAAGTCGGAGCAAACATAATTCCTATCATTGCAAAATTGTGTTTTAAAATAAATAAAATACAATGAATGTGAAAGATTAAATCAATGTTGTGTTTGCAGTTTGCCTGTTTTGATTTTTATGGCTCAGTTTTTTTTCTCAATAAATAAAGTGTTGCTTGATAATACTGACAAAAATCTAATTCCATAACAATCATGATTCTGACATGAATCCATTGTCATGATACCTGCAGTGAGTGAAAAACAAAGTGATCAGAACAAGAAAAAGAAATCAAGAATGAGGAATAGGTGAAGAGGAAGACCAAGAAGAGCGAAGACAAGATCTTCATCACAATCAAGAAGAAGAAGAAGAAGAAGAAGAAGAGGAAGGCAGCAGAGAGCAGAGGTCATCAGCTGTGGTTTTCTCCACATTCTGCTAATTCTAGCCTGAGTCCAGTTTTCAGAGCTGGTCAATCTACTGACACTGAAGTGTTATTTCTCTATTAAAGGTAAACAAGTACATACATCCCTTCTATAAATGCAGCACTCGACGACTTAAAAAAATGTCAGTCACATGTTCTTCCATCTCCCTGTTCTAAACATTGTCCCATAATTGTTTGCTTTAGATCAGGAGTCTGTGGTGAAGGTTTGGTAGAGTGGTGAGCTACCAGTCAAGTCCTATGTGGGTGCTCTTACAGGCCTGAGTTCAGATCCTGGGTCAGTCAGGAACACTGAGGAAAACTGCAGCTTTGGTGATCACGCGGTTGCGTTGTCTGAAATTGCGATTTTGATGCGAAAACAATAAATCTTTCATCCCTAGCCCAATCTCAGTATTGAAGAGCTTCTGTTCTATACAAAGTCTGCAGACTGTAAAAGTGGAAGGTAAAATATAAATCCACAAGTTAAACTGATTAAATAACTGTTCTTCAAGGTGCTATGAGGAGAATGTATTACCGGCGACATAAAGACTCTGATTCCCATGAGCACGTGCGGCGACTGTCGTAATGCTGCGTTCCAGTAACCTCGGAACTGGGAGAGACATTGTCTCCGACTTATCAGCGTTCCAGTTGAAGTTGGAAAAAAACATGCCGATCTACCAGGCTGTTGTTAGCTGTTGTTAGCACGCCCTGTGTTGTTGTTCACAAATATCACATGAAGAATGTGATTATCACTATGGCAGCATTTTTGTAAATATAAGTCTAACAATACTATGTATACAGCTGATCTAGAGCGACACACCCCAGTCAGAAGTGCAAATAAATGGATTATTACAGGAGCTAAATAACTGTTCACACTGGGGGCATCCATCTTTGATTGTCACTTTTTTGTCAGTTGATTGTCAGTTCCCAGTAGGAAATTCCGACTTCCGGGGACATTCCAGTTGCAGTTTCCTAACCGGAACTCTAAAATTCCTACTTCTGACTACAACTGGAACGCACCAAAAGACGTGACAAGAACTAAAGCGTGTGTTTGTTGTGATGCTAATGAATGCAGCTAATGAATGAATTCCCAAAGTTGAGTATCCAGGCCAGTCCAGCCCTGTCCGACCCGACCATGAAGCTAAGGAATAGCATTTATAGATAATCTATTTTGTGTATTTTGCTCAGGCATATATCTAAAAATGAGGCTTTTTTGTAATTACTTAGAAACTCCTCACTGTCCCTTTAAGCTGCGTCCCTCTTCCTCTGTGGGCATCAGCCTTAGTCTCTCCCCTCAGGTCCTCGTTGCCTCTTACAGAAACAGAAATGAAGCCATCTTCAGACATATCAGCGTGAATCAATCCTCAAATAAATGATAAACAGCTCCGCTTAAGTGGCTATCTGTGTAATCGCAGAAATCTACTTAACCCCGCACCCTGATAAATATTTATTTGACATCAGCTGCTCTCCCTCCTCTTCCTCGCTGCCTTGCTCTTCATGGAGAAGCTATTATATTAGCAGGGCACAATTAATCCATTTGTCTGATACACGACAGCCTCAAAATCTTCATTATGGCGTCTGGCGCTGACAGGTCGAGCTTATCTGTTCGCCCGCGCTCCACAATGGGCCGCGTCAGTCGTATGTTTGTCACGTCCCTCTTTATTGATTAGCTGCCAGATTCACTTGAAATAATTAAAAGTATATTTTACATATTTATAAACCCCTCTGCCACGGCGCCTACTTAATTTTCCATTAGTAAAATGTAGTCTATTAAGCGTAGCGTGGGGGCCGCGGGGAGGGGGAGGGGGGGTTGAGTAATCACCATCATTGTAGACGGAAAGACAATAAGCGTGCCATAAAAGGCGGTTTATGACTGGTCCTGGCAGAGATCTCTTATCACGGCGAATCGGACGCACAGATAAGGACACATCGACACAATAAGTGTGTGTGTGTGTGTGTGTGTGTGTGTGTGTGTGTGTGTGTGTGTGGCTGACATTTCCACAGGC
Organism: Scarus forsteni; assembly: GCA_036419115.1. NCBI lineage: Eukaryota > Metazoa > Chordata > Actinopteri > Labriformes > Labridae > Scarus > Scarus forsteni. The sequence goes on from JAZDUH010000431.1 coordinate 3,563,183, forward strand.
CCAGCAGAAACAGGCTGAACAAGTCCCAATAGACTGGCTGCTGGAAAATAGAGAGTGGTGAGCAGCAGTACATAGCGTGCAGCCTGCGTGCTCTCTGAATGCTTTATCGATACGGGGGGGCGCAGAAATGAGTTCGAGCTGCACGAGGAGCTGGAATCCTGTGACCTCTGCATGGATTTTCTGCGTTTAATGTGAAAAATGAGCCATAAAGCAAACATAAAAGTAATAATTTTTCTTCAAGGTCTCACCTCCAATCTGTGCAGAGGGAGAGTGTGTGCTCCCAGGAGAGTGGACACACACACACTCGGAGGTGTCATCACCGTGTCCTGGGACTGTTGGAGGTAATGTCCCACAGAGTGCAGCCTGATGGCTTCATGCAGCCAGGGGTGGGTGGGTGGGTGGGGGCGTGGGGATTAGTGATGTTGCACCTACAAGGCACTCTGACATGGGACCTGACTTCAAAGGTGTCACTAAAGCTGTTTCTTTAATCAGAACACTAATGAAGTTAGGCCAGTATGGATAATCATTAATATAAACAGAAATAATAATTTAGAAATCCTTTTTGACCTATGTTCACTTAAATACATGACACAGACTGTACAGAGAGAATTTGAAGCCTGAAACACGTCCCAGTAAAGCTGGGACAGGGGCATGTTCACCTCTGTGTTTCATCACGTTTCCTTTAACAACACTTAAAGGCAAAGTTCGGTTCCTGCAGCTTTTACATTGTTTATAGAATGAAGTAGAACAATATACTCACCCAGAAGGCTTTCCTGATCCAAACGGTGCTTCGGGAGATATTTAGATCCAAAATCGAGCAGCGGACATCGATATAATGGCAGCCATTAGGGCATAGATCGCTGCTCCAAAAACTGCATTAATCGTCCAAAAACTCATGTTTTTCACCAATATTTCATCATGATTCGCTCTGAATGGTCCGCCATTGCAGTCTGTGTCATTCCACACAGCGCTGTGTGGCTGTAAGGACCTCTGAACTAAAGAGTTTGTTTACATGCCCTTCGCGCATGCGCAGTGCGGCTCATTGTTTCAGGGGAAGACCGGCAGCTACAAATCGACTTTCTTCTCCCAATTTTGTGCACAATGGACGAATATCTATCGGATGAAGATGTTGTGGAGGAGAACTTTGAATATGATGGGTGTCCTTACAGTTTCAAGCCAGAGTTTACAGATGAGGAGCTCTAGGAAAGAAGAAAACAGAGGCAGCGCTCCAGAGAGTACTGCGCATGCGCGAAGGGCACGTAAACAAACTCTTTAGTTCAGAGGTCATTACAGCCACACAGCGCTGTGTGGAGTGACACAGACTGCAATGGCGGACCATTCGGAGCGAATCATGATGGAATATTGGTGAAAAACATGAGTTTTTGGACGATTAATGCAGTTTTTAGGAGCGGCGATCTATGCCCTAATGGCTTCCATTATACGGATGTCCGCTGCTCGATTTTGGATCTAAATATCTCCCGAAGCACCGTTTGCATCAGGAAAGCCTTCTGGGTGAGTATATTGTTCTACTTCATTCTATAAACAATGTAAAAGCTGCAGGAACCGAACTTTTCCTTTAAGTGTTTGTGAACTGAGGAAATGAACTGTTCAAGCTTTGGAAGTGAATTCTTTCTCAACCTTGATGCTTGACTTCAGTGTCTCAACGGCAGCAGGTCAGTCTGGTCCCTGTTCAGTGGAGACAGGCCTGGACTGCAGCAGGTCAGTCTGGTACCTGTTCAGTGGAGACAGGCGTGGACTGCAGCAGGTCAGTCTGGTACTTGTTCAGTGGAGACAGGCCTGGACTGCAGCAGGTCAGTCTGGTACTTGTTCAGTGGAGACAGGCCTGGACTGCAGCAGGTCAGTCTAGTACCTGCTGTTGTAACTCGAGCAGAATGTGTCTTCATATCTCTGAAATAATCAGGACATCCCTGATGGCAGCATGTTACTCCAAAACCTTTTTCCTTTTCCTTTCAGCATTAATGGAGCCTTCATAGATGTGCAGGATACCCATACCATGGGCACTCACAGGTGGTGTTTCTGGGTACTGTTGATATGTGTCTTTTCATGGTAGAGTTTGACCTTGACCTTGTAGATGTAGAGATGAACTGTGTTAACTGACGATGGTTTTCTGAAGTGTTCCTGAGCACACGTGCTGATGTTCTCACAGGTCACAGGCATTCAATGTTAGTTATCAGTCTGCCTGCTTACATGCAGATTTATCTGGATCTTCTGGATCTTTTGGTGATTATATGGATTGTAGATGATTTAATCCCTGAATTTCTCGTGACTGTAGGTTGAAATGTTCTTAACCTGTTGGACTATTTGCTCTCACAGTTGTTCACAGAGTGGTGAGCCTCGTCCCATCCCTGCTTGTGAATGACGTTCAGAGATGCTTCTTTTTAGGCCTGTCGCGATAATCAATAAATCAGTTAACTGCACGATAAATAAAAACGTCCTCGGTAAGTTTGCCGGCCTCGGTAAATTGACATGTGCATGCATGTTTGTTTTCCTCCTCTGGAGGCTCGATGAGAAGATGGCTCACTCTGAGAAACTGTCTCAATACCAGGGTATTTTATCGCGGATTTAGCGGAGTGAGCATCTGTTATTCATTCAATCTTTGTGGGGGAGGCGGGGCCGCCAGTGCATACACACACAGAGAGCTGAAGTTAGCGTCATGAGGAGTAACGAGGAAACAAACACAATGAATGATGGCACGAAAGCTACGGTTCCTCAGCCAAATGCCACAGCCCCAGTATGAGAATATTTTGGTTTAAACAGAATGAAAAAGGTGTGAGCTCATGAACACCGACGAGCGGATATGTCGTATTTGTTTGAAAGTAGTGGCGACGAAGAAGGGAAGGTGCAGCAGAGCCTTCGTCCTGACAGTCAGCTCTTACTGAGGCATTTGGTCGGCAAAGTAAATTAAAAAAAAGCACAAAATGGTGCGTGCTCATAGACAGTGTTGTTCACTACATTGTAGAAGAAATGCAGCCCTTCAATACAGTTGAAAACCCAGCATTTCAGGAAATGCTACAACCACTTGACAGACACTGAAAACTAACTAGGAGAAAGTACTTCACAAACAATTCCTGAACTGCATAAACTCCATTTCGTTTATTGTTTTTTATCATTGTGTGTTTTCTTATTGGAACTTTTTTTTCTTTACAGAGACAGGGTTTATTTTTTAGTATTTTTGAATAGTGTAATTATTTTTATTTACTTGCAATTTTTCCTAAAACATTTTTTTGCTATTTTTTTCTTTGTTCAATTTATTATATTGTTTGTTTCAATGATTTTATTTAAAAGCTCTTGACCATCTAATTACAGTTAAATACTCCTAAGAAATTAAAGTTTAATGCTTTTGATATGATGTACTCACTTTGATATCACATATATTACAATTACATGAATGAAATACTGATGTTTCAAAACAATATTGACAATAATATTGTTTAGCGGCAATTATTTTTGGACAATTATCGTCAAGCAAAATTTGTCATCGTGACAGGCATACTTCTTTCATACCCAAACATTGAGTACTCTATTGAAATGTGTTGCAGGCATAAAAATCAAAATGAGTGAATATTTGCAAAAAAATAAAAGTTTGTCAGTTTGAATAATAATTATTTTGTTTTTGTAGTGAGTTAAACTAAATATAGGCCAAACAGGATCTATAATTCATCAACGTCTAATGTTAGATGTGTGAAACAGGCTCTTCCAGGACTTTAATTTCAGTGGGTTGATGAATCTCCAGCTGGATTGAATATGATCATCTTATCAGAAGTAGAATATTTCCTCTCGCAGCTCTTGGTCTACGGTGATAGAGAGCTGGCAGAGTGATCACGGAGGTCTAAATGTTCACTGAGATGCTCCTCACAGCCACCTCAGAGAAATATCCCGCTGACATTTGGCTCTCCAGGCAGCAGAGACAGAATGGGCTGTTTTCCAGTTTATTTCTCATTGCTCAGAAATCCCAGGAGTCCTCTCATCTGTCACAGCGGTGCCGCACTCGCACATTAACCTGCACATAGAAACGCCGACAGGAAAACGAGTGGGAAATGTACACACACACACCGGGTCTTATCGGAAAGGTCAATCAGATGAGCTGTCATGAAGAGATGGTGTTACAATCTATCAGAAAACACATGCTGTGTCAAAACAGCTCAGAGGGGGAGGCAGAGACATGAGCTCGGGCTAATAGCTGCATAATATCCTCATTAGTCACCAGAGAGCAGCTCTGAGCGTGAGGCCTGAATCCTGCCGCACACAATGGAGCAGCGAGCTGCAGGAGTCAGTTTGGGTTTCCTCCTCGTGTGACCAAAGATTATGACAACATCACCATATTTACAGAAAAACTAGAAAAAATGAAAATAAAAGTCAATTATTTTTGGTCTGCTTAGGCAAAACACTCCCCCTCTCTGAGTACTGCACAGAAAGGAGCAGAGACCTTCACGGTGCCAAACGATGTTCAAGAAAAGAGAGAACAGCTATGAGTTTATAGTCTAAATCCTACTTTATCATGCTATTAAAAATTAAAAGAGATTGTGCATCTGATAAATTACATAAACACTAGTGTGTGGGGTTTTCACATTCTCCCTGTGCCTGTGTGGGGTTTTCCTGGCACTTCAGTTTCCTCCCACAGACCAAAGGTGTGCTCTATATGTTAGCTGGTGACCCTAAATTGGCCTTATGTTTAAATGCATAAAATATCTGTGTTAATTCTCGCTGCATTAGGCTTGGATGTGTGTGACACAGCATGGCCCCACATACACACAAAGGTCTCCACACACACTATTGGCCCTTCCACTAGCACGCCTCGGCCCTACTCGATTTGCAGCGTGTTTCCACTAGCCTGGTACCTCCTAAAACAAGCTAGTTTTAGTACCTACCCCGCTCTGGTTCCAAGCGAGCCGAGTCGATACTGAAAGATGTTGTCACTGATTGCCGGCTACTGATTGGTCAGACAATGTCGTCATCGATGAGTCATGAGCGCGATGACCTAGCATGCTAGCGGTAGCTATCGTTAGCTTACCCTCATACGTCTTTTCATGCAGCTCGACTGCTCTCGTCCTCGGCTTCATTCTGTTGTATAGCTTCCAAAACTCTCCTGTGCTTCTCAAGGGGTATTTCTTCTTACCACCTGCAGCCTTCTTCTGCTTTCCTTTTTTACTCGGTTTGTGACAAAAAGACACAGATTGTTGTGTCGCGCTCAAAATGACGTCACTGCAGTGCCGCTCACCCTGTTGGGCAGGCGACTGGGGCTACTGGAAAAGCAGCACAAGGCGAGTAGAGTAGGGCCAGGTAGAGTCGAGTAGAGTAGAGTAGGGCTAATGGAAAAGGGCCATAAGTTGTACACTTGCAGTGCTCCTGTCTCCCGCTGAGTCTTCAAGCTTCCCTTTCTGTAACAGTGAGTCAAGTACTGTCCAAACAGGAAGGGCTCCAAGTGCACAAACCTCCACCACAGCATTTCTGGCATTGTTCACAGATATGGTATGGGAAATGTGGAGACTGCCCTCTTGAGTTATGTTGGCAAATTCTATATAAGAGCTCCTGGATCTTTATCCAGATTCAGATCACTGCCAAGGTCTGATCATTTCTGCCTTGAGCCAAGACAACATGACCTGAAGAGGTCATAAATATCAGGCAGAGCTTTGAAGGACTTACTAACAGACAGAAAAACAGACAAATACACAACATCCTTGGCAGAAGTAATTAAAGTAGACGTACAGATGACATAATTTAAATCTATGATCAAAACATATCTTTTCTCTCTTGCATACAGCACTGATTGAGTTTGCTTTAACTCTTTGCTCTGCTGTTTAAACATCAAATTAATAATTATCTTCCTTGGTTTTTAACAGCTATAAAATCAGTTGTATGAAATTCTGCCTAATTTTTATTGTGTTATTATCATTCCCTTTTTGTATTCTAATGGATAAGTGATTGTTGATTTATGAGTTTTTAAGTCAACTCATGTAAAGTACATTGTGTTTGCCTGCATTGAAATGTGTTCTATTGAAAAAATTACTGTTTTATCATGAACATTACTCAGAAGTCTCCTGTTAATCATCAATCGATACTTACATGTCAGAGTCTACTGGTTAGTTTACAGGACTGCAGCATTTTTAGAAGCTTCTTTGTATCATTTCAGACTTTGGCGAGGTCAGGATAAACTCACATTGAAGCTGCTGTTCTTGTGGTTTAAACAGATTTCATGCCTGCAGCTCCGTACCAAACAAGCCCACATGGATGTATCACTGCACGGTGTAGGCTAATGATGGACCACTGCTATGGCTGGGGCTTTGAGTAGAAGAGGACTTACTTTATCAAGTCCTCATGAGGAAGTTGAATTCTTTACACTCTGTTTTTGATGTGTTGCAAACACACATGCTGAAATGCACATGCACAATCATCAGATCAGGAACCATTCAGTCACACACACCGGCATCAAACAAATCCCAAACCAAACCTCCAGTGTTACATCATTAAACCCTGAAATATTTCCCAGCCCTACCCTCCTCGCCCCAGAGAGGGCGTCATTGATATTCAGGGTCTGGGGCTCAAAGAGCACCTTCCCTGCACAAATCTCCAATACTGCACAAACAGCCTGTTTGTCATCCCGGGGAAGGAAAACACGGCAGCACAAAAGTGAGCAGCATCAATAGAGATGCTTTTTCAGGCTGCAGATACAGATGGAGGAGTATTTTCGGCCCCTCGTGAGCCCACCGCCCACCCCGAGCTGCCATACGTGTTTGCCAAGGCCCTCTCCCAGAGCCATTGATTGAGTATTCAGAGTATTGAGCCACAGTGTCTATTATTCATCGGCTGCCTGGAAGGCCTGACTGGATACACAGACAAAACTCTCATTAAAACTTCCTCTGTCACTTCCTGTGATGTGAAAGCGGCCCCGAGTGTTGGAGCCATCCGTCACGTCCTGAAGGAGCCCTTGTCTCTGGGGTGTGTAAGCTGGGGGGGGGCAGAGGTGAAAGAAATGAGATTATTTAAAGATGGAAAGAAGGGAACGTGAATTTAATACATTTATTTCAGCGTAATTAAGATTTAATTTAAGCTTACTCTCCTTAATGTTGCTCTCTGTCTCAGTGAGGAACTACACAGGCAAAGCTCGCAAGAAAATTGGTTTACAGTGGAAAAAAACACGGCCGAGTTTATCACCTGGATTAAAACAACGGCAGCAGAACCAGGACTCTGATTAAAGCTGCAGCTACAGGGACCAAAAACATGGACACAGGGCGCCGAGCAGGACCAGGGCACCCAAACAGATGTAACAGTAACAGCAAAAACACTTACAAATAGATGTAGTTGTTGGGTAGTGGGGACACAACTAATGTTTTTGTTTATCCTCAACCGGTCAGCAACTTTTGGATTAATTAGTCTACTCATCAGATGATGTTTTCACAGTCATTTGAAGGCTTTATTTGTTGCTTTGTAATGTTATTAACTTATTAAATTGTATATGCCACTGTATAAAAATAAATGGCAATCTTACAAATCAAAGCAATCTTAATATTAATAATAGTAACTCTTACTTTTATTGAAGTTATTTTTGTTATTTTAATCACAATTTTTGTAAATTTCATCCTAAAGTTGCCAGTGCTCTTTCATAATATACAGTGCCCAGTATAGATTACAACACCCCCTATTAAAAATAATGTATTAATCAATATGTAAATGAACAAAAGAACAATTTCCAAAGTTCTTGTAAAGCTAAGTTTAACAACAGTTTTGACCATAAGATGAAAACAAGGGTAATATGATGACTTAAATGTAGCTTTGCTCCTACCACTATGAGTAGGCTGTGCTCATTTTTGAATCCTGATCTTAAACTTAGAAAAACACTTTTTGAGTGAACTTCAAAAATGCTTCTGCTATAGTATGCCATGGAAAATGTTGCTTTTGAAAGGAACAAAAGGTTTCCTGACAAATCTGAAGGGGTGTACTCATTGATGCACAGTATATATTTTTAAACTAAAGCCACATATTTATAATAGGGGTGAGTATTGGCAAGAACCTGGTGATACAATACTTATCACGATACTTGGGTTACGATACGATAATATCACGATACATCACGATATCACAGTATTGTGATATATTGCGATACTCCAGAAGAAAAAACTAGATGTGAAGAATAATTTGACCTTTGTACACATTTTATGTATTCAACCTTTGTACATATAGTATATAATCTTTTCATGTATTTGTCTCTTTATAACCCTGTCCTAATCTTGTTTAAAGGGGACATATCATGCTTGTTTCTCCTTTTCACTATGCCAGACTAGGATGCCTGTAAAGCATTTCTTCCCTCAGTACAAGTCATTTAGTTCCTTCATTGCCCCACAATAGCGTTCTCAAAATCCTCATTTTAGGCCATTATCAAGCTCTCGTTGAAACACGAGGATCTGAGGATGACCTACAATTACCTCGCAACGTCACAGCCCTTTGTGCTCTGATTGGTCAGTTCTATCGGGGGTAGAGCCAGCCTGTCCTTCTTCTTCTACTGTATTTTCCGGCAGGCTCAAAGCAGCAACCACGTGTTGAGTCCCCCTACAGGCCAGAGCTGGTAATGAGTGAGTGAGAGCTAGGGAGCTATATACTGCTGCTGGTGAATGTATTCCTCGGTGACGGTTTTGCGGCTAACAGACATCACAGGGGAGGAAGTGTTTTATCAGATTACTCCAATACAAAGAAATGTACCTCGTGTCGTCATGACGTTTGAAATCTCGCGGACATCTCGCAATGACCTATTTTCAGAGGCATCAAATCTCGTTCTAGGATATCAGAAAAAATACAATATCTCATTTTTTGAAAATTAAGGGGGTGTAAGGTCTTGTTTTCAAATTTATTATATTATATATAAGTATTAAATCATGCATCAGCATGATATGTCTCCTATAATTGTCCTTGTACTTGAATATCTCTTTGTAATCACTCTGTAATCATTGTTTAGCTTTTGCATTCTTCTGACACACACACACACAAACACACATCCACACATTACATACTACATTATGTGACCTCGTGTGGAGGCTCTTTCTTATCCGGCTCATTCTGAGACGATGAGGAGCCTGTGCGAAGGTCACGCCATACACACACCTTCTTCTCACTCTTATAAAAGAGAGAAAACATTGTATTTCTTCAGTTCAACATCCAGCCTTTGCCTGTATTATTGTCCTCCCCGCTGGCGAGTAAATTCCATCTGATTGCAACCAGCTGCCTCTTCGTCATCTTTCATTTTGAATTATGTCAGGTGTTGGTACGAACCTTAAAAGTTACACTGAGCTCTTAGAACTGTGAAGGCAAAAATCCTGACACTAGAGATGGTGTATATGTAAATCACACGAATATTTTTAAAAACCACAAGTTTTCCATTTTACTGTTTTTGAAATATGTCAAATGCAGTGTTGCATGCATACTCTTAACTTGAAACACAGAGTGCATCAAATCACTTAAACTAATGTTGCAAAGAAATTATTCTTGTTTTCCCTTTAACAACTTATTTAAAGCATCCTAATCTGCAGTGCTGCTCAAACTGTGATTGAACACATGAGGAACAAAGTGCTTTGAGTTACTGACAGCACAACAGTAAGACAAAAAATAACACATATTTCCCTTGCCACTGTCTGAACTAAATAGACTGCATGAGAAAAAACCCTGCACATACGTATTTATGAGTTGTGTTTTATTTCCAAGTCTAATAAAATATGAGTTTTTGTTTAGACAAAAAAAATCGATATTAAGATTTGAAATATCAGTGGTCAAAATATCACAATATATTGCTGTATCAATATTTGTTTTCACACCACTAATTTATAATGTCATTAAAAAAGCCTGTGATGATTAAGCATGGTGCCTTTGTTTACATGTGGTAAACAAAGACACCAGTTTGAACATCCAATAACATTTGAGTTTGATGATTATTTTTTAATAATAGGATTTGGAAGAAGAAAAGGGGATGGAGAGGAAAGGAAAAGGATAGAAGTGCTCATGGGAATGACTTCATCAATTAGAGCCTTAACACTGGTGATGCATGATATTATTGGTGAAATACTAATAAAAATTGCCAAACACATTAGCCATATATTAATGGTAATAACCACAAAATGAATGAATGCATCACAGTGCTACGCTCTGCCAAAACTACTTCACTTCTATCACAGAATCAAATGTTTTTTCTTGGTCAACATCAGTTTCAAGCATAAATTTGCTGTCAAAATGAGGGGTACAGATCAGATTCAGCAAAGAAGATGTTGTATTCTTGCCATAATATATCCATTTGAGTAACCATGGTGACCAACATCAGTCCTCTCCAGCCCACAATCATATAACTGTTACTGTAAATATTAGAAAGACCTCTCTGTCCATGGTAATTAATGAGAATATATAAAGATAGAAGAGGAACTTTAATTCATTTTTATTTAACAAGTGTACTGTCCAGGCGTCCTTAAATGTGTCACTTTGGTGAATTCTCCTTTAGTCTCTTTGTCTCTGTCTCTCTTGCTTTCTTCATCTCATATTTCAGAACAATCCATCCCACAGTTGCTAAAATATTCAAATCAGGGCCAAAGTAATGGCTGGGCCAACAGGATCCATAAAGGAAACCACAGTATTTGCTACATTTCCCAAAGCCGGCCTCCATCCTTCCCTTTATCGATCGTCTGTTCGAGCACGGCGCTCTGCTGCACGGATCAGTAATCATACCTTTATTTTACCTCCGCAGACTCCCCAGGCTTCTGGCACAGTACTTCCTGGCTTTCACTTCATTATTCTAAAATCTCCCAGAATGCAGAGCGACATGCGCCTATGATTGATCTCAAAACCACTGATTTTATTTTCTTTTGAGGAAAATATTATGGATGGGTCTAAACAAGGCATAATTGGCCAAACCCACGGCAGCGCCTGACCTGCCAACAATCCAGACCCGCTCCCAAGGTTGGCTGCCTCCCTGGGAAATATTGTGCATTAATTTCATTTAGTCTCCCCTCCAACATTCAATGCTAGAAGTTAATTAAATTGCTTGTCCATTGTGTTCATCCACTTACAAAGTTAATGATATTGTGCCGGGGAATTAAAGAGCGTTTTATAAAGCGCACGGGATGGGAGCTGGCAGGCACTACATTGCCCGGTTGAACCCTGTCAGTCGGCGGGCTGCTGGACCCCCTAATTAGCGGTGAAATGGATGCTTCCATCTGCCAATTTCCTGCCACGCTCATCAGTCGTGCAGCCGCTCCTTTAACCTGCCCAGCAGAGGGGTCTAAAGCAATAAAACCATCACAGCAATGACATCCAGAAAAGAGGAGAGTGAATACACGCATACATGATATGAGTCAGACTTTAGAAGAGCGGCTGGACCACATCATTGGCTCTTCTGCTTAATCCAGATGGAGGACTTTGGTAACTTTATCTAACATGTCTGAACTCAGAGCAGCAGCAGCACGTCACTTCTGACTGGAGAGGAGGAGGTCTGTAGTGTTGGTGTTTGATTACACAGGAAAAGGAGGTTTAGATCTGAAACGCTGCATGAGGAAATGATCTAATTCATGGGAATAACAAATTAAAGCAGGAGCATCATTCTTAATGTCCAGGTAGGTGTTTGCCACAGAGGGTGACTAATGCTCATCAGCATTCCAGCGTATTTACTGAAACTGTGGTGCTGCCTCAGCAGATTTTAACGAGGACATAAAACGAGAGGCTCAAAGTAAATGGGATTACACCTGTGGGCCGGAGCTGCCTCTGACCTCCCCAGGAGGCCGGGCTCGGTGTCCTCCACACGTCTGTAAATTCATTAAAACAGGAAAATAACAAAGATACAGAGAATATCAGCAACACTGACTCATGAGGCCTGCAGTGAGAGTGAAGCTAAATTAAGAGTAAATGTGCTGCATGCAGTAAACATCTATTCTGTTTTAAAAAGCAGATTCTAACAAAAGTTCACATCCATATGCTCTTTTAATGAGTAAATGTCTGCTTCCACTATCATCTCTTTAAAAAAGGCACATCAAGGTTGGTGTTGCTCTTCATTGGTTGTGTAATGCAAAAATAACTGTTCTTGGAAAAAAGTCCAAGAGAGAGAACTTTTATTTTAATGGCTGCAAAAAGGTACAAAATACTTTAGCTGATAGAGTTACAAAAAAAAAATAGTTTGGATGCTGACAATGTTTGTTTTATTGTTCACCATGGTCATACAAATTACCAATGAATACGTTTATTATTAATGGATTTAAGTTCATGTAGCTTTGACTTTACACTGCAGATCACATCCACCCATTTACACCCATTCACCCACTGAAGGAACTGAGAAGGCAAGAACACCGGCACGCAAAACTTTGGATTTAAAAGCTCGTTATTTTTGCTTACTTTTGGAATTCTATGCATTTTGGAGTGTTGTTTTCAGTTTCCAGTCACCGTCACTGTTTTGGTGTGGAGGCAATGTGCATACACTTCAGAGAAACTTCTGTTAAGCTAAATCTTATTTCAAGCCATTATAAATGCTCCAGATCTAAGTGTTTTGATGTCAATGTTTCTCTTTTCCAGTTCAGATTTTATTTTCAGAGCAAACACTCAGTGTCACTGCTTCAGCCACATACTTTTTATCATAAATATGTTAGACTTGCAAAGCAAAAGTAAACTAGAAAAGCACTCGAAGAGCGCAGACCTCCACCAGCACCACAGTCCTCACCCATATTGTGATTTTTACCATAAATATTAGTTCTACCTTTATTTCATGTAAATATTTAGATTCCTTGACCATGAAAACATACCATCAGCAACTGGTTTCATAATTACCTCCGCCAAGGAGGTTATGTTTTCGGGAGAGTTTGTCTGTCTGTGAACAAAATAAATCAAAAGGTAGTGGATGGATTTTGATGAAATTTTCAGGAAATGTTCAGCATGGGAAAAGGAAGAACTGATTTGATTTTGGTGTTGATCCAGACCAGCGTCTGGCCGCAATGGCGAAAAATGTGATTTTGCTGAATAACTACTGAACTAAAATAGATATCATTATGAATCCAATTGCTAATGGTATGTTTTCATGGTCAAGGAATCTAAATATTTAGATGAAAGAAAGGTAGGACTAATATTTATGGTCAAAATGACAATATGGCTGAGGACTGTGGTGCTGGCAGAGGTCTGCGCTCTCCGAGTGCTTTCGAGTGTATTTATTTAATCATGCTGTAACTGGTGATTAAAGTTCAAACTAGTCACATGGTAGTTCCTGCTAACAGCACACAACACTTGTTAGGAGTTGGTGCCAAACAAATAGAGATTGATTGATCAATGACATAAATTTCTTTTCAGATCACACCTGAGAATGTATTTTTGACACTTACAGGAAAATCAAGCTTCATCTGCTTTTTTTTTTTTTAGATCTAGAACACTGATTTACCTGCTGAGAGAAGAAATTTCTATTTTGGGATCTTATAATCTATAATTTTAGATTGATGTGTAATGAACTCCACAATCTTGGTGCAAATATAGAAGGCTAAAATATCAGTAGGAATTTTCCCATCTGACACTGACATACTGATACAGTATAAAGTGCATCCCCAGTTTTAGCTTGAACAGAATCAGCCCAAACCCCCTGATCATCAGCTCTCTGTGTTTTAGCTGAGACAGATAATCTGAGCTCTTAAAGCTCCTGACCTTCTGACTGCACAGCACTGTGTCAGGTTTCTTCTCCAACTTCTTCATTAAGCTCCAGCCAAAACTCAGTCATGCACAATTTAATAATGGCTGAACCACAGCGGGCACTAAAACCGGACACAACATCCATCCAGTGACAAACAGTGAGGAGCGACTTGTGGGGCCATTGAACTCCTGAAGGGAAATTTTACAGCATCTGTCCTCTCTAACAAGGTCAGCCCGTCAGACCTAAGTGATCCAGACATGTGCATGAAAAGGCCTTTCTTCTTTCTTCACAGCAGAATCATCTTTGGAGAGCAATCCTCAAATAATCTGTTGGTCCCAGAGGTCGCTGGGTAAACAGCCTCCTCCTCTAAATAACTCTGCCGACCTCATGGTGGTTTTAAAGGGGATATGAGGATGATGAATATTTGCCTTATTAGATTGAAAAATCAAAGTCTGAACAATCGAGGTATCCATTAGTAATTAAAGTGACATTACCTCCTCTCAGAGTTGCCAGAGCCATTATTCAATTGTTGTGGATGCCGGGGGATAAAATGGCTTTAATATACTTATGCTCATTAATGTAAATCATATTTGGCTATGGATGTCCAATAATCAGAAAGAATATTTCAGCCTGTAGAAGTATTCCCATTAGGGGAAGAGGCCCATGCAAATGTCAGGTCTTTGAGTTCATTGATTTTCTTCTTTTTGTCCTTAATGTTGTCATGGACTGTTCATCAATCTGCGTTATTATCTGATTTAATATTGTGCCTATTCATGTGGCCTCATTTGTGAAAGATTTGATTAAATTAAGATCATAGAGGCTGCACAGAGAGGGGAAGTAATATCATTTGAAGTGATCGCTGCGGTTTAGACGGCAGAAGATGAAGAAGTTTGGAAAGTTTTTGAACAGGCACAGAACGTTCTCCGACTACAGATCTCATCACTGTAATGTTAATGATCTACCTGCATGACTGATCACCTGACCGGCAGCCCTCATGACTGTGGGGTCAGAAGATGAAATAAACTTCAACAGGATGATGAGGACCCTCCTGCTGAGGTCTGCACGCTGCCACAGCAGTAAGGTCACTGGTTCGATCCCCGTGTCTATCAGAGCCTTTCTGCATGTGCTCCCTGTAAATGTGTGGGTTCTCTTCGGGCACTGCAGCTCGCCCAAAGTTGCCCTTAGGTGTGAGTGTGAGCGTTAATGGTTCTCTCTCTCTCTCTCTCTGTGGCCCTGTGATTGGCTGAGTATTGTTCAGAGTATACCTCGCCTCTCGTCCAATGTCACCTAGGATAGGCTCCATTCTCCCCACTGTTGGGGATAAGTGGTGTAGATGATGGATGATGGTGTGAATCATTTTGTAAGTAGGTCAACAAAACACAAAATGTCCGCGGTGGTTTGGCTGTGTGCCCTGTCGTATCTGTTTCTTCTGAAAATTACATACGTGCCATTATAAGTCTAAATATAGATAACGTAACATAACATTAAAATAAAAGAGTCACGACAAGAACACAGAACCATTAAGGACATAGGCAGAGGCAGGCTAACGCTACCCACTGACTCCCAGTGTTCAAGCTAAGCTAATTAGGAGTGGTGAGTTTGGCCCATCTCTTCCTTGTTAGTGCATGCACAGTTGAAAGTCTGTCTGCTTGTCATGGACTCAAGAGTGAGGCAAGACACTTTAGTAGGCCTGTCACGATAACAAATTTTGCTGGACGATAATCATCCAAAAAATTATTGCTGATAAGCAATGTTATTGTCGATATTATTTTGAAACATCACAATGCTCATTTGCAGCTCTGTGTGTACGCACAAGCGGCCCCGCCTCCCCCCCCAAAGACTGAATGACCGACAAATGGCTCACTCCGCTAAATCTGCTATATAACCAATGCACCCCAGTTTTGAAAAAGATGTACAGAGTGAGCCATCTTCTCATCTAGCCTGTTTGGTAGAGAGAGAGAGGAAAGACACAAACATATATGCACGTGTGAATTTATTGAGGCCAGAAAACTTATCAAGGACGTTTTTATTTATCGTGCGGTTAATTGATTTATTAATTAATGGACAGGCACTTTAACAAAAAAAATGTTCCTATAAGCAGTATTCACATCCATATGCTCTAAATATCCCTACAAGCTGAATCTGGACATGGGCGGGTAGTGTGAACTGATTACTGGCCCAAATATAAAAGCGTGTCACCAACAGCCAATAAAAAGAGACGGTGGGGTAGGAAAAAGAAAAGACAACAGGACTTCTCCATGACTTCACCCAAACCTGATGATGATGTTTTCTGCAAGGTTATAATAGTTAACTAAAATGAAACTAAAAATGAAAATGAAAACTAAAATTTAAAATACATTGCAGTTAACTCAAACTAATAAAAACTAGAGAGGAAAACAAAAATGATAAGTAAACTAAAACAGTCTCGTGTTCACAAAATTAACTGAAACTAACCAAAATTATAGACAAAATGTCCTTTGTTATCCGTTTTGACAATATTTATTAGCCTTTAGGATCTAAATTAATGCGACACATTTTCCCAAACAATTTTATGACAGTTTTTGGCAGTTGTTTCGGCACCATCATACAACGCACTGGGATGTGCTTGTTTACTGCACTGACTGGCTGTGCTCTGTGCCGTGACGAAATGTGTCGTTGGAACAACTTGGAAGAAATGGCTAAAGTTGGGAGGAGGCGGCAGTGTCCCATTTGAGTTTTTTTGAGTACGAGTATGTTTTGTTTTGGAGCAATGAATCAGAGCATCTGTAATAGTTTAATTGCATGTGAGTCTGCCTTTACTGTTACAGAGTCCAAGTTTCTAATTATTTAAGTTCATATTATATTATTTTGTATAATTTATGTTTATATTATTTTTATATAATTTATGTTTATATTTTTATATTAAGTTTATATTATTTTCTTGTATTTAAGGCAGCAGCCAACAGCACAATATCAGCATTGACTGAGCAGTGAGCACTATGTTGGACTTGAAAATAAACAGTATTACAAAATACTTACTCCGACCTTTTTGAGTCCTGCACCTGGCAAATAAGGTATGAAAAAACTAAAACTCAACTAAAACTAAGCCTTGTTGTAAAAATCAAAACTAAATAAAAGCTAGAATGCCCGCTCTAAAACTAATTAAAACTAAACTGTAATGGAAAGAAGTCAAAACTTACTAATACTAAACTATAAAAGTAAAACAATGTCAAAACTAACTAAAACCAAACTATACTGACAAATCCAAAACTATTCTAACCTTGGTTTTCAGAGCAGAAAGCTGCAGACAACAGCAGCAGCGAGCTGATTTCCTCCTTCTTCTCCTCGTCTTCTACTTAAAGCTTTATTGGCAGTTGGTCGAATGACAAACTAATGCATTATCTCCATCAACTGTCACCCTCACAAGAATATCAGAACTTCTCCTAGCAAGCAGAGGAACAGAAAAACATTGTTCTCTACCTGTTAATGCAGAGAGCAGCAAGAAGCACAAATCACCAGGGAATGGGCTCTGAGGATCACACTGGACACCTCCATGATGTTATCTCGTCTTTCTTTGGTTTTCTTTACTGTTTAGGTCCAAATTCTTCTTTATAATGCTGTCTTTCTATTCTATATCCTCCTACATTAGTTTATAAGGTACATAAAGTCACAAACAATGTTTAGTGACCCATAAAATAGGAAACTCTGACACCAATGTCATGGAGCACCCCTCCATAGAGATTTGTGTCAGAGCTGTAATCAGTCAGCTGGTGTCCGGCTCCGTCTCCGTCCATCCTGCCAGCAGCTCGTTCATGATGCTCGCTCGTGTGGCCTTGTAGTGACAGAGCGGCCTCCTCTGCTGACCAATGAGATACAGCTCCATCGCCCCAGCCCATAATGAAATATATCAGTTTGCTGCATTTTAGAGGCATTACTTTGTCACATGTGAGAGAAATGTATCAGGAGGGGTCTCATCTTTCTGAATCAGGGGCCCTTCCTCCCCCCTTAGTCCAAACACAACTCTTCCCAAATGAAGACAACATGGTTTAGATCACCAGCCGTCGAGTCAAGCATCCATAAAATATGACAGCTTCCTCTGCATGCAGACAATCGATGAGGGCCTACAGCATCTACTCAGTCCTGTTATGGTCTGAACATGTGCAGTCACCCATCAGAGCAGAGGATTCAGCTCAGAAAAATCAGAAAAAACAACGGCCTTGCACTCGAGTCCTTCTCTATAGAACAATGTAACTAACCCTGGAGTGATTTTGTTCAAGCAACAGCCAAGCATTTTGCTAAGGTTTTCTTGAAAATTCAAAATGGCCGACTTACTGTTGGAGTTACAACATGGCTTTGGCATGATTCATATCCCTCTGGAGCCAACAGGGGGCGCTCTCCAGCCATTACGACACACTAACTCCAGAAATCAAATAGATTAAATCTATGAATTTTTAATCATTTAAATGTCAGTTTCATGTCTGTAAAAATATTTAACAGAGCTGGGCCGATACGCTTTTCTCTCAATTTGATTTTTAAGGTGCCGATTCGATTTAAATTGCGATTCTACAATATTACCGATTTTTGCAATCTTTAGTTAGCTTTTTTAACACCATCATAAAAGATAAACAATGACGATGCCTACAGACTATATCAGAAAAACTACACATCACATGTGAGTCCATTTTTAGGATTTATTCAGCAATATATTTAAACTAGCTGTTTATACTCTCTCTTCAAAAGACTGGACTGCATTTAAAAGTGGCTTATTAACACAGACTAGAATGAAGCATTTAAATTTGGAAAAAAATAAAAATAAAAATCGTCAAACAAAAAATTCGGATACTTCTGTGAATTGATTTTTTCTCCCATTTTACCCTATAAACTTGCTTAACACATTACTGAGAAATCTGAGCAAAGTTCTTGGATTTATAGGTAAATATGGAAGTTAATACTATTAAACATTTCCCTCCTTTTATCTTTGCAGACGTTGATGTTAAACTTGTTCATTTTCATCAGAACTTGTTTGGATATCTGGTGACAGATATCAGGGATATGATTGAGAGAAACATTTAGGCATAAAGTAAAGTGAAAAATAAATATTAGAGAAATCTGCATGCAGTGAATCTAAGCCTCATATTTCTTCTTTCAATTGTAAAGCCACTCCTAAATAGAAAATGCAAATTAGACTTTGATTCATTGATTTATCCTGAAACAGGTTCTTCCCAACTATTTCTTCACAAGTGTTGCCAGACCTGGATTATTGTTATGTGGAAAAAGTTTGAGACAGATGTGACCACGCATGGCTAACAAAAGTGTCTTCTTCCATTTTTAAGATCATTTTTAGGTTTGTCCAAATCCTGCCTCTCTCATGATCATCCTGTACACCAAATCAGAGGTTGATTGGATGAACACCCTTTGATTAGGGAGCCCTACAATGACCCCTAAAAGGCCCAAATTTGACCTTTGACCAAAAATGGCTTCACAGTGACTGGGTCTGAAATGGCATACCACCGTACTACATACTCATGTGTATGTACTGTATACTACATACTAGAAGTATGATTAGAATGCCAACGATTCACACTGTAGTATACCACTAAGTTTCCCATGATACATTTCAAACCTCTGACGACAAAAATCGGAAGCACACCAGGCTATCAAATATCTCTGTTGATTCACCACATTTGAAAGTTCAGAGAGTATTTTAGGCGAGAAAGTCACAACGTAGAATACCAAAAGGTATCATTTGAGCCATAAAACGCACAGATACAACATTCCATCATGCACGCCAAATATGCTATCAAAGAAACTTCCGGTCAGTATGCAATGCATTATGGGGCTCGTAATGCATTATGGGGCATTTGAGTGTGACTAGTATGCCCACTTATATTTTCTTCTGATATAGTATACATCCGGGTATTTCTCACACAGTCAGTCTTTTCATACTATCTAATGAGAATGCACTACGTACTCATGTTGACGTCACACTTAGAATGAGTAGGACGTTAGTATGCCATATCAGACACAGCCCTTATCAGAGGTATTCTTGATGAAAGTCTCCCTCCATAAGTGTCCAATAAACAACAGGTTATCACAGCGAGGTTCCTCAGTGCTCCGGCCCTAAACTCCAGGCTTGGTACTCGGTGAAAAACCACGAGGGCCCTGCACAGAGACGAGTCTGTGCCCGGGCCCTAATAAGCAGCTTTCTGTCTGCGTCCTGTCTGGTGTGAGCAGAGGCGTTCTCGCAGCACAACAGTGAGCACAGGAGCGTGAAGCTTTAGAGGAGTCTGCAAAAACACACGCAGCAGCTCGTCTCAGGCTAAGGCGCCCGTCCGGTGGCTCTTTGTGGCCGTCTTTGTCTTTATGTAAAAACCGATGCTCGCCAATGATGTGTTATGTAAAATTCCCAGAGGCTTGATTTAAATGGCTGGATATCCTGCATGCTAGCTTAGTTATACTCCAGTGCATCGCCCCTGAGAGCACACGGACGCTGCATGAAAAGCAAATGTAAATGCAGCCTCAGCGTCTTAGATAACAAGAAATTATGTCATGGCTTTTTTTCCTCTTATTGTATTATTATAATAATAAATAAAAAAGAGGGAACAACGGAGGACTTTTCCTGAGCAGATGTTTCTTTTTATCCGTACAATCGCAGCATCCGGCCGTTCCCTGGCCCGTCTTTGAAAAAAGCTTTAGGAGAGAGGGCGATGGTGCCAGGGGCGAGAGTGGCAGCAGACCCACGTCTGCTCTCCTGAATCATCACACCCACAGAGGAGAAAAGAGGATTTACAGGGCCCCGCGCAGGTCTACAGAAGGACTGCGCAGAGCCTTTTCTAAGGATGACCAGGTGGTACTGTATTGTATCTGAAGAAACATGCAGCACACTGTGCATCTGTTCAAGAAGAGGGACATTAGACTCAATCCGAGACTGAGCTGAGCACGAGGACTGACAGTAAAGCCTCCCTCACCACTCACTCCTATTTGTTTTGAATTGTGAATCAGTGAACTTTACTTTTCTGTAAATGACAAACACTTTGGTGTTATTTAAGAACACTCTGGTTAGTAGGTTAATAGACCCATGACTGTGTAAATCACCAGTTATATGACAATACGATATGATATCAATTCTTTATTCAACTATACGATATTTGCCGATATCACAAAGTCTGTCACGATTCGATTTCAATTCGATATGATTCAGGGGCCTTCAATCAATTTAAGACGGTATTATGTACTCACGGGACACAATCAGTAACATTTCACCTGAAGCAAGAAAGAAATGCAAATCAATTTTGATAGTTTTATGACTGAAATGTGAAACGATGGGCCCACAATTACCTTAAGCGTCTTATTGTTACTTTGTAATGTTTGTATATTACATTAAGTAATGATGCAACATTATAATACAAATTACTGAATTACTATTTTAATTTAATTAACCAACTGATGTATCGATCCAGATCGAAGGATCATTACATCCCTAAAGACTGGCAGAGCTCAAATGGATCTTAAATAAGATCACACAGAAGATGGACTGCCTCCTCAAAGCCAACAACTCTGAGCATCGGTCCAACAGGAGCCATCTTGACTCACATTTCATGACTTTATTCTCTGCATGTTTGTTTTTCAGCTGCATCTTTGAATACAAGGACATGCAGTGATGGGACAGGCGGTGAAAACAAATAATCCAAAATAAAGACCTCAATGGACCAAATCCATTCCCACGCTTCTGCAGACCGAAAGGTTACTGACCTCATGCGTGGCTGCTACAACCTGAGCACCACTGCATCCCCGGCAACCTGGCTCCAATCGTACATGTCCAACATGGAGACCAACACCAACCAGCACAGGGCTCTGACCCACCATCATCAACCAGGAGCCCCCCACCCACCTTTAGGGCCTTGACTCAGGTTCATGTGTTCAGGTTGGGTGACTGCTGTGGTGTGTTCACAGTCACTAAAATAAACCTTTACACCTGATCCAGCTGTATTCTCTCTCTGTCAGAAACCCCCTGCAGAAGCTTCTGCCCCTTTGCTCCTCCCTCCCCCATGATGGTTTAATTCGGGGGGCTGGGTAACAAAAGTTTCACTGCTGCTGTGCTTTGACTGTATCAAGCAGAGAAGATGAAACTCACTGAAGGGTGTAAACTGGTGTCAGACAAAAGCAGTATGAGCAGGACAGACATCTGACATCAGAGTTGGTCAATGGAAGAGGGAACCCAAAAAGAGGGCGTGGACTCTTTAAGGTAAACACATTTCCAAGAGGGGGACAAATTAGCTTAAAAGACTAACAGCTAATCATTTATTCAATTACTGCATCATTTTGAGGAGAAATATTAATGATACTGATTCCTTAAAGGTGCTATGAGGAGAATCCATTTGCAGTGACATTAAGACTCTGCTACCCATGAGCACGCGCGCCGACTGTTGTGATGCTGCGTTCCAGTAACCTCGGAACTGGGAGTGACATCATCTCTGACTTATCGACGTTCCAGTTGAAGTAGGAAAAAAACATGCCGATCTACCAGGCTGTTGTTAGCTGTTGTTAGCACGCCCTGCATTGTTGTTCACAAATATCACATGAAGAATGTGATTATCACTATGGCAGCATTTTTGTAAATATAGGTCTAACAATACTATGTATACAGCTGATCTAGAGCGACACACCCCAGTCAGAAGTGCAAATAAATTGATTATTACAGGAGCTAAATAACTGTTCACACTGGGGGCATCCATCTTCGATTGTCAACTCGGGGGTAGCGAGGTTTCACCGAGTTCCCAGTAGGAAATTCAGACTTCGGGGAACGTTACAGTTGCAGTTTTCTTCTCAGAACTTGAAAATTCCTACTTCTGACTACAACTGGAACGCACCAAAAGACGTGACCCAAGAACTCTGCATTACTTTACAACTTCTTTTTACAACAACTTACAGGATGCAAAGCGACGAGGTAATGTATCTCTTTCTAGTTACGTAGCGGTAGTTTTTGATGTGTGACAACAAGCAATTTTTGGAAAACTTAGCTAAGTCGCTAAGCTAAGCTAAGGAATAGCATTTATAGATAACCTATTTTGATGCTGTAAAACTCATCTTAAAGTGTGTATTTTGATCAGGCATATATCTGTAATTACTTAGAAACTCCTCACAGTCCCTTTAATGAATTTTGATCAGCCCCACATCTGAGTGTGCAGTGTGGAGGATGGGAGTAAAGTCGAAGGCAGTAAGGTCATGATTTCCTGACAATATTTAGAGGTCTTATTATCTTCTAGGAAACATGAGACATGACTTTAAATATGTTACTGTTGATAAATCATCTTTCTTTGTCATTACAGTCTTATCCTGACTCGCTAAAGTCAGGTGTGTTAATGCTGGTGTATTTTTTAAGCTTTAAGGAAGTCCATGTGTCCTCAGTGAGCTATGACAAAAGCTTTGAACTTCATTATATGAACATGAATAAAGTCATATCAGCTATACTGAATTATCTTTATCAGCTGCTATCTTCACGTTTCCATTAGCTCATTAAACTGCTTTAAAGTCTCTGAGACTCTTTCTCCTCCCAGACCCTCTCAGGGGATCTTCATCTCCAGCTGCTCCACTCGCTTTGAAAAGTGTTTCTTTTTTCCATAAATGTAATTAGGCAGTTAAAATTAAGAGCTTGGATTTAACTAAAAGAGCATAACATCCAATCTAATTAGAGTGGTTCTTAATGAGCTGTAATTAGCCACAGCATGTTGCACACAGGCCGTCTTTGTGGCCTGAACTTGAGCAGAGACCCTGCTGACTGGGGCACCCTTTGTGTTAGATTGGTTCCCACTTGGGGAGAATTACTCGCTGGAATATAGTTATGCTTTGCTCACAGGACACCACCTGGATCTGCTGTCCACTAAAGTTTGATGGAATTTAAATTGTACCCAAACTCTGAGTCACCAAACATAGTCAGTAAAATCAGATTGAGCAGTTTTTATGAAGCTCTGACTGTTTGGCCCTCAATAAAATTTTATTGCCAAATTTAATCTGAGCTACAGTTTTCTGATCAGGCGCAGAGGACGCCCGACTTCTCTGGTCAGTTTTTTATTTGCTCTACACGTTAGTGAGGGTTCATATTTAGGGCTGGGTTTAATAAATCAATTTAATCGATTTTAATCGATTTCCCTTTAACTGGTTCATAATCGATCCATAAAATCTAAAGATGGATCTTTTAACTTGGGTAGTTTTTCTTCATTGGACGTGCAGAGAAGCAGCCTGTGGTATCAACCCAGCTAGTATTGCCTGATCTGCGTTTAGCGCTGCTTTCCACTCAACAAAATGTCATAAGATGTTACTGCAAGTAATCAAACAAACACGGCAGAAGCAAATAGCACTATATGGGCGCCACCGGAGAGTTTAAAGGCTGACGAAAGGATGTATTTCGGATTTTACAAGCACGAAGAAAAATACGAGTTGGACAGAAAACAAGTAATATACAGAATACGCATTAATGTATATCATTAATATAAGATTAATGTAACTGCTTTGGGTTAATTTCTTAATGTAAAAACAATTTTAATAATGCACCAGGTCAAAAGTCACTTTTTAAGTTGACAGTATTACTTTAACTGAGATATCCCAAACTGAATAAATATCTTATTGAATCGTGAATCGAATCGATTTGAGACCTGGTAATATCAAATCAAATCTATCCAGAAACTCTGAATCAATACCCAGCCCTATTTATATTTACATCTGTTTTCTTAAGGGGCTGATGTGGTTCAGTGGTAGAGTAAAGATTGTTTATGCACAGAAAGGTTGGGGGTTCTATTCCCAGACATGTCGAAGTGTCCATGGACAAGACATTGAACCCAAACTGCTGTGTCAGTGGAGAATTAGAGGAAAAGTGTACGACCTTCAATCTGCATGGCACGGCGAGGGCTCTTATTGAGGAGAGTGTCCCCAATAGACCACTCAGCAGAGCTGCTTTCATGTCTGAAAGTTTGTCTCAGATGTTTCTCAAACTTTTCTCTGTCCCTGCCAGGTGATCAGGTAAACATACATGCAGACGGACCCCGGATTTCCACATCCTCCACCAATGGTGTGCAGACAATTGGACTCGAGTCATAAGGACTCAGACTCAAGTCGACTTGAGCCGCTAATGAGACGACTTGGAACTCGACTCGGACTCTGAAAAAAATGTCTCCAGACTCGACCTGACTTGAGACACTCTTTCCTTTTAGGTTCACTTTATTGATGCTCCATTCACAGTACACTTGTCCGTCACCTATTGTTATCCCGCACATGACACACTACTACACACTAAAATTCCTACCATACACCTGGTTCTGCTACAGTGATGATCAGTGGGCAGGGTGCATGGGACACGGGTGTAAAATTGGCAACCGCTATGTCTTCTGTGCCCAAAGTTATTTTCTTTGCATATTAAGAATTTCAATCAGATGGGAAACGAAGATTCGCCAAGAACACAACCTGCAACGCTTCAATAGGAGAAAAAGAGTGCACAACAACAAACTTTATCCACCACCTGAAGACACAAGAGGCCAAATAAGTGAAACCTGCAAACGTTAGGTCCATAGGTCAATATGGCAGGAACTTTAGCCCGACCTGTGGTCAATATGAAGCTAGCAAAGCTAACATCAGTAAAGAGGGTGTACGTGTGTTGTATGTGTGGGAAGATAAGGTTTCTCTCTTCAAGATAAAAACCGGAGTGCTTTTTGGGTGGACTGGGGAACAATGGTGAGGGACTCCACCCATCATAACCTTGCTTGGGACTCGGATTGGAGGGACTTGGGCAATTGTCTGATGGTGTGCGTCTACGCTCACTGTTTGTATTTATAGCTTTGCACAGAAGAGTTCAGGCCCAGAAGCTTAAAACATGAGGTCATGAGATGAGAGCAGCAAAACTTCACAATTTCACTTTAGGAGAGAACAGGATGAGCAGCATGTGAACGACAGGATGTATGTCCTTGATTTGTGTTTTCTTCAACAGTTTTTCCACTATGTCTGCTTTATTTTGAAAAAAAACCAGAAAATCTGACACTTGTATTCCTGACCTGGTACGATCTGCTTGGTAGAGATTGATGAAGTAGGTCCCACTGAAAACAGAGTGCATATGGACCGCTGTGCACTCACACATTGTTGAAACTGGGGCTTAGACTTTGTCCACACACATGTTGGTACTTTTAAAAACTGAGATTTTTCTGTGTTTTGTCCTTCTGTCCACACATGAACGGTGTCATAAGTCACTGAAAACACAGATTTTGTAAACTCGTACCAATGTGAAGATTTAAAAAACTCTGTTTAAGGCGTCTCTCTGTGTGGAAAAACAGCATCTTGAGCCTGCAACGTT
Organism: Scarus forsteni; assembly: GCA_036419115.1. NCBI lineage: Eukaryota > Metazoa > Chordata > Actinopteri > Labriformes > Labridae > Scarus > Scarus forsteni. Next base: position 3,589,147 of record JAZDUH010000431.1, read on the forward strand.
TGGGGCGAGACCCGGTGTTGCTGTTTTCTAAGTCACCATGTTGACTGGTGACCCAAATATTGTGGTTGATTAGACCTGAAAATAAAACTGCTGCCTCTCCCAGTTATCTTGTAGGTTTGAAAAGACCTGATGTTCTTGTTGTCTATTAATCTAAATTTGACTTTGGGTCAATAAATGATGCTACAAGCAGCAGCCCAGCTTGTATCATGTCTCAGCTTTAGTTCTTAAATTTATAAGTGTGTCACGTTTTTGCTCCTTCGTAGTATTTAGTTTTGTTTGCACAATGACACGACTCACAGAAATAAGAGTCCCCCACGCAGTCCCAAAATGCAAAGTAACTCCTTGTTTTCTTTGACCCTCGTAAACATTTTTGGCAGCAGTTGCACAAACATCAATATAGTCAAGACAAGAAGATTCCAGCAAAGAACCTCCAACATAAAACAAGGGCACCGAGCCGCAGTCAATAAATGAGCTCATATACGCTCTTGGTCAATCATACGAGATGAGTTTTGATGTTTGCATGAAGCTGCGTGCAGACAATACATCATAAGCTATAGCTGTGGCCCCGCCCACAAACAAATGCACACAAAGTTTCATCAGGAAGACTCCGAGCATCCCGCTGGCGTACTGCTCGCTCTGCCCCGCCCCTCATCTGGAGCAGCCGTCTACCTCTGACCTCCAGAACCCTGCTGCCGCTGCTGCATTAATTTTCCCTACAAAAATCAATCGGCCGTGGGACGGAAGACAGAGGAAGCCCCGGTTATTACGGCGGGCAGACACACCCTCTGACTGGGAGTGTGCAGCTGTTTTTATTGGTAATAGTTTAACGGGAGGCGGCGGCTCGGGGACAAAGGGAGTGCTCATTTCCTCTGACCCCAAACATGAGTCACTCCAAACACATGCTTCATTTAATATCATTAGAAAACAAGGCTTTGGGACAACATGGGGATATTGAAGTGTTTATCACAAGGCGGGAGGCATATGAGAGTAATTAGGCAGAAGAGATGGTGTGTAGGGCTGGAAAATTCTGGTCAAAAACCATGTCTCAATCATTTAACTGATAAAGTACCACACAACATTATCTGAATGACACAGATAAACACAATCAAAACATTTGTAAAATACAAACAAAACAAAAAATAGAACAATTTTCAAGCCCTTTATCTGCACACATTCACTCATTTTGAATTTCATGCCTGCAATACACTCCAATAAAGCTGGGACAGGGACATGTTCACCTCTGTTTCATCCCTTTTCCTTTCTCAACATTCAGTAAGTGTTTGTGAGCCGAAGATACAAACTGTTGAAGCCTTGGAGGTGAACTCTTTCTTGTGCTACATTTACATGGCGCCGAAAACGGTCAAATCTGGTAAGTTTTCGTTGCGTTTTGGCCTTATGTTTAGATGGAAAACGCGTTGTGATTCATCTGAAAACAGAAACTTTTGAAAATGGGCGGGCTCCAGAGTGAAAAGATTTGATTCCGCTCTCCATGCAGCCCCGTGTAAACTCGCATCAGAGCGTTTCAGGGTGAAACGCTGACGTCACCGCATGTGCAGTACTCTTAACATGAAGGCTGTGTCCGCATGCCAGGAACAACAACAGGGCCATCTGACAAGTAGCGTGTGAGCCTCTTACCGTGCCAAGTTTGTTATCCAGACAAAACTACTGAGACCTACAGACCTACACCGCCATCTACTGAACCGGCATGCATACTACAGCTGAGTTACTCATCTCAGTCAGTCAGGAGTGTCCGTGTAAACGCAGCCTTGATCTTGTTGATGCTTGACTTTAGCGTCTCAACAGTCCAGGGTCTCTGCTTTAGTACTCATAATGCTCCTCACATGTTCAGTGGAGACAGGCGTGGACTGCAGCAGGTCAGTCTAGTCCCTGTTCAGTGGAGACAGGCGTGGACTGCAGCAGGTCAGTCTAGTCCCTGTTCAGTGGAGACAGGCGTGGACTGCAGCAGGTCAGTCCAGTCCCTGCTGTTGTAACTTGAGCAGAATGTGTCTTCATGTCTCTGAAATAATCAGGACGTCCCTGATGGCGGCATGTTGCTCCTAAACCTGTTTGTACCTTTCAGCATTAGTGGAGCCTTTACTGATGTGCAGGTTACCCATGCCATGGGCACTAACACCCCCTCATACCATCACAGATGCTGTCTTTTGGCCTTTGCTCTGATAACAGTCTGGATGGTCCTTTTCCACTTTAGCCTGGAGGGCACCACGTCCATGATGTCCAAAAACAGTCTGAAATGTGGACTCAGACCACAGCAGACTTTTCCACTTTGCCTCAGTCCACCTCAGATGAGCTTGGCCTGCAGAAGCCGGCGGTGCTTCTGGGTGTTGTTGATATTTGTCTTTGTCTTTGCATGGTAGAGTTTGACCATGACCTTGTAGATGTAGAGATTAACTTTCCTAACTGATGATGGTTTTCTGAAGTGTTCATGAGCCCACGTGCTGATGTCCTTTACACAACGATGCTGAGCCTTTCAGTGATGCTCCTTTTCTAGAATCATGATACTCGTCTGTTTCCAGTTAACCTGTTCACCCGTGGAAAGCTCCAAACTAGTGTTTTGGAGCATTCTTCTACTCTACCAGCCTTTTGTTTCTCCTGTCGCAGCTTTCTGGATCATGTTGCAGGCATCACAGAAAAATGAGTTAATCTAATCAAAAAGCATTAAGCAGTTTGAACATCGCATATCTTGTCTTTATGGTGCATTTAGTTAAATGTGGGTTCAAATTGACAAATCATTGAATTTTGTTTTTATTTACATTTCTAAAAAATTCCCAACTTTATAGAAGTTTTGGTTTGTAAGTCATTTAGTCATTTCAACTCTATGCATTGATATCCTGAAACAAATGAGTAATCTTTCTTAATCGTCATTATCTCACAATCAATAAAATACCACAGACTTTAAAATATTTGCAAGTTTCATGTCATTGTCCAAAAACTTTATCATGTCATTCATCATTAAAATGCGGATTTACCTCCACGGACATGTTTACTAAACAGCTATCAATATTTTTGTGATCATTTATTGTACTGATGAAGACCTTACGCCTAGCAAAATCAATTTAATCAGTTTATTCAACACTAACCAAATAAAGTAAGAATAAACATACAAGGCTATTTTATTAAATAATAAAAACAATTGTCTTAGCCTCTATCTCATTTAAGAACATACTTATTTACCTTAAAGACTTTAATACTTGATTTATCACCCAGCCCTACTGCCCCTAGACTGTAAGAGTTTGGGCTGAAAAATAATGCACCCGGTCGAGTGCAGGAGAGGGCACATGACTGAAATTCATTTCATTTCTCTATTTTTACACGGGCAGACTGCACAGCCGCTCAAACATTTACCAAATCAGATTAGGACATTATGAGCCCCATAATTAAGCGGCTGTTTCAGCCAAGAGCTGCAGCATCCTGCTTCTTAACAAGTACGAAATGATTTAATAAAGCAACAAATGTGCTTTATGAGCTATTAATATGTAGTACATAACATAAACATGACAAGAGTATTGGCTGAGCATTTAAAGATCTGAATAAAGTGTCTATGTGGTCAGAGTTATGGCGGTTAAAGAGGAGAGGCGGGCGCCGCACAGGGAGCTGGTGATGCCATTACTCTGACAGCGAGCGGGGGATCATCAGCACGGAGGGGGAGGTGAGACGGCCGAGTGTGCCCGTTTAAAAAGCTCTATGTGTTTAAAATGTGCTGCACAATACCTGCTAATTCTATTAAGTGCCTGTGTGGTGCGGTGTCGAGCGTATGGGTTGATGTAAATGGACGGCTGGTTGACTAAACAATGCAGCAGCATTAGAATAAGGTGATTGGATGACAGAGTGCAGCCGGAGGCCCGGAGCCCGGCCGACCTGAGCCGTGCCAAGTCCATTACGAGTATTGGAGACGTCTTGATATCAGTCATGGAGAGAGAGAAAAGGTTGTTGTTTTGTTTAGCCTTCATTGTCAAGATGGCTTCCACCTCGCGTAGGTAATGCAATCAAATGAGGACCTCACAAACAACCCAGTACACACACAAAAACACACACAAACACACACTCTTTCAATCTGCTGCTGGACCTTTGGATGTCTCTCTGAAACACAGGTATGCAGGTAACTCACTCAAGGACACGCAGACTCTGCCTTTGTCCTGGCCATGGAGCCGTCAGTCTGTGTTCAGGAATCTGTTTCTAAGAACCAATCCTAAAGCTCCATGAAGAAGGAGAACATCAAAAGAGCTCCCGAATAAGACAGAAAATGACATTTTATCATTAACATAAAAGCATGCATTAGGTGGATATCCTCTAGAATCTCATTTGAATGGGCACTTCTGGGTCCACCACACTGAGTCAGAGCTTCACCGTATACCCTAACTTGTAAATCTGCCCTCAAAAATGAGAAAATCCAGCAACAGCACATCGGAGTAGCCCCCCCCCCCCCCCAAAGATTGTATGTTTGACAGATGCTCACTCCGCTATAGAATCGATGCACCCCGGTGTTAAGAAAGATGGACAGAGTGAGTCATCTTCTCATTTAGGCTCTTTGGTTGAAAAAGAGGAGGAAAACAAACATGCATGCACCTGTCAGCTTACCGAGGCCGGCAAACTTAACAAGGACGTTTTTATTTATCCTGCGGTTAAATGATTTATTGATTATTGTGACAGGCCTAACTACAACTATCAACCCAGTTAGCAGATAATCATTAGTCAGCACAGTCACACATTAGGCCATAACACTGCACACAGAGAAATATCACCATCAGAGTCAAGATGATGCTGATGGTGATTAGCTGATGGTTAACCGTTAACATTTGATGAATATTGTGAGAATTACTGCGATGTTTTCAGTTTAGCTCTAACACATCAGGTCATTCGTACCCTCTATTGGCGTCCTCCCGTAACACATGTACCATACAGACAAGTCTATGAGCAAAAACAGGACAAACAGCAGGTAAATCTCCATAAACTCTGACATCCAGGTCCTGGAGCACCAAGACCATGAAAACACCTCCAAAGAGGCCTCGTCTGTGATCACAGCTGTATCTGTGGAGGTCCTCACCATGTGGAGGGGTCTTTAAAGTCCATGTTTCAGTGTGGTCACTGAGGAAGGCTGCCTGTTCCTCTGATTACTCCACCACACAGATCTGCTGCTCCTCAAACTGCCTCTGGAGGAAACACTCAGATTTAATGTGACCGTTTCCTCCCCTGATATCAGACATGTGCGACACCAGGATGAGCGAGGAGGTCGATCCCCGAGGACGCTGTGTGTGACTCTTCACCGGGGGTGTTTGGATTTAAGGCGGGCTGCAGGTGTCTCCCCTCCACCGTGGACCCTCCCTCCCTCTGTACATGATACCTGTGTGTCCCTGAAGCAGGGGAGATATATATATATCTACACTTTACACTTTTTTAGGCTGCAGAAAGGTCAGGCGGGCTGAGCATGGCAGGCAAACAGGCAGCGGGGGTCTGAGGGGATGAATCACAGGAGAATTGGTGCATGGCAGTGAATGAATAACCCGCCATGGCTCCCCAAACCCCATTATTTCCCTCCTTCTCCAGCGGGGCCTGAAATTCATGTCTGCGCATGCTGCCAGTTCATTAGGGGAGGGGGATGTCATTCCTCTTCTGGCTGCAGCAGGACAGGCCAGGCGGGCCCCAGGAGGACCCGGCCCTGTTTAATTCCACATCAACCGCTCCACTGAGGGCCTTAATCTCTGCCTGTGTGATCAATACTATATCAGTGTAAATTAAAATGACAATTTTAAAGTAATTAAGCCCGTTAATGCTCGATTCAAATGTCATTATTTACACAAGGAGGAGCAGATGGTGGGACACGTGTATTATATGTGTGCATGAGGTAGGGCTGGGGGATGACCAAAAACTGTTTCTTAATATTTTGGCTGAATGGGGAGATGTATCTTCATATTTAGATACAGAGGGAACAAATGTCTGACAAAACTGGAGCAAAACCATTATACTGATGCTTTCTGATAACATGGCAACACAAAAGAAGTCACATATGTTAACCTACTCTTAAAAAGAGCTGAAATTTTCCCATTAAATATCGACACAGGGTGACACCAGTTTGATGTTTATGATTCTCATCAACTCTGCACTTCTTCTCATGATCTCCTGAAGGCATGACGAGAAGAGAGATCACTCTGTCTCAGTTTTACAAACACGGTGGTGTAACTGGAGAAGCTGGTTAAACAGGGAAGGAGTAAAGGAAGCTTAGCAGCAGTCTGACAACTTTTTAAAATATTACTAATGTTTCTGTGCAGTACAGTCATGCATTAATTTTTCCTGAATTTAAATTAAAAATGGAAAAAAATAAAAAATATTGAGTCAATTCTCTATTTTTGTTGTTATGTGTCAAACGGGCTAACCGTTTTTTTTTTACAGCCCTTGCCTCTGTGTGTAATCTAAAGCTTCATTTACCTTAAATTAATTTCCAGTCTTTTATCAAGGTTTGATCATATATTTTTTATTGCATATATTTATCTCACATCTCTTAGACGTGTCTTTTGGTAGAGCTTTGTTTATTAAATCAGTTTCTGGTATTTTACTTTGCTCATAAATGTCATTTTTGAATATGTTTTGTACATAAACGGTTTGGTATTATCAATTTCAATTATATTGAAATATCACTAAAATGTAAATCAGTGATTTCCAAACGTTTTTTGCTCAAGGCACACACCCTCCTGTTCATAAAAAAAACAAAATAAAGCCCCTGTAACATTTATAATGATATTTAAGAGGTCTGTGCAAGTTTACTCATGTCAAAGCTCTGCTATAACCAAACAGGAGCTGTTACTCCTGAATAACCTATCCAAAGCCTAAGGGAATATTCACTGACCACTTGGTTATGGATTCATTAGCAAACATTTGAACTTGTAAAGACAAATTTTCTAACATTCAGAGCAGTTATAGACAGGATAGAAACAATAATTTCCTCCCCCCTTTAGTTCTAGTGAGACATCATCCTTTAAGGTTTCATAGAGAGTTTTAAAGTAACATAATTTCAATGAGTAATTATTATTGCATTAAATGAGTGACTCTTAATAACAAATTCCCAAAGCACACTTGGACTTCCCTTACATCACATCCGAGTGCCCTGCCATGGCATTTGAGAAGCACTGCTCCAAAAGATGATTGTAAAAAATGTTTACAACAAACAAATGAATCAAGTTTTGTTCAATAAAAAAGAAATTACACTGATAATCATGTGTTAAACACGCATGTTACTACAGATTAAGGTTCCTCTGTGATGTCTAAAACAAAACTTTAAACATTTTAAGACCAAAATAACCCGTCTTTGTTGTTCACTGCAGAGCAAAAAGCAGAAAATGTGTGGGATAAACAGTTTATGACATCAGTTAGTGCAAGATACTGGACTGTGACTGTGAATTTATTGGCTGATATGTTTGTATGTTTGCTGTCTGTCTTGGCCAGGACACTTTTGAAAATGAGATTTTTATTCTCAACAAGCTTTTTCTGGTTCAGTTAAGTTTGTTGTTGTTGTTAAATAATGCTAAAGACAAACTGCAGTGTCAACATTTATTATGTTATGACTGAGCTTGCACACATTCAGGTGGTGATGAAGATGAACACGTCTTTCTCTGTCCTACAGTTTTTATCTTAAAAGAAACATCAGGAGCAAACCAGTCATTAAATCAAAGACACTTCAGATCAGTGGTTCGTCGCCTTTCCCCTCAGCCCAGTTAAAAAAAATATACTGCAATAGTTTGGTGTTAAATAAAATCAACCTGATTGATTCATTAAATATTTTAAAGTCATGCTGATTTATTTTAGATGAGAGAATAATTACTAAAAAATGTGTCATCCCATGTGTTATTACAGATCTTGTTGAAATTGCATAAAAGGTAAAAATAACTACACAGGGAATATTTTATAACACTGTTTCCTCTTATGAGTAAAAATTAGATTTTTGTTTTAAGGCTTGACAGTTGATAAATTACATCAGAGTTTTTTAACTCTTCTTAAAGGCCTGCAGGAGCCCTTATCAAAGATTCTTCATGTGAATTTGTATCAGCTAAACAAAGATGTCTGTGGGGGTGTGCGCAAAAGAAAGTATGTATACAGACATGTATGTATACACAATGCACTGATATGTAAATTTATATATGAATTAATGGATATCTGCATGTGTATAGATGTATTGTATACAAAGGTTTGATGTTTAAGTATATATGGATATGAGTAGGTAATCAGATAGGTAAAGAGGTATTTATATGTGTATAAAAATAGGTAGATGAATGTTTAAATATATTTCATAAGTTCATGTCATTTGCTTTCATGATAAGGCTATTGGAGTAGATATGTGGAACATAAGTCAAATATCTAACAGAGAATAAAGGGGAGGACCAGATAAGTTTGACTTCTTCCTGCTCCTTTTAGAGCATGTACATTGTAACTTCTGATGAATATTACACATTAGTTATCTGCTTCCTTATTTTTACCTCTTATTTTTTTGTTTTGTACATATTTTTGCTGTTAATATGTTTGAAATAAATAAATAAGTATAAATAAAATAAAGTTAAAAAAAAGTTTATCTACATGCTAAATAAACTTGATGAATCTAAGCACCGTTGCCTTTGAGAATAAACAGAAATATATCATTAATATACCATTAAACCAGATCTCCGTCCCAGCTCGGGTGAGTGGGGGGTGCATCAGGGTCCCGTCCACAGTGACAGGTAGAAAGGCTCTAACTGGCAGCGCCCGTGTTGCCACAGCAGAAACCAACAGGAGGTTTAACAAAAGCAGATTAACTGTCCACCCATGCCGGCCCACAGACCTCTCCAATTTCAGAGCAGGATAACCCAATTGTTGAAATCTGATTTGTGCGAGTAAACCTAATTACAGCCATATTAGATGAGAAGTGGCAGGGAGAGAACGCCTGCAGAGGGGGGCAGGACAAACAGAGGGGGGGGCAGGGAAAAGAAACGTTACACAATAAAAATGCACTTAACTATAGAATGAAGCCCAGCAGTAATTGTGTGATTCGATTATTTTTGTCTCCGCTTTTGAAAGGCTATTTAGAGTCATTGTTGGAGTGAAATAAATGGGGCCCGGCGTTAACCCTGTATGGGTCCGTGTGCGCGCTGTCCCGTCTCTTGTGGAGCGAGGTGAGGTGTAAGTGGAAAGGAAATGAAATGATCACATTGTTGGTTGTTATTTTGACAGGCTCACATCCACGGACCGCGACCCCTCTCTCCTTTCCGACCAAATCCACCAATTACAGCCAATCACGTATTTAGGGGCCGCACAGGGCCGGACCAGCACAACTCCTGTAGGCGAGGCTGCTTTAGACACTAACGAACAACAGGAAGTGACTGAGAGAAGGTCGTTAGTGCACTGACCATGTTTGGACGTCTCACTGATGGGCTGTTCTTTCAATATGGTTGAGGGTGTACTTTAATTTTCTTTGTGAGGGGTTTTCACCTTAATTGTGCATTTTATTTGTTATTTCCTCCAGTGATTTGTGTTCTGTCTGTTTTTCAAAGTGCTCTGTGAACCTGTTTTTAAAGCTATAACTATTATAACCGCAGGTCTTTCCCAAGAAACGTTGACTTTATTTAAAGATGCTATGAGGAGTTTCTCAGTAATTACAAAAAAGTCTCACTGTTAGATATATGTCTGATGGAAATACACACTTTAAGATGAGTTTATAGCATCAAAATAGGTTATCTATAAATGCTATTCCTTAGCTTCGTGGTCGGGTTGGACAGGACTGGACTGGCCTGGATACTCAACTTCAGGAACAAGACAATTAAAACTAGAGCAAATTTATATTATTCAGACACGTCTTAGAGCACCGGGCTGTAAGTAGAGATATATAGCCGGCTACAAAACTACGACACTAAGTTTTCCAAAAATTGCTTGTTGTCACACAACAAAAACTACCGCTACGTAACTAAAAAGAGATACATTACTTTGTCCCTTTGCATCCTGTAAGTTGTTGAAAAAAGAAGTTGTAAAGCAATGCAGAGTTCTGATGAAGGTCCTAGCTACATTCATTAGCATCACAACAAAAAACGCACGCTTTGGCTTGGGTCACGTCTTTGCGACAGTCGCCGCGCGTGCTCATGAGTAGCAGAGTCTTTATGTCGCTGAAATAGATTCTCCTCATAGCATCTTTAAGACCAGACACACACCTGTATATAAATATAATGATTGTTATACCAGAACCTTCTTCCAGCAGTGACACCAAAAGTAAATTCTTGGCTTCACTGTGTTGCTGTTTAAGACTTCCTTTGAGTCAGAAGCTGTTTTGGTCGCCTTTGTTTTGTGATTGCATTCCTCTCACCCTGCTGTGACAGACCTGATCCAGAGTTGAACCAGCTCAGAGACGCGGGAGGAAACGGCCCTGAGGTGCAGAAATGTGGCAGCTCTGCACCGAATGTCCCGCTGTGGTGCCACTGCTTGTTCTGATGCATGATCAGACTAATCTGAACGTTAATTGTCACTGATGTGAGCCACATTTCTCTACACCATGAGTATTTAGACAGCAAGTGTTACTTTTGAAACATTTAATTAAGTTAAATAAATGAAGTTAACACCACATGCTGCCACCCAGAGTGTTCAAACCTTAGAAATGTGTCGGCTTTATCACAAAGTCTGCAGCAGCATCGCTCAGAGGTGTCGCCCCATGAATTATTAAAAACCTGCCGATACTGAACAGAAACAGGAGCAACCTGTGGGTATTTAATTAGCGGGGGATCGGGGGGGCTCTTCTGCATGCCTGATCAGCCTGGGTAAAGGCCCGGGAAAGCTTGGCATTGTATCGGTTTGCATCCAAGCTGTCCGATCCATCATGGTGTCTGTCGACTGCTGTTTGCAGAGCCAGCCCTTATTAATTATCAGCTCGTTTGGGGGGGGGGGGGGGGGGGGCTGCCCCTCTTTCATCAATGTAAGAAATGCAGAGGGTGATTAAGGTCAGCGTGGCCTGGCACAGAGGAGGACAGCAGTGGGAGGCAGATGTGGAGTATCCTCATCGACAGGCAGCAGTGGTCAGTGCACAGCCTGAAGGGACAGACAGCAGAAGTCTGTCCGTCTGCAAGGTTCAGCAACAACTGGGAACAGGAGCTGATTTTACTGATACTAAAACTCTGATCTAATCTAATTCTCTAATTCAGTTCTTCACTGATTCCCTGATTAAGGTCAAACACATGGCACACATCATAACTACCTTCAGCAAAGACATTTCTTTTTGCCAGCATGTTTTCTGTTTGTTTGTTTGTTCGCAAAATTACACGAAAACTACAGGACAGATTTTACAGAAATTTTCAGAAGATGTTGGTAATGACCCGACTTAAAAATAATCTGATTTTGGTGGTTATAAGGTTATTTGTCTGGATGCAAAAAAATCCATAAATTTCTGAAAACCATAGGTTAACATTGGGCAGAGTTTTGAGAGTTTCTAAATGGATTCACTTCCACCTTCTGAGGATAACATGGGGTCCACGTCTCTATCATCAAGGTAGATTTCATCTAGATCTGATCCAGACTGACATCGCAGAATAAACATTGAACTTTATGATGGCAAATCCCATTGACAATATTCAATAATTAATACAAATCAAAACATAAAGTGATGTTCCCAAACTTGTTGTGTTCATGCAGGATAACAACCTCCATGTCTGTGATAAGCTTGGTCTGGATCCTGGCTCTGTTCTGGATCATAAGGACTTTTGGAAAAAGCCCCTGCTGTAGTTGAGCTGTGACGTGGAGGTCTGCACTCTCTGGCACCGCTTTCACTGTAAAATTAGCGGGTCACCGTGGGTTTTTTCAACGAAGGTTAACCTTCGAACAATCGGCAACTGACTCCTTTCCCACTGCCAGCAGACCCAGTCTGATCGACAGTGGATGGGCTGTGTTGCTGTTTTTTTTCCTCTGGTGCACCAAGCTGGTGTCATTACGTTGATGATGCTGTTGATACATGGAAGCTGTGGACATGTTGGTCCGCTGTATTCTGTACTTTTGTCTCCCTTTAAAAATGCACAAACTCAACATACGAGCACTGATGATACGAAGGTGGATGGACTTTGTTGCTGAGATGGCAAAGAGTTGTGATATTATGCTGGTGGCACGTTACACCGACATCATCCGTACATTAGCGGGTTGACCCAGGTGTGATGTTCTCACTGAAGCCCATCAGAGGTGAGCCAATAAAAACCCGGTTCGCTCACAGGGTCAGTCGACCCTGATTGAAATACCGATTCGACCCTTTCAGGAGCCGACTGTTACCGGGTTTAATTTTTTTGGCCAGTCTGAAGGGGTATGAGGGCTTTCATAGCTGATGTGGTGCTGCAAAGCTGAATGGCAATCGCTGAACCTAAATTCCAGTGAAGTCGGGACATTGTTTAAATCTTAAATAAAAAATAAAAAACATGATTTGCCAATCTGTTTCCACCTAAACTCAATTGACTGCAAAGGCAGATATTTAATCAGTTTTTCAGACTGATCAGAAAAAGCTGGGACAGAGGACTACCAGCACAGACTGAGACTAGAAGTTGGAACACAAACCAAAGCCAAGTTGTTTATTTGGCTTATTAAGAGTTTTTAAATCATATGACAACTGCCTCACCTAGCTATATTAAAAATAATGACCTGGATCTGGATCCAGATCCCTTTTCAACCTTTTCATCCCTTTGCATGACCAGCTAGGTAGTTGAATCAAAATATGTTGATGATTTGCTTACGGAGAAAGAAACTCAAAAAACACCTCCTCTTCCTCCTTGGTGGAGGTAAAAAGGAAAATGTTGGAGGGAGACGGCTGATGCACTTCAGCTGTCAGATCTCATAATACAGAGTCATGCGGACATGCTCCAGAGTTTGAGTTTGCATATGCATGTGTGTGTCCATAACAAGTGCTGCCAGGGAGGACTCTGCCTGAAGTGTGGGGGGCTGGGGGTCGGGAGTGAGTGGGACTGTGAGAGCTGAGAGGGCTCTCCATAGACAGAGGATTATGGAAATCAAAGCTGAGAGATTAGCTAATGGGACTATAATGGCCCCCGACTGCGCAGGTCAGCTGGGCCATGCAAATGAGGCAGCGATAGCCGGCGGCGGAGGAAGAATCGATACGCAGGGACGAAGTGCTGGCTGGAGATAGCACCGTATCAGACACACGTGTGCATGTGCACACGCAGACACACGGAGCGAGGCTGATCCACATCAGGTCCTGCTCGCTCTCAGTGATGTCAGCAGGCTGGATCTGGCTCGCATCCACACTGACAGGAGAACCAGATCCAGACCTGGTCCAGTCCGGCTCTCTACGCTCCTTCAAATCTCCAGTCATCCCGCCTCAGCCCCAAAATGAGCAGACGTCCTTGTACACAATCAATAAGAGATGCTGCCAGGACGGCCAAGCATTACGCCAGCGCTTAGATTCACTAAGTAGTTTATTTTCCGACTCACTGTGGACAATCTGACATCCGCCATTTAGGATGTGCCGTATTAACCTTCTCAGGATGTACGAGGCAAAGTGGGTGCCGTAAAATGCAATTGAGTGGGACACACAGCAGCTTTCATCATCAAACTAAATGGAACATCCCCTCTCTTATATATCAGAATACCAATTTTGAGCGTGTCAGAAAAATTTCAATTTCAGGTGGGACTCCAGCTCCCTCACTCTGGCCTCTCCCCTCTCATTCTCATTCCCGTACGGCTCGGCGAGGCCATTCATCAGGACCCGGGCAGAGGACGCCTCCCGCCCGCTCACAAATGCACGGAGCAGGCAATAAAATTAACCTTGTGGCAATTGTTTTCCCACCCGTTTGATGGCCCCGTGTCGGCCATCTGTTACAGCAGGGGGGGAATAAAAAAGTCAAGCTCGGATGTGCAAAAAATTATGACTCAAGGTGGGGGGGAGGGGGGGTCTGAATGGAGCCGGATTATTGAGTCAAAACTCGATCAATCAGAGCAGGAGAAGAGCTGCAAACACGCTGCTGCTTTATTCCTGTCAATAAAGAGCCTGGTCCATATTAAGACCGTGAGCAACAAGATGGTGTGAGATGTTTACAGTTCAGTCAGCCTCCACCCTGACCCGGCCCCCTTCACCGGGCGGGGGGACAAGATGGAGGAGGCTGAAAGAGAGGGGGGATAAAAATCCTTCAGAGGGTGTTTATTTGCTCTCAACACCTCCTAAGCGATCAATATTTTTAATTTGGGTCCGAGTTATTATTTTTCACATCACTGCGCCGGGGAGCAGAGTAAAGTGGCTCATATTTTAGCACTAAAAAGATCGATATGACAGGCTCACCTTCACTCTGCCCCCTCGGTGGCGGGGGGCCGCACATCATAATGGACAGTGGCGAGGTACACCCGGCCCGCCTCATGCTGGAATCACATCATTATCTGTTGCTGGAGACCCCCCCAACACCACCTCCAACACGGGACAACAACAACACCCCCCCTCGGCTGATTTACTCCCCGCTGTAGATCGAACCGGACGCACACGCACAAACACAAGGTCAAAGGTACCTCTGCTGTTTTAATCCTCAGGAGTATCTGTCTCATATCATGTGAGTAGAAGACTAATATGCAAAGAGTTTTATTTACTCAAACAGAATGTATAAGCCAATAAACTCTTCACAGGCCAGAATGAAAACTTTGGATGATGCAGTCGAAGACAGAACTGTGCAAACACACAAACATTTTTACACACCAAACCCTCAGGGCATTACAGCAAATAAAATGGATTTTAAGACAGGCTGTGTAAAATAACTGTGCTTTAAAAAACTGATATTACATATTTCAAGGGACCTTATAGGACTGGGCTTTATATATTTTTTTCATATATATAAATACATGCATCACAGCAGATTTAAAAATGTAAAAAATCTGGATTTGTTTCTCAACTCCAACCATAAGCTGTTGTAATGTTTATTTTTATTTTATTTGATGTTGATTTAACAGGAATGATACATACAACATTGACGCAGAAAATGGGAAAATGTGAAAGTCTATAAGACGTGTTGCTTCAGCTAATTAGCAGTCTTTGTCCCTGGTCAGGATAAAGAGTACAATTAAATATACAGACTACAGATACAATTATACAAATACAGTAATACAGTGAATATAGTCAATAAGTACCATGAATAAATAGTCTGGTCTTGTCAAGTTTTGCACAAGGACGTTTAGGCCACATAATCAACATTGTATGATAAAATTACAGCAATAATTTATCTAAAAGAGGGACAGTCTGTTTAGTTTTGGAACATATTTTGATTACAAAAAGGTAGGAGTATTTATTAATGTTTTTGATAATGTTTTAGTGATTTTATTTTAGGTCATATTGCTCAGCTCGAGGACCTTGAGAAGCAGCAGATCCCAGGAACATCAGCGCGACTGTAGCTGATATGCTGCCGTCGTCCATCAGTCGAAATTCAACTACTGAGCAAAGGTCCAAGTCCTGATGTGGGCAATATTTATTATTTATTATCATTATTTTTTATTTATTTTATCATTTCTAGAGTTAAGTTCAGCTCAGTAAAAAAGTGGGTAGTGGGCTGTAATAGGCCATTTTCACGGCTCCACTACTTCCTGAAATTAGTTGTGTACATGCATTTCCTGTCTAACATTATTTGTCAAACTAATTAATCCAGTTAGTAACTCCTGCAGCAAGGCACACCTGACTTAATTAGTTTGGCCAATAATGTAAGACAGGAAACAAACGTACACAACTAACATCAGGAAGTAGTGAAACTGTGAGTCTATTGGTCCCCAGGCCATGGTTTGGACACCTGCTCTAAAGGAGCTGCTTTCATGACCCAGTATGTTTATTATCATAATCCAAACAGGATTATGATCAAATCCAGCTTATTGAGGTTGATTAGTTTGGGCATATTTACTCCATATGTCACCTGATCAATGAGTTTGTTTGGGTTAGAGGGGAGAGAAACGGTGCGCGAAAAGAGGAAACCATGCAAAAAATAAATGAAACTTCCAGAACTTGCAATTGAAAAATAATGTAGTTATTTGAGC
This sequence comes from Scarus forsteni, assembly GCA_036419115.1. Taxonomy (NCBI): domain Eukaryota; kingdom Metazoa; phylum Chordata; class Actinopteri; order Labriformes; family Labridae; genus Scarus; species Scarus forsteni. The sequence continues at coordinate 3,605,158 of JAZDUH010000431.1, forward strand.
ATGTAAGACAATAACTGTTATTGAACATTATGTGTGCTCCTCTCAGTTTCTTACAGTCTTTCAAACCCTGAGAACATGAATAATAATCAGTCTAAATCTGCCTTACCTCGAGCCCTGATCAGTGTCCTGCTGACAGGAGACCCTCGCTGTGTTTCTGTGAACAGCTTTATCCACTCCACCCCCCGTCTGACTCTCAGTAATAAATGCATCAACTTCTCCACCTCTTTACACCATCTATTAATTATATCTACATTTTCAGTCCAAATATTTTCACACGGCGAAGGCCCACTCTCTCTGCACCATAACTCACGCCTGATGGCAGATTCATTGATTGTCGCTCAGCCCTTGTCCGGAGTGTGTGTGTGGGTGTGCGTGTGTGTGTTTGTTCAGCTTTGACACCATAAGTGTGTGTGTGTGTGTGCACTTATGTCTGCCCTGGGAGTATGAGTGATGGCTGCAGAGAGTTATGGCCCGGCGATATTACCGGGCTGACATCTACTCCATTCAAGTGGCCTCAGCGGGTGCCGTGCTTCTCCACATATTGAAATAAGAGCTCTCTTAGATTTAGTTTGCAGTATTTTAACCTGCTTACTCGCCCGCTGTGGTGTTTTTAAAGACACAGCTCAGAGTGTGGGGGTGGGGGGGTCTGCTGATTAACCTCTGTGTGTAAGCCAACAGACTGTACACAGAGACCCCTCCTCTATGACCCCACTCTCTCTGCTAACTACACCATCTCTGTATGCAACCTGCTTTTGTTTCCTCATAAAAAGGTGGACCTGGGGGGTCACATGAGCCGCAGTAAAAAAAAAGGGGGGGATAAATGGGAGTGACACGTATTTGTGGGTAACACCGTAAACACACTCGGGCTGAGCCGCTGTCAGCACAGAGGGACACTAAGTGTTCATAAATTCCTGGGCGAGCCGAGCAGCACTGATGATTGCATTACAGCTCGCTGCCTGCAGGAGAATTAAAGACTCACCTCTGCAGGAGCGGGGGGGGCGAGCCCCTGCTGACAGGAACCCCCATCAACACCATCAGACAGGAAAAATATTTTACTCTGATTTAGGACAAAGTCTGATCAACACTGAGCAAAAATCATGTCTTATCATGTCCCTGCTGAGAGGCAATGTTAAATATATAAAGTCATTGAACTAAAATGAATTAAATTTATTTTCATTTCGAACATGCATGCAAAGAACAACAACAAAAAACAGTGAAATGCCATTCACATACACACAAAAAAAAAGAACTGTCGCAACCACACACGCTGGAAAAGGAGTAGGAGGAAGTAAAAAAAACTTTAGTTCCTCCCCCTTATTACTGTTCCTCATGGGTCTTATCAAAATAAATTCTTCTATTATACAAATGTATATTACAAAACATACAATCTGTATCTATATATGCTTAACTACCTATACAAAACAATATAATATATAATTAATATACATATGTATACACATACGTACAAACATATATTCATCTGTATACACCTATGTACATATACACACGTATACACATACATACACACATATATACACACATACACATACCCACATACACATACACACGTAGAGTGTCATGTCATGAGAACAGAATAGCGAACTTGATATGATTTCAGTAAGAATTAAATGATGCTGATAAAAGATGCGTGATATCAGACTTTTACTGATGTCCAATACGCTGATGTTTCCAGGTTCTACAGCGGATACTGATGTTCACACAGATGTTTTCTCAAGAGTACAAAGTCTTCAGTTTCCCTCATATTTACAGTCTATTAGTGTCAGAAAGTGGACACAGTGGACACTGGGTGATGTGGAGGTAAAAATATATGGTATAACTGTAAAATCTGCAAACATTAAAGCCAATACTTGGGGTATTTATGACAAATCTGTACAGCTGGAATCTACACAAAAGCATTCTTTTGTTTTCTTTAGCTCTGATAACATAACATATCCCTAATGCTGCTACCAATGGAATACCACTGCAGCCAAAGCAGCAGTCCTGGACCCCAACAAATACTTAAGATCAGGAATTATTACGTGAGTTTGGCATACGGTTTGAGGCCAGATTGAAAAATAATCGTGATTAAAAAAAAAAGAATTTATTTTAACATTGCCGTTAGTTAAGCGTTTTACATTTTTGACTGGTATCATTTGTAGTAAGATCAGTCCCCATCACTCATCCTGCAGGCAGCCACATGGAGCAATTTAGACTTTTTCTGGGTTTTTCATACTTCCAACTGCCTGGGTTGATGTAGTTATGATATCAAAGTCAAAGTCAGCTTTATTGTCAAATATGCTATACATGCTTGACATACAGCACAGATGAAATTTCAAGAGTAAAGAAACTAAACTACAGTATAGTAAAAATATAATAGCCTAATGATATCTAAAGTAATAAATAGATTAAATTTACGATGAGCAGAATAAAAATGTGTAAATGTATGTATATAGAGGTAAAAGTAAAGATAAAAAAAAGAGTTATTGAAGGAGCTTGCATCATTGGCAATAAATGATTGTTATTAAGGTGCAGCAGGGTTCATTCTCAGAGTTTAGTTTATTTTGGTAGACAGGAGGATTTCTGTAAAGTAGATCAAACATGAAGTCGAATCTAAACTGTTTCAGTCACACTTGGTTTATTTTGTTTTATGTTTTTTTGTTTCAGCATTCACAGTTGAAGATATTAAATGGCAAAATAAACACTTAAAACAACAACTCATCCTTAACCTGCACATTTTCTGAATGTGATAATACTCAGGAGGCCGGATGTCGGCCCACTGTTAAACAAATACATGAAACTCAAATATTTCTCTTTTCTAGCCTCATGGATGTAAAACGAGCTTCACGCTGCAGGACACGCTCCACTTTCACACCGTTCACTGCCTGAACAGAACCACATGTGACCTGTGGACAGGTGAGGACGAGGAGGACACATGAAGACTGTGAACACCAGTGTGACGCTTCTCTGGGCCCCAGCTGAGGCCACAACCCTCACTTTGGGAACCACTAACACAGTCATTTGAATACTTTGACTTCAGTCTAACTCTCTCATTTATCAAAACCATAATCCAGCTCTGTCATGTAGAGTAATGTAAAATATGTTAAATGAAAATTAAATCACAATTTCTCATCATAATTCAACTGGTGGCCTCATGCTGCCCTCCACCTCAATAAATACAAAAATGTTAAAAGAAGAAAACATGACACAACACAAACACAACACCATGCAAACACTAGAATATACTACAAACATTTACATATAACTTTCAGTAGATATTTTGTTTTAGGATATTACAGGTACCTAGTTTGCTGTAAATGTTTCTCTAAATCTATTTTCTGAAGCATTAGAATTTAAAATAAGATATTACACAACACTGTATTAATAAAATAAAATAAGGGTAAAAAATGTGTAGTTCAAAAACTGGTAAACACTGCTCCAGTTAATTGATCCATCCGTCTTCATTTCAATGCCAGGCTCATTCAACTATACATTATCATTTGTTTTTCAGTTCTGATGAATTAATGTTGGTCTCATTTGTTTTTATGACAGTTTAATTTTTAAAATGTATGTTTATTTCTAAGAATATTTTCCCCATCCAGACTAACTTACAGAGTATAAAGGTGTTTTGTTGCTCTCTTGATAATCACAGCCACTTGTCCCTGATCTGAAAATCAATGTGAGATAAAGTCACTCATAACCAGAGAGCACCTTCTGCTGTTTAAAAGCTGCGACTAAAATGAGTGGGGCCTCAGCACTAACCCGGTAAACGGCTTTCTCTACAAACACTGATGGTTAAAATGAGACGGCGGTGTCCTGTCAGAGAGCTGAGCCTGATTTATCCTCCGTCTCTGCTCTCGTCCTGCAGCCCGCAGACATGAGCGATGCCTTTAATCTCCCATTAAAATGCCCCAGAACAAGTGAGGGCTCTGCGTGTGTGTGTGTGTGTGTGTGTGTGTGTGTGGACAGCTTGATCAGGCCGGCTGACAGCTGCAGGTGTGTGCTCCTGTATCACGGTGCAGCCTGAGGCTGCAGCAGGATAAATATTCATGTGCAGGAACCAGACGATTGGGAGTTGAGTTATCAGGGCGGGCCTTCCTAATTGACATTTTACCTGCTGTATACCTTAACCAGGCTGTAAAGCAGCGGGACGGGCTCAGCTGAGGGGGGACGTGTCAGTCAAGACGGTCCCCTTCACAGTGGCGTCCTCAGGGAGGAGCAGGAGGAGGAGGAGGAGGAGGAGGAGGAGGAGGAGGAGGAGGAGGAGGAGGAGGATGTCATAGTTCAGATTCAGCACTGAGCTGAGACATGCAGCATCCAGAGATGGTCAAACTTTAATCAGAGGTCATAAAGACAAACCCAGGAGGATATGGGAGTGCCGTGGGCTTGGCTCAGGGAGTTGAGTCAGATTAGAGATTAGACTGGCCCAAAAATCCACCCCTACCCAAGGCCATGGACTGTCTGAGCCCAGGTTGGCCCCTTAACTGAGCAAACCAGATTCAAACATGTTATCTCAATCCTGGCTTCAGTAATCACAGTTTTTAAGTTCAGTTTTGACTGTTAGCAGAAATCCATACGGGTCATTCAGCCTGATCCAAATAAATGGGGACACATCCCGGCCTGACCTGCTTTCGCCCCTGGGCTGGGTTAGGCCAATGACAGGCTCAAACATGCAGATGGTCTGTCATTGGTCCACAACAGGAAGGGCTAAGCTTTAGGAGTTAAAATGGCCTGTGTAATAAGACTCGGTCTGTGGTATGGACCCTGACGCTGTCCTGACTTTGTCTTTGACCCACAGGTTCTCACACTCCTTTACTTCGTCTTACAGGAGCAGGAATAAATATGACTGCATTCATAAACAGAAAATGTTCATAACCTCAGATAGTTCAGTGGATTTAAAACATCAGATCTGGATCTTGACCCAGATCCAGACTCCCCTGAGGTTTTGCATGGACCTACATTTATTCATTTTATTAATTCATATAGTTTGAAAGTACAGGGACGGTGCATGTGCATAATTTTAAGATATTATGCCGGTTTAACTATCATGGCTAATGTTTAGCTGCAGTCCCAGGGCAGGTGAGTGAGAACAGACTCAAAACAGTTCAACAGTGTCCCCCTGTGAATGAACGTGAGTAAACAAAGACTGAAGCAGGGGGTCAGTGTCACACATCCACAAGAGCATAAACACAAACAGCCTCTGATACACAACATCAACAGATCACAGTCACATGGTCGCCCTGTAGCCCGGATGTTCAGCTGATTTGAAGGCCAACAGTCCCAGGACGTCCTCCTTACAGATGTCATACACTCGCCTCTGGCCATGATCAAAAAATATAGATATATAAAGGAAGGAAAATAAAGAAAACCTATAAAAACCTCTCATGGAAACACAAAAACAGCAAAATTACCAATATAACTGTGCTGAAATTGGCAGTAATTGCTTCTATGAGCCCTCTTCTATTTATTATTTCAAAATAAATAAAAAATGTAAGACAAATATACTCCGATAACCAGTTAGTGACTGCTTAGCCACATCATAAAGCAGCTGAAATGTCTTTAACTCTGTGTTTGCAGTGGGGGGTGACTGGTGTGCCTTAAGGCAAGTCCAAGTTTTATCTCCCCCACTGATGCCTGTGAGGGTGGTGTGGGCTGGAGCCCGTCCCAGCTGACACTGGGTGAGGCCGGGTCCACCATAGAGCCAATCGCAGGGCCACAAAGAGAGACAGACAACCATTCACGCTCACACTCATATAAGAGCAAAATGGAGTCTCCAATCAACCTAATGAGCATGTGGGAAGAAGAAGGAGTCCCCGGAGAGAACCCAAGCATGCACAGGGACAACATGCAAACTCCACAAGGAGAGACTCTGACTGACATGGGAATCAAAAGAGCAGCCTTTGAATAGCTGGGTTTCCATTACAGGTTTTTGCCAAATAAAAGCAATATTCCTAAAATGTTGACAAAGTATATTTGTGCTTTGATCGTGTTTCCATTGAAGGTTGTTCTAGGCAGGAGCGTCGTAACTCTCGTGAAATATCATCCCGCGAGATTTCACTGCAGGAAGATGGATGCCAAGGCTTGTCGAACCCTTTCTCCCTCATTTCCGTTTCTATCTCCTTATAACATTCTGCATTCCTCTGCTGTCTGCTGTCTAGTATGGCAGATGTGTTTTTCTCCAGAATAAAGTCAAGAAAAGTCTCAGTCTCCTCCTCTGTCCAAACGTACCGTGCCATGTTCATGATCATGTGACCAGGTAAGTCACGTCCTGGGACCTATAATTGCGGAAAAAGTGTTTCCATTGCACTTTTGTGATATATTTGAGTGTCGAAATGTCTGAAAAACCACCCCAATATTCACCTTTAGCAATATTTTAGTGCTTTTTCAAAATTCAGGTGCTTCCATTACCAGACCATTTACATTTTGCGCATATCCAAGGGTAATGGAAACGCACTTACTGTGAGGCATGAACACTACCTGCTGCAACAACGAGCCACCCAAGTCCATACAGCTACGAGTTATTACTACCAAAGTGATGATATTGTTTTTCATTTCCTTTATTGGTACTCAGTGTTTTTTTATTCCTGTATAAACTGCAAGTTCAGTAAGTCCAGAAATTTCTGCAAAATCTTTGGTTAGAGAGATTCATTGGCTGATTGTTCTATATTTATAAAGTGTCTAACCCTCATAAGTTTATAAGACACCAAAAACAAAGCTGCAGTGGATGGTTCATAACAGACTGACATAAAGCTGCATTTTCTCTTCACACTTCAGTTTTAAACTAGCAGCTCTGCAGATAAATCTGACACTAAAACACAGCTCAGAGAGCAAAGAGAGGAACTCAGCATTTTACAGGAGAGCTCTAATATCATCACGGACAGGATAATAAAAAATTAGCTTCATTCTCAGGTTCACCCAAAAATCCAAGAGCAGCACCAGACCTGCGGATCTCTGGGGTGGCTGTGCACAGAGGCTCAAACAAGCCAAAATATAAAAGTTTTAATCAGCATCGAGGAGTAAAGCTAACAAAAAGTAACTTATTTTCACTGTTTGCTTAAAAAACCTGATAACTGGGGATGTATGATGTTATCAAAACCAATTTTTGCTGTTGTTTACAGATTATATTTTAGCGTACAAACTATCCATGAATATACTAAATATCAGATGTATTTTGGCAAAATGTACATGTACCATGATTGTTTACATTTTCATCTCTCAGTGTCCGTTTTGGTTGTTAAAAGTGTACTTTGTTTTTCTGCTGCTTGTTTGTGTCTAACACATATGAACTGTAACCAGAGGACAGGTCAGCTTCAGTTAAGCAGAGATTTTAAACCCATGACACAGAATGATGTTATTGATACTGAAATAATAACAGCGCATAGGTTATCATTAAAAATCCAGCATTGTACATCCCTTCTCTTTAATTACTAAAACATTGAAATCTGCGTGAAAGTTGGACTTAAATGAGTTTAACTTGCTGGTACGTGGTTATGATTTGACGCCTAACAAGGCAGCTTGGAAAAATTACTGTTTAGAGAATTTCAATGAAAAGACATTTTAATGTGACTTAGTGCAAAGTGATGATGTAAAAAAATCATGTTTGGTGGATAAATTTGATACATTAGCCTTTTAATGTTTCATTTGTACTACAGTTTTCCATTTTTCTTGGGTTTGAAGCCAAAGACTGTAATAATCACACAGTGGATCAATAAAAGGGTTTGATAACAAGGGTTTATACTAGGGCTGAACGATTTGAGAAAATAATCTAATTGTGATATTTTCCCCCAAAATTGCAATTGTGATTTACTCTGCGATTATTTTAATGTTCCTCATCTTATGTATTCTTAAACATAAGCAGTAGATCTTTTTATAGTAAAACCAATATGACATTAAATCAATCTAAGGATAAAAGATTTAAGAAAAAAGTGGAGAAGTGAAGAACAGAAGCAAAATAGGTATGAAATTGTAAAAACTGGGTAAAAATGGTATGAAAGCGGAAAAAGGTTAATAAATAGGTGCAAATAGATATGAAATTGCAAAAAAAAAAAAAAAAACGGGGAAAAAAATGGCAAAAAAAAATCCATAAGTGGCTTAGGAAAATTGATTATGGCAGCAAAATTGGGAATTAATTAAAAAGTTAATTAAAAAAGATGAATGGGGGCAAAATAGACATAAAGTTGTAAAAACGGGGTTGAAATAAGGTAAAAATGGTCCAAAAGTGGGAAAAGTGTAAGAATAGAGGTAAAAAAAAAAAAAAAAAAAGGCATGAAATTGCAAAAAACTACATCACAATGCCAAAATGTTCAACACATTTTGGGCTAAAAATATTTGAACCTTCTGCGATTTGAAAATTGCAACAAGCCATATTGCGATTTAATCTAATTTACAATTAATTGTTCAGCCCTAGTTTATACACCTGAGCCTCTGTCCTGGTTCTTGGTTTGCTTTGGGGCAGAAAAAGTTAGATAAGCACTGGTTCAGCTCACTGGATTAGCACTGGGAATAGCAGAATTTACAGATACATAAAAGCTGATAGACTAACCTCTTTTGGCGGTTTGCTACCCCTTGCTGTCCTTCACATTGGAAATATTTGGGCATTTTAATCCAAAGTTGTCCATCCCTACTCTTTGACAGGCGAGGGCAGACTACAACAAACAATCACCCTCAGAAAATCGAAAACTGAGCAAATAAATACGAGTGATGTCACCAAAACTAAATGTTAGGCCCTGAGTGAGCCGCCGCTCGCCCTCCTCATATTTACTGTTTCCAACATTTCAATCCCGGCATCACAACAGAAAGGTTAATCTGTAGACAAACACATTACATCAACAGCTCATAATGCACACAGATTATAGGGAATGGCACATAATTATATCTCCTAAAGGCCAATGTTTGTGATATTCTTTTGAAAAGAGCACAAGTGACTTGGAGGGAGCTGTGATTTATGAGCGTGTGTGGAGGTGCAGCGTAGCGTGGAGATAAGACTCAGTCAGAGCGACACCAGACTCAGTGATTAGAGACAAACTGGGACACAAGTCCACGTCAAGTCCAAGCTCTAATCTGACCCCCTCTGACTGATCTGATCTCCTGAGATGATCCCACACAGACCTGCAGACTTTTAATTCAGCTTCAGAGGCTCTGAAATTCATGTTGGAGTGTCACAGAGGAGACGAGTTCAGCTCCTGTGCTCCTGCGGTGAAGTCTGAGGGTTTGGCGCCCCCAAGAGGACACACACAGAATCACCTGTCTGTGCAGGACTGTGAATGAAGGACATCCTGCACCTACACTACATCTATATCTATAATTCACCGAGTTTATGAGAGAGACACTTTAGTGTTTGTGTCAAACTGACCTTTTCGCAAACTTTAGGGTCAAAATGTGTCAGTGCACAAACACACGCTCCTGTTTACAGATGCTATGAGGAGTTTCTAAGTAATTACAAAAAAGTCTCACTTTTAGATATATGCCTGATTGAAATACACACTTTAAGATGAGTTTATAGCATCAAAATAGGTTATCTATAAATGCTATTCCTTAGCTACGTGGTTGGGTTGGACAGGGCTGGACTGGCCTGGATACTCAACTTCAGGAACAAGACAATTAAAACTAGAGCAAATTTATATTATTCAGACACGTCTTAGAGCACCGGGCTGTAAGTAGTGATATATGGCCGGCTACAAAACTACGATACTAAGTTTTCCAAAAATTGCTTGTTGTCACACATCAAAAACTACCGCTACGTACCTTGGGTCACGTCTTTTGGTGCGTTCCAGTTGTAGTCAGAAGTAGGAATTTCCAAGTTCTGCAAATTAGATTAAATCCAGGGGTGGACAGTAACGAAGTAGATTACTTGAGTACTGTACTTAAGTACATTTTAGGAGTATCTGTACTTTACTTGAGTATTATTTTTTTTTTGGAAACTTATGACTTTTACTCTACCACATTTGAAAGACAAATATTGTACTTTTAACTCCACTACATTTCTATGAAGGGCCTCATTACTCGTTACCTTTAAGTATGGCTTGGCAGACAGTAATTGAAATTTCTTTTCTCTTCTAAAGTTTGATCTACATGTGATCTATTCATGTGGTGACGCCGTGCCTGTGACCTTGCGCATGCGCTTCTCAGACTGGGCAGGTAAACACTGAAATAACATACTGTAGCTCAGGTAATGGTTTGTCTTGGCAGTAATGATGGCTACAGCACACACCAGAGCACTCATGTCCATATCTGAAGTATGATTCAGTCTTGTTTCAGTAGGTATTTCTTTGGGCTTTGTATCATATATACAAGCTTTTTATTCTACAGGTTCCATAGACATGTCAATGCATTCAATTAGCATGTTTACATGAAAACTTTAATTCCCTTCTAATTCCGAAAATAAAACATAAATCCTCTTTAAAAAGATTAAAAATGACCATGTAAACACCTAATTACAAATGAAAATGACAATTCCCAAGAAAGTGGCTGGTTTGCAAGTGTTGGACTTGGGCCGAGACAACTTTTTTTAATCAGAACTTAAGAGGATTTGGAAAAACTGAACAAGTGGATAGATGTAAGCATTAAAATGCTGACTTTTTCAAAGCTGTAGTGTCCAAGTTAGATGAAGTTTCCCTGACGGAAACGCTGAACTGGAGTTTTTCTTCTAGTAGACGTAAATACCTAACTGCGTCCCATCCACCTCCTGTCCAATCAAAACCATTCCCAAACGCCAGGCCTTGAATAAAGCCAAAAACACATGTTTTCCATGTAAACTTTTATTCTGAACTATAAGAACATATAGAACATGAAGAAAAAACTTTAATTTCAAATTATTTAATACTGAATTATTCATTCCGAATTAAAAAACATCATGTGACCGTGGCCATTAAAGCATTGACTTTAAAACAAAAACGTACTTTTAATACTTAAGTATTTTCAGAAGGAGGTACTCCAGTACTTTAACTTGAGTAAAAATTTGACTGAACAACTTTCACTTGCATTGGAGTATTATTTGACCAGCTGTATCTATATCTTCACTCAAGCAATGGCGTTGAGTACTTTGTCCACCACTGATTAAATCACAATATGACTTGTTGCAATTTTCAAATCGCAGAGGGTTCAATATTTTTATCCCAAAATGTGTGGAACATTTTGGCATTGTGATGTAGTTTTTTGCAATTTCATGCCTATTTTTTTTACCTCGATTTATACACTATTTTCCCCACTTTTGGACCATTTCTACCTTATAATCCCATTTTTACAACTCTATGTCTATATTACCCCCATTCATCTTTTTTTGGCCACTGTCAGAACCATTTTTGGAATTTTTACATGGTTTTTGAAATTTAATTCCCAATTTTGCTGCCATAATCAATTTTCCTAAGCCACTTTTGGATTTTTTTTGCCAATTTTTCCCATTTATTTTTTGCAATTTCATACCTATTTTGCACCTGTTCATTAACCTTTCTTCGCTTTATACCATTTTTACCCAGTTTTTAAAACTTCATACCTATTTTGCTTCTGTTCTTCACTTCTCCACTTTTTCTTAAATCTTTTCTCCTTAGATTAATTTAATGCCATATTGGTTTTACTATAAAAAGATCTACTGCTTATGTTTGTTTAAGTATACATAAGATGAGGAACATTAAAACAACTGCAGAGTAAATTGCAATTAGATTATTTTCTCCAATTGTTCAGCCCTACACAAAACCCAAATGAATTTTATTTCCTTCAATCCGTTTTCTCTATGTTGATTAACAATGAGGACCTGTGTGCCAGCTGCTAATGTCTCTGTCTTCAATCAAATTAAACATTTGTTCTAGAGATGCCTGCAGAAACACACATTAAATAAAGCCTGAACGGTTTCTTTGTGGCTAAACTGGAGCACACAGATGATCTCTTATGCTCTGCTGCCATCAGGTGGCCACAGGATCAAACTACAACACAGGAGGAAACCGACCCTCTGAAGACTTCAGCTTTAGTCCAGATTTAAAAACGGATATTCCTCATTTTTATAACAGGAAGCACTTTCAAGTCAAAGTCAGTGATTTGACATTTACAAAAGATCACTTTTCACACCTCACATGCAAGAACAGAGTGCGACGATCAGTCTTAATAAAAAGGCAGAAGAAAGTGATTCTACTTAACCAAAGTCTGATCTTCCCAGAGTTAATTACAGAGCTGTTAACACAATATGACATCTCAGAAACGACACCTGCTGACTGTAAGACGAAGGCATTTACAAACTTCAGTCCATCAAATATTACTATTTAAAGCAGCAGCAGCTAAAGAAGTGTGCATGTCCCCTTAAGAGTTTAACATCATGGTCCATGTTTAATTCAGCAACTACATGATGAAGATGGTCCAAGTTTCCATTTCAATCCCTCATCAAGTTAAAGCTGCTTTACTTATTTCAAGATGTGAAAAATCAGGGGACTTTTGTAAAAGACACTTAATCCATCATCTTATATAAAAGAGACTGATTTAAAACTTGCTGTAGGTTTTATTGTAGCTTTAATTTCGATAATTATGTACAAATAACCAAAAGAATCATGTTCTCTAAACTCAGGGCAACATCTGAGGCAAACATCTACAGTAAAACTCTACATTTCTATGCCATTTCCTCCAAGTTGACAGAAAATATCTGATGTAACAAAAGAGAGGGCTGTTAAAGTTTTGATTGTATATGACTGTTTCTTTTTTAACATTTCCAAAGTTGAAGTTCAGAGTTATTTCATTATGATTTGCTCACAGCTCTGAGTCAGTAAATGGAAAGAACATGAAGCCCACAGGACAAAGTGTTGATCCAACGCTCTTCACGTTCACTTCTAAACACTAAACCACACATCAGTGTGACTTTATCTGAGCTCATACTGATAAAGAAACAGAAGCATCAACCCCAGCCTCTCCATCAACAACAATGAGCAAACATAGCCATGACTAAAGTCATCTGCAGTCACAGCTTCATTTCTCTCCCCTTTATGAACCATGGAACAAAGTTTTTCTCACACCAGGACGCATTCATACGAGGTTTATTCTGGTCCTGGTACTTACTGTGAAATGCTCCTGGGATTTGTAGTTCTCATCGAGGTAGACGCGAGCTCTGCTGTACTCCTTCATGGCATCACTGGACAACAGCTCTCTGGAGGACATTAGGACAAGAAAAGAGGAAGAGTCAATCAGAGGAAACGAGGCTTCATTAACTTAAAATCCTCCTCAGTCGTCCCTCCTCCATTGGTATCACTCCCCTCAGCTGGTTCCAGTCCTATCTCAAAGGCCGCACTCAGTTCATACAGTTATAGTCCTTCCATTCCGATCCCTCCCCAGTCACTACAGGTGTTCCCCAGGGCTCCGTCCCGGGGCCCCTCCTCTTCATCACTTACCTCCTCCCCCTCGGCCATATTTTCCGCAAATTCAACATTAACTTCCACTGCTACGCAGATGACACCCAGCTCTACCTTTCTTGTAAACCCAATTCCACACCCCCACTCCCCTCTCTCACCTCCTGCCTATCTGAAATAAAACACTGGTTCACCTTAAATTTCCTTAAATTAAACAATGACAAATCTGAATTACTTTTAATTGGAACCAAATCTTCACTTTCAAAAGTTGACACCTTCTCCCTCTCCATTGACAGCTCCTTGGTCCTCCCCTCCCCTCAGGTCAAGAGTCTGGGTGTCATCCTCTACAACACACTCTCCTTTCAGTCTCACATAGATAACATCACTCGGTCCACTTACTTCCACCTCCGAAATATTAACCGCCTCCGCCCCTCCCTCACTCCTCACAGCACCTCCATTCTCGTCCATAGCCTTGTCACCTCCCGTCTAGACTTCTGCAATTCACTCCTCTTCGGCCTTCCACAAAAGTCCCTCCATAAACTTCAACTGGTCCAGAATTCAGCTGCCCTCATCATCACCAGAACCCCTTCCCACCATCACATCACCCCCATCCTTCAGCAGCTCCACTGGCTACCGGTCAAGCATAGGATAGAATTCAAACTGCTCCTGTACACCTTTAAGGCCATCCACAACCTCGCCCCTCCATATCTGTCTGACCTCCTCCACATCGCCACTCCAGCCCACTCCCTCAGGTCCTCCTCCTCCACCCACCTCACTGTGCCCTCTGCTCGCCTCAGCACCATGGGGAGCAGGGCCTTCAGTCGTTCTGCTCCCCAGCTCTGGAACTCTCTCCCACCGGACCTCAGATATCTGACCTCCCTGTCTCTTTTTAAATCAAGACTCAAAACCCACCTGTTCCGAACTGCATATTCCTTACTATGAATATTCCACTCCATCACTGTCTGTTGCACTTTGCTGATTTTTTAGTTCTATTGTATTGTTGGTTTTATTGTTGTTGTTGTTTTATCCTGTACAGTGTCCTTGGGTGTTCAGAAAGGTGCTTTTAAATAAAATGTATCATTATGATTATTAAAATGATCATATTTGCCAGAACTGGACTCATGTATTTAAATTTGAAGACCGCTTGATAACTACTTGGATCCATTTTAGACAGTCTGTATCATAAAAACATCGTTGAAACAACTTCACCAAAGAGAGCAGGACGGCTGTGACTTTTCCTACAAATCAAAGTCGAACGGTTTTCAAATATGCACCCAAATAATCAAAGATATTCGATTCCCCTTCCCCCCTCCCGTAATAAGGGACAGAGACTCTATTATCCACCCCTTCAGTAAAGGCCCTGCCGAAAAAAACACGGTCACACGGGGTTAAACTCTTGACGAAGCGCCGCTGCACTCGGCCGTACAGCTTGGATGAAAAACCGACGGCTAAGCTCGCAATAAGTGGAGGGTGAGTGACTAAACTGTATTTCACATTACACACAGCCTGGTCTTTGATTTTAAGTTTGCCATCAACGGTGTAGAAGCAAAACTACTTCCACATTGATTGGGTTCTGTTAATGTCAGCTCAGACTGGAAACTCTTTGTTTACTGAGGTCAAGAGAGCAGCGGATGTGTCTGACAGTCAAGCTTCGCTCACATCGCCCTCTGTTGGACGGAATGGTCCACTGCTCCAGGCCTGATGGGCTGCTACACTCAGCATTTTACATTCCAATATTTATTTACTATTCGGTTACGGATATTTATCTCCATATTTGAACAGTTATTTAAATATCAATATAAAGTGACAGTCCTAGAGAGCAGGCTAAAGTCAGGCCTGAGTTAATGGTCTGCACTGGGTTTGAACAACTGACGTAACAGTGGTATGATGTCACAGTGGTTCATCTTCTCAGGGGGAGGAGGGCAACAGGCCGTTTCATTACCACACTGGTGCTGCTCTGGGGGGGTGGAGGGAGAAAGAGTGCTGCTATGGACTCTTTTGACCCTTTTCAACTAGCACGCCTTGGCCTTACTCTACTCGGCCCTACCTGATTTGCTGTTCCACTAGCCTGTACCTCCTAAAACAAGTTAGTTTTAGTACCTACTCTGCTCTGGTTACAAGCGAGCCTAGTCGATACTAAAAGATAACGTCACCGACTGGCGGCTACTGATTGGTCAGACAATGTCATCATCGATGAGTCATGAGCGCGACGACCCAGCATGCTGGCGGTAGCTACCGTAAGCTTACCCTCATACGTCTTTTCTTTGCAGCTCGATTGCTCTCGTCCTCGGCTTCATTCTGTTGTATAGCTTCCAAAACTCTCCTGTGCTTCTCAAGGGGTATTTCTTCTTGCCACCTGCAGCCTTCTTCTGCTTTCCTTTTTTACTCAGTTTGTGAAAAAAAAGCTACAGATTGTTGTGTCCCGCTCAAAATAACGTCACAGCAGTGCTGCTCAGCTGTTTAAAGTGACACTGCACCCCGTTGGGCAGGCAGCTGGGGCTAATGGAAAAGCAGCACAAGGCGAGTAGAGTAGAGCCGGGTGGAGTCGAGTAGAGTAGAGCAGGGCTAATGGAAAAGGGCCATAAGTGTCCAACAGGTGTGTGTGCAGCAGTTGTTTTCTTCAGTATGGGCTCGTAGATGTAAATTTGTTGATATAAGATTGTTTAAACAGCAAGAAGTACTAAATATTAATAAAGTAACAGGATAACGAGGTGGCTGTGTCTCCCACATGAGAGAGTGTGCACATGCACAGACGGAGCATTTTTACTGCTCAGGTTTTCCTGTTAGCCTGAGAAAATGGACTGACAGTCAAAGTGCAACCGAGAATTTAAAAAAAAGATTGTATAACTCTTTTGGCCTTGAGTTCCAAAAACCTTATTTTGGACTATGCGAGGATCTCTCTGAACCATGAACATCTTCAATCACCCCTTGTCCTGCCGTGGTGCATCAGACAGATCGGGATGTTTTTTTTTTCTACCATGTTCTGCCTTCTTCCCTTTTGCTATGACATCTATAAAGTAGTTCTTCAGTTGGTGACATGAATGACTGAATTTCTAACCTGCCAAAAGCAGGGATGCGCCATTCAGGCTTTTCTCAGCCTATACTAATTACCACCAATTATATTTTCTTTCTTTTTTAACAGTTGGTGAAAGGCTTTCCTCAACAAAGCAAAACAAAAACATCTAAAGGGGCAATGCCACAAGAATCCTGCAGTAAGGACGTCTGCATGACACCATAAAGACTCATTTTTACTTTATTTTTATCTAAATGAACAAAGTTATTGTCAGACTGACTCAATCTATGAAATCAATCCAACAGACTAAACAGTGCAAATATTTTTAAAACATTTAAAGCAACACTGCTAAAAATATGACATCATTAATATGTTACAGAAAATTTCCTTCCCATGTTACTTTATTCATTCCAAAATTTAAAACACATTTAGAAACAGCATGTTCTCAGACAAATACTGATTTTACACAGCCAACCTGAACACATCACAGTAGGACTGAAAGATACATCCTTATTGTATCGATATCAAGATATGAGCATTCAAGATATTAATATAGAAAAAGCAACAATATAAACGACATAAAATTCTTATAAATAAAACACATTCTTTTGTGGAAAGTTGGGTTATGGACCATGGAACATCTTTCTTATGTTGTTTCCATTTTTCCAAAAAAATGCTTGGTTTCCACGGAATCTATGGTCATACTGTATCGTAACGTTGTCGAGATATCTGGCATGAATATCGAGATATAAAATTTTGTCCATATCGTTCAGCCCTACACCACAGTGTTTCTGAATGGGCCTTAAACGCATCACTACACACTTTACATTGGAGCAATGTGTGGCTCCTTTAGCTGATCAGTTTTTTATGCTGCTGATCACAGCCTGGGTTTCAGTCCAGACTCAGACTCTGGACTAATATTCTGGAGTTTAAGTTTTGGAGACTCTGTTACAGTTTATTGAAGCAGAGGACGGACAGCAGGAGAATCCACATGTGATCGTGTTTACAGGCTTTAATTTCCACCATCTGATCATGTTTGTTGACAAAACTGGCCAATACTGACACTATCAGGTCACCTTAAAATGTTTTAGGCAGGCTGTATTTTAGTTTTTGTTTAATTAGGACATTATGAATGAGTCCTTTGAAACTGTAATATCAAATAAAAAACATCATGTGTCACTCCTGGGGGGAAATCTGTGATTTCAGCAGCTGTTCATGCTCTGGATAGTGTTATCATTTAGAAGTATTGGGATCATTTTTATAATCTAGATCAGATCATTTCTACATCATCTTTAATTCTTTAAGGGGAGAGGTCTGTAACTTCTTCATACATCTTTTGGAGAAGCAGTGGTGCGAGTACTGAAGTAAACAAACCATGCAGGGCCCACCAAACAGTAAAAATCATGGGAGCTGCCCTTTCCGAATGGTGTTGCCCCAGACTCACAATAAGTGACCTTAAATCCAGAAAATGCCCTGAAGTGATTTAAAACATAAGGACTGAAGACCTCTCCAAACATCCTCTGCATGCTGTGGCATGCTGTGTATCTTAAACAAAAGTGCAATTGTTAGATTTCATCATTATTATAGAAGTTTAAGACAAACATTAATCAAGTTTTAATCCACTTTACTTACTTGACAAAACTGTCCACGTGTGACATGGACGCCTCGTAGTTCTTGCCCCCGACCTCCTGACAGTGAACGGCCAGGAAGTGAGGCCTGTGTGTCTGCACCGTCTGTAGGAGAGAAAACACACGGGTCAGTGCATCTGCACGTCTCTGCATCCATAACAACGGCTCAGGGCTCCATCTGCTCACAATAAACACACCAGAAGAACATTATCCAGCCGAGCACGAAGCCTCTGTGAGGGCGACGTCAGGGCGGCACAGCGTCCACATCCACTGAGGAGAGAGCAGCTCTGGTGTGGACCTGCTGCTCCCTCCTCATGTCTGCACAGCTGAGAGTGAGTCTGTGTCTGCAGCTAAGTGTGTGTGTTCTTCAGGGTGTGACTGATGTTCACTCATCAACAAGTGCTGACACTCGCTGACATCTGAAACACAAGCTGTGCAGGAATAATGTCAGGAGTGACAATGAACATGTGGGAAAGTCTCCAGACCGCTGTGGGACCACGGATAAAGCGGCTGCACGTTCAGTAATTTAGACTGATTGTTGTTTACACAGAGGAGCATGAAGGAGAGAAGGTTCACTGCAGAGAGCTGATGGAGAGATCCAAAGTTTACTAAACCATTTCCAATGAAGCTGGGAGCTTAAGTAAAACATGACAAAACAATATTGAATGATTTGCAAATCCCCTCCAGTCTTTATTCAATTGAATAAACTGCAAAGTCAAGACATTTCATGTTCACATAAGACGGAGAAAGTTAAAGGAAAGTCAAAAACACCTGTTTGGACCACTTCACAGGTGAACAGGTGGCTGTCATGACTGACACAAGCCGAGGCTTTCACAGCAAAGGATGGAGAAGGTTCACCACTTTGTGAACAACTGGGAGAGCAAATAGTCCAACAATTTAAAACATGTAGTTGCAGAGATTTAGGGATTTTATCCACTACAGTCCATAATATCACCAAAAGATTCAGAGAAGCTCGATAAATGCCAACACAACTCCAAAAATGGACGTGGTGTCCTCCAGGCTAAAGAGGAAAAGGACCATCCAGACTGTTATCAGAGCAAAGATCAAAAGACATCATCTGTGAGGGTGTGAGGGGGTGTTCTTGCCCATGGCATGGGTAACCTGCACATCTGTGAAGGCTCCATTAATGCTGAAAGGTACAAATTGGTTTAGGAGCAACATGCTGCCATACATCTTTTTCAGGGACATTGAAAATGAATTCTGTTCAAGTTACAACAGCAGGTACTAGACTGACCTGCTGCAGTCCACGCCTGTCTCCACTGAACAGGGACTAGACTGACCTGCTGCAGTCCACACCTGTCTCCCCTGAACAGGGACTAGACTGACCTGCTGCAGTCCACGCCTGTCTCCACTGAACAGGTACTAGACTGACCTGCTGCAGTCCACGCCTGTCCCCACTGAACAGGTACTAGACTGACCTGCTGCAGTCCACGCCTGTCTCCACTGAACAGGGACTAGACTGACCTGCTGCAGTCCACGCCTGTCTCCACTGAACAGGTACTAGACTGACCTGCTGCAGTCCACGCCTGTCTCCACTGAACAGGGACTAGACTGACCTGCTGCAGTCCACACCTGTCTCCACTGAACAGGTACTAGACTGACCTGCTGCAGTCCACGCCTGTCTCCACTGAACAGGTACTAGACTGACCTGCTGCAGTCCCTGTCTCCACTGAACAGGTACTAGACTGACCTGCTGCAGTCCACACCTGTCTCCACTGAACAGGTACTAGACTGACCTGCTGCAGTCCACACCTGTCTCCACTGAACAGGGACTAGACTGACCTGCTGCAGTCCACACCTGTCTCCACTGAACAGGTACTAGGCTGACCTGCTGCAGTCCACACCTGTCTCCACTGAACAGGTACTAGACTGACCTGCTGCAGTCCACACCTGTCTCCACTGAACAGGTACTAGACTGACCTGCTGCAGTCCACGCCTGTCTCCACTGAACAGGTACTAGACTGACCTGCTGCAGTCCACGCCTGTCTCCACTGAACAGGGACTAGACTGACCTGCTGCAGTCCACGCCTGTCTCTGCTGAACAGGTACTAGACTGACCTGCTGCAGTCCCTGTCTCCACTGAACAGGTACTAGACTGACCTGCTGCAGTCCACACCTGTCTCCACTGAACAGGTACTAGACTGACCTGCTGCAGTCCACACCTGTCTCCACTGAACAGGGACTAGACTGACCTGCTGCAGTCCACACCTGTCTCCACTGAACAGGTACTAGGCTGACCTGCTGCAGTCCACACCTGTCTCCACTGAACAGGGACTAGACTGACCTGCTGCAGTCCACGTTTGTCTCCACTGAACAGGTACTAGACTGACCTGCTGCAGTCCACGCCTGTCTCCCCTGAACATGTACTAGACTGACCTGCTGCAGTCCACGCCTGTCTCCACTGAACAGGTACTAGACTGACCTGCTGCAGTCCACGCCTGTCTCCACTGAACAGGGACTAGACTGACCTGCTGCAGTCCATGCCTGTCCCCACTGAACAGGTACTAGACTGACCTGCTGCAGTCCACGCCTGTCTCCCCTGAACATGTACTAGACTGACCTGCTGCAGTCCACACCTGTCTCCACTGAACAGGGACTAGACTGACCTGCTGCAGTCCACACCTGTCTCCACTGAACAGGTACTAGACTGACCTGCTGCAGTCCACGCCTGTCTCCACTGAACAGGTACTAGACTGACCTGCTGCAGTCCACGCCTGTCTCCACTGAACAGTTGAGGAGCATTATGAAGACGAAATACATCAACAGAGGCTCTAGATGGTTCAGATTCTGAAGTCAAACATCAAGAATGAGAAAGAGTTCACCTCCAAAGCTTCAGTCAGAGTCCTCCGCTCATAGACACTTGAGTTTCGTTTAAGAAAGGTGATTAAACACAGACGTGAACCCTTGAGTTTCGTTTTAGAAACTGCTAGAGAACATCCAAGCTTCACTTGGATTGTACATGTTTAACCATAATTTTCTACTCCTGTGTTGTGAACTGTTTAAACAAAGCATTAAACAGTGAGTTAGTTTATTTGTCCATTCAGGAAAATTAGAGTGTGGCAAGAATCACAGACATTTGACAACACATTACAACATCAGCACAGATGCAGTGACGTGGGCACACCTGTCTTTGCTTTATGAAGACAAGTAGCCGGCATGGTTCAAATCCAAGCCTCCACACATCTGCACAGAGCCTCTCATAAATCTGTAAAAGGGAAAATAATTACTATAATAAGGAATAAAATCAAAAAATGTCAGACACCTGATGATCATCTTACCACAGAGGGCTTTTGCAGGCCTACTGTTAATTTTAACATTCACCTGTTGGACCATTTTAACTAAACAAGCTGTTACAGACAGGGAGAGAACTCACACTTGCCTATTTGCGTAGATAAAGAAGGTTTGTCGGCATATTTCAGTGTGTTTGAACAAAGATTAGCTTTTGAATGCTTAAGATCACTGCCAGTGTAGCAGAAGTATTGCTTGCTTCTCCTGGTGAGCATCCTTTAGTTGACAAAACTCTTTTGAAAGAGTCTGACATTTGAGCTTTGTTAGCTAATTCATTGTGGTTCCTATGGCTTATTTTACAGGCTCTAAGTTACACATACAGACCTGATCAACATCTTTGAAAGTTGAAAAATTGCTAGAATATGCATTTAGCACATTTGGACCTTAATGAGGTTTTAAATAGAGCTACAATATGCAAAAGCAAGAAGGGGGAGAGTGACAAAAAGCACTTTGAAAAGTAATTTATTGGAAACAACAAGTAAACTGAAATAGGCTGTTTATCAGCTGTTAGACCGCAGGCTGTTAAAGCCAAAATCTGCTCAAAATGTTCATTTTCTGTCAGACATTCACACGGTCATGCCCTCCTGATGGCTAAAGCTAAGAAGCTTTCTCTTCTTGAAAGTGGTCGGATCGTCGAGCTGCATAAGCAAGGCCTCTCGCAGCGTGCCATTGCTGCTGAGGTTGGTTGGTAGGACAGTCATTCTACATTTTTTTAAAGATCCTGAGCATTATGGAACAAAAATGTCAAGTGGTAGACCCAAAGAAATTACACCTGCACTGAGCCGGAGGATCCAATTGGCTGTCCGTCAAGACACAGGGCGGTCCTCGACCCAAATTAAGGCCCTTACTGGTGCCAACTGCAGCTCAATAACCATCAGACGGCATCTGTGGGAAAAGGGTTTCAAAAACAAAAAACAAATTCAAAGACCTCGTCTCCTTCAACGCCACAAAACTGCCCGTTTAGACTTTGCCAGGGAGCATCAAACATGGGACACTGAAAGGTGGAAAAAAGTTTTATTCTCTGATGAGAAAAAATGTAACCTTGACGGTCCAGATGGCTTCAACGTTACTGGCATGACAAGGAGATCCCACCTGAGATGTTTTCTACCCGGCACAGTGGAGGGGGGTCCATCATGATCTGGGTGCTTTTTCATTCAGTGGAACACTGGAGCTTCAGGTGGTGCAGGGTCGTCAAACGGCGGCTGGTTACGTGCAGATGTTGCAGAGGGCATCCCTCATGACTGAGGGCCCTCGTCTGTGTGGTAACAGCTGGGTTTTTCAACAGGACAACGCTGCAGTTCACAATGCTCGCTTGACCAAGGACTTCTTCAGGGAGAATAACATCACTCTTTTGGACCATCCCGCATGTTCCCCTGATTTAAATCCAGTAAAGAACATTTGGGGATGGATGGCAAGGGAAGTTTATAAAAATGGCCGTCAGTTCAGACAGTTGATGCCCTTCATGAAGCCATCTTCACCACTTGGAGCAATGTTCCCAAAAGCTTCCTGGAAACACTCTCATCAAGCATGCCCAAACCAATTTTTGAAGTGATTAACAAGAACGGTGGAGCTACTCATTACTGAGTCCTACTGAGAAACATTTTTGTTCTGGTTTGGAGAGTTTTTGGTAATTTATTGAGCGATGGTCTTAAACTTTTGATCAGCTGATAAACAGTCTATTCCAGTTTACTTGTTGCTTTCAATTAGTTACTTTTTCAGTGCTTTTTGTCACACTCCCTTTTCTTGCTTTTGCATGTTGTAGCTCTATTTAAAACCTCATTAAGGTCCAAATGTGCAAAATGCATATTCTAGCAATTTTTTAACTGGTCTTATGATTTTGATCAGGTCTGTATTCTTCATTATCAGTATTTGCATTGCAGCATATAAAAATCAGCAGCTGTGTGCTGTACACATCTACAAAAGGTCTGCTGTCTTCATTATTCAGCATTAGAGGTTCGGCTCGCGTCTTTAATAACAGTGTGAACTTTCAGTGGTGTCAGAGCCCTTTAAGACTCCCCTCCAGAGTCACATGACCCTGTGTCTCACACGGAGAGGTGTTTGTGAGCACGCTGTCAGAGGTGTTGGGAGAGGCCGACCTCTAATGGACAATCAATCCCACTCAGTGATTTACAGCCCTCAGCACACTCACAGGTCTGAAGGAGGCAGGCGTAGATCACTGTCCCAGGACCTGAACCCAGCCCTGTTACTCCACCTCAGTGTTTCCCTCTGCAGCCAATCAAATAAAAGTAACGTGTGGCGATAACCGTATGGATTTTCCATCAACCTCTGGCTCCTCACTTAGTCCAATGAGCGCGCTCAGAGACTCAAAGTTACGAAGGTTAGTGGAGCTATCAGCTGTGATGGAAAAGGTCAGACAGTCAGGAGCTCCCGGCTGATGTCAGGCTGACGAGTGTGCGTGTGCGTGAGTGTGTGGGGCGTTTGTGTTTGTCTTTCCAGCAGCTCTGCGTCTGCACACACACATTTTCCAGGAGCTGCTTTCATTAGCACAGCCACCAAACAGGGAGTTGACTCCAGTCTGAGACCAGCACCCAATTACAGCCACTGCGGTTAACAAGGAACTCTGTTGACTCTCCAGTTAGAATATTGACTCAACAAATAACAAATCAATAAAAGCTGATTTTATGACCCGCTCCGACAGCTGCTGCTGCTGCCCAGTGTCTTATCCTGAAGAGGATGTCACACTCCCACCAGTTTGATGTGGAGGTGTGTCTTCTGGCTCATTTTTCCATCCAAGCATTAGACACATTAACAACATCCTAATCTGAAATACTCCTTATCAATGAGCTCATCTGACTGTTTGTGTGTGCAGCTCTGACACCACCTCCACCTGTGCTCTGGACCTACCTGTGAACATAAGACACTGCAAAAAGTCAATGCACACGAGAGCATCTTCCTCTGCTCAGAAGGTGCAGTGTTTTAGGTCGTTACTGTGTCAACCCGGCTGACCAAGTTCCTAAATGTCATTGTTAATCAGCTGATAGTAACAGAATGAGTTCTCAGGAATGTCTCTTTAATAGAGATTAGAAACAAGCCCAGAGCTTCCCCTGATTAATAGTCTGAATAACACGTGTGATTGTTTGTCGTTGTCATTGTCACCCTCCACCCCCTGCGTAAAGATGCAAATCATAAAACAATTCCAGTTGAGAACCAATTGCAACTTCTTCAAAATGAACACATTAGACTTTTTGCTGATCATCTTTTTCTACTTTGCGCTGCATACTTTGCAAATCATGGACATTCAGCTCTCATCACAGGCAGTCTGCAGAAATGACAACAAGGCAGTCAAGAATCACGGCAGGTGTGATGCAGAAGAGCTTAAAATGTGTCTTCATTATCAACTAAAAGCTATGACAAAAATACAGAGGCCACTCACTGCTTTTGTGAAGAAGAAGAGTTTTCTGAGGTGGAAACCTTACATGTTCATTTGAAATCAATTTCAAGAAAATGCTGACATGCCTTTAACAGTAACTTTCTCTTTACATTCAGTTTTGTCTTTTCATATTATTTTTGTAGGCCTAATAATCTGTATGGATGGATCAGATGGTACAGGTCAAGTGATGTGTTTACAAGCTAGTGTGTTGAGTGTTTTTGTTAAGTAGCTCTCGTGCATTTGAATTTTCTGTTTTGTTGCTTAAAGATGCTATGAGGAGTTTTTAAGTAATTACAAAAAAGTCTCACTTTTAGATATATGCCTGATGGAAATACACACTTTAAGATGAGTTTTATAGCATCAAAATAGGTTATCTATAAATGCTATTCCTTAGCTTCGCGGTCGGGTCGAACAGGGCTGGACTGGCCTGGATACTGAACTTCAGGAACAAGACAATTAAAACTAGAGCAAATTTATATTATTCAGACACGTCTTAGAGCACCGGGCTGTAAGAAGCGATATATCGCTGGCTCCAAAAAAGCTACGACACTAAGTTTTCAAAAAATTGCTTGTTGTCACACATCAAAAACTACCGCTACGTAACTAGAAAGAGATACATTACCTCATCGCTTTGCATCCTGTAAGTTGTTGAAAAAAGAAGTTGTAAAGCAATGTAGAGTTCTGGGGAAGGTCCGAGCTGCATTCATTAGCAACAAAACAAACAAACATTTTGGCTTGGGTCACGTCTTTACGACAGTCGCCACGCGTGCTCATGGGTAGCAGAGTCTTTATGTTGCCGGAAATAGATTCTCCTCATAGCACCTTTAAATTTGCAAAATTCAAATAATATATATATATATTTTTTTTAATTGAAAAAAGAGGCGTACTGGGTGAATTTCTCGAAGTGGAGACACCAAAAAACGTGCAGAAATATTCATCTGTGCAGCACAGCATTATCAGGAGTGTTTGATGTTGTTGCCTCTGAAAACATCAACTGTGAGCTGATGTTTCTAAAATCCACAATAATCAATAAAAGAAACAGTAAAGATTCCAATCAATGAGTAGAATCACTAATGGCTATGTTACCAATAAAATCTTATCAATTCCCACCCCTACGCTTTGATTTGATCAATACCAGCTCTTAATGGGTCTTATTTCAGACTCTAGGTTCCATATGCATGTCAAGCCACTACACAAATGGTACCATTAGTCTTAACGTACCGTTGTGGAACAGCCTGTTGTGGCCGTGGCATTAGCCGCATGTATGACTGAAAATAATCAGCCAGTTAAGTAACTGCACCATGAAAGTGACGCAGGTGCAAAACGTCATTCATTGGGGGAACCTCCTGGAAAACCCCTATCCAAAGAATTCAAATTGCACATGCCAACTACGCATAAACAAAAACAATCAACATGGAGAGTGATAACGTTGCGAGTGAGAGAAGATCCCGAAAATCAAATTCCTCATCAGGAGAAACGGACATTTTACTGCAGGAATATGGAGTAAACAAACAGCAGTTATCAGCAAGTCAATCGTTGAAGGTAACAAACAAAGATAAGGAGAAAGTTTGGTTAAAGATCTTGAACAGGGTAAATACGTGTGGGGGAGGCCCACCTTACCCCCCACTGAAGGATGAGGACTTGTTGATGGATTTGTTCGGCAAGGATTCACTTCAAATCCACGGCATTTCTGGTAAGTTATCCAAGAAGTATTTATCTTAGATGGTAACACATGACAACATGACAACACACCTCTCAACAGGTGTGCCAATCCTGCCGTTAGCGCCTGTAATGGTGGGGTATACCTCCATTAAATTTAGTTCTCTTTTGGGCCGATAACCTGCGTCATGCATCCTGCAAATTGGGGGGGGGGTTTGTCACCATTAGTACAAATGGTCCGTTTTCCTCGCTAATGGCTTGACATGTAGACGAGCCCTGATCACCTGTAGGGTAAATTATATTCCTTATTTCTGGACAGCAGTTTGCTCCCTGAAGATAAATCATGTGAGAAACCAGATAAGCCAAGAGGCAGATATGAAACTCATGTCCTGTAACAAATCCTGATATCTTGCAGGGATGGGACAACACAGTTAAATTCTGTTAAAGAAAAAATATTACTGTGTAATTAAAACTTATTTATTTTTGTTTGAGTTGCAGAAACAGGAAAACACAAGGCCCAACAGGCCAAACACAAACAATAACACTCTCTCTAACCCTAGAGAGGTTAGAGAGAGTGTATGCTAACAATTGCTGATAGGCTCGTTTTTTGCCGTCTTAAATCTTTTATGGTGATGCTGAAGGTGGTGGTTCATGTTTGTTGTGTTGGAGGTGGTGTACAGAATGACAGCATAGCAAAGTTTACACACAGTCTTAGTCTTGTCACTAACTCTATTGTCGTCTTCGTCTTTTTTAATCAGAAAGCCAAAATACTGCCAGACAGATGATTAGTTTCCAGGCGGAGCATCCTCAATTTCGACCTCATTCGACTCCATCGTTGGGCTTTTTGGAGGCAAGGTAGTTGGTGCTAATGTTTGTTGTCGTCACTTCTGGTCACATGCGCTATTACGGACGTGACGTCTTTATTTCGCGATCCATTTTTTTCAAACTCGATGCGTTTCGTCACGTTCTGTATCGCGATATTTTGCCAAACGATATTTCATCCCTTCCCTAATATCTTGTAAATCTGACAGGGGTTCTGGGTTTGGGGGCCTAAAGCTTTAGGCCGGTCTAACACTACACCATATTACACAAACAAAAGTTCGGGGATAATGGCTGTGACAGACTTTGGAAAATAACACTAAAAGGGGATGATTCTGAGGCAGAGTTTATCCTGAAGCTTTGAATTTGGCACATCAGGGTCAGAGGGTTTCCTGGGTCACTAAAAACAGGACAATCAGAGAGAAAACTGAGGAGTCCTTGTCACTGAGCAGTTCTCAGAGGATATTTTCCACCTCTGGATCAAGAGCGTGAAATAAGACTCAGGCTCTTCAGATTAGAGCTATTAAAGACTCTCTGTCTGATATCTGACTCACACAGCTACTTTGACGCAATTCACAAAAATACAGCAAACTGTAAAAACGCTGTTTTACATAAAAGATGTGAGTGATTAAGAACATGAAATATCAGGCTGGTGATGACGCTTGGACCCCAAAGATGTGCTCGGGTGAATCATTTTCTGAGAATCTGTATCTGAGAAACAGCTGATCATTTCTCTACAACAAATATCCTGGAAAAACAGGTGCTATCCTACAAAATCCTTGACAGTCTTTCAGGATATCACACTAATGATGCAGAGCTCTTGTTATGAAGCACCACCCTGTGAAGGTCCAGAGGTGCTCGATGCTTCTGACGGCCTCTTTAAACTGTGTGCTCATCCATTCACAATTCTGCAGTCGACAGAAAGTCCTATAGTTCAGCTCAATGATAACTAGGGCTGGGTTTAAAAAATCGATTTAATCAATTTAAACCCATTTTCCTTTAACTGGTTCATAATCGATCCATAAAATCCAAAGATGGATCTTTTAACTTGGGTAGTTTTTTCTTCTTTGGATGTGCAGAGAAGCAGCCTGTGGTATCAACCCTGCTAGTCTGGTGTGATCAGTGTTTAGCATTACTTTCTACTGAACACGATCTCATGAGATGTTACTGCAAACAAACATGGTGGAAGCACTATATGGGCACCACTGGAGAGTTTAAAAGCTGATGTTTGGATGTACAGTATTTTAGATTCAACAAGTACAAAGGAAAATACGAGTTGGACAAAAACCAAGTAACATGCAGAATATGCATTAATGCGTATCATTAAAATATGATTAATGTAACTGCTTTGGGTTTAGTTCTTCATGTTAAAACAATTTTTAATGATGTACCAGGTCAAAAGGTCACTTTTTAAATTTACAGCACTATTTTAACTAAGATATCCCAGACTGAATAAATATGGAATTGAATCGTGAATCGAATCGATTTGAGACCTTGTAATATCGAAATCGAATCGATCCAGAAAATCTGAATCAAAACCCAGCCCTAAAGAAGACCTTCACCGTGTTGGTCTCTGCAGCTGCGGGGTCCTGACACCCTCGCCTCTCTGTGACTGATGTGGACGTTTCCAAACCAAATGATCTGTGGGAGCTTTGACTTCACTGCGGCTTCATTCAAAGTGTTTTTATTCTCCTGCAGCTGCACCGCCGGATTCCCTCAAACACAAACCAGCGATCACATGTGAGGCAGGTAAATGAGCTGCTTTGGTTACATGGAAATGTTTGGGAAACCCCGACGGAGGGAGAGTCCTCCAGCAGGATGTGGAGATTCCTTCACCGCCTTATATTTAACATGGACGGTCATTTCTGTGGCGCAACACACCTGCTGCTTCCTCTGCTGCGTGGCTAAAATGTAGACGTGTGGATTGTAAAACCAAGCAGAAAGAGAAAAGAGACAGGAAGAAAGAAGAGAATCCACAGAAGAAACAGCAGAAAGTATCCCAAGTGTGAGGTCATGACAAGTTAAAACGAAAAGACAACACAGTGCAGTGTGTCTGTTGTCAAACGAAGTTAGCTTAGCATATTAGCACGTCTTCAATGCAGCACCTCAGCAGTATACATCCCGTCTGTGCATCAAGTCTGCAGACCATACACAAGATAACTCTCACGACACATTAGCAGAAACAGGTAGTGTGATCCATAATTGAGATTAAGTCTGGTAAATAACATACTTTTATTATGTTTCTGTGTAAAGGCTGGTTCAGAACGCTGATCAATGTGGTGGCTTCTTGCCTTGTGTCATGTGTATTTTCTTCACATACTTTTCATATACAATAACTTTCCTTTTAATTGAATTGCAGTGCATAGAACAGGAAATACTGACTAAGTAGAGGAAGCAGGTGCAGAGCATCCTTTCATAAATTAAATAAATGTACATTAGCTGTTGAATAATCTTAGTATCTAAGTATGATATTATTTGGGCCTATGAATGAAATAAGCTGAAAAGATACTCGATATGATAATTAGCATCATTACAGCAGTAAAGGCAATAATGTAGCAAAAAGAGATCAGCATGAATCAAAACAAATAAAATAAAAATAAACAAAAAAAATTTCAAATAAGCAAGTTTTGACCCAGAGAAAAAAACATAAAACAGCAAGAACAATATAAAAAATAACTTAAAAGTTAAAAAAAATTACAAAAGCTGTATAGTAAACATCAATTGGTCAAAAATTAAGCCACAACTTTGATGCCTTCCTTCCTCCATCTGCTGTGATTTTTGACTTCTTTGTTATTTCAAAAAAGTTAAAAACATTTCAATAATATGGCTTCCATAAGGGAGCCATTATCAATTCACGACTGGAATTGTTTTTGATTCCATCCCTTGTTACAACAGGTACTGTTCTTAGTGCTCCTAAAACATGTTATTAATAAAAACAGAAACTCTTGCATCACTCAGTACAAAACAATCAAAACAAGGAGCAACAAACTTAGGAGCAGTTTTTATGAAGCAGCAGTCACCACACACTGCTGCTGAAATCTGCATCTGATCTAATATTCTTGTTTGTGTGTGCATAATTCCTGCTTGTTTAATCATTTCAGCTGATTTATTTAATATATTTGATATATATATTTGACTTATATTATTTTGTACAGTCTTCATATATTCATATGGATGATGCACTGATTTCTTCTCTCTCTCTATCACTTTCTTTCTTTTACTCGGCCTGGCTGTTAATCCTGAAAGTGAGGAAATTATTTAATAAAATGAAACATTTCTAGTGAAAAACTAAAACTGTCAAAGTTTAAGGCCTAAGATGTACTTGCAATCAACAACACATGATGGCTGCTATGTGTAATTCAGTGTATGAGTGGTGATTCTTGTGACTGTTCCCGTCAGAGGCTGTGTTTGTATAAGGGTGGTCTCTTAGGCTAAGTTTTCTATCAGAGGGTCTACTAAAGATCTACCTCTCTTTCATGCCGACATAAGAGCTATTTTAGTTCATTTAAAGTTTAGTTCTGAGGCCTCTTCAGTGGACACGCTGTGCTTTAGGGCACTTTCACATTAGGCCCACTTGCTTCGAACCGTGCTGCGGTGCGGTTCGCCCCCCTCCCCCTCCCCCTCCAGCTTGCATTTACACTTGCAATATCGAACCGTGCCCGGACCCACTTGTGTATTTACTCAGTTTGAAACAGCAGGGGGCGATATGCACATAACTGGTTACTTAACCTGCTACGGAGGAGAACAAAGAAGAGGCTACCATGGTAACCATTTCCTACACCAAACAAACAATGTTTACGTTTCACTCTCTTCTCCATTTTCTTTCCAATGTGTTTTTTTTATCGTGTTTGAGACGGCATCAGCGACCTTCTGGACCCTCGTAAATCATCGTAATCCTCAACCAGAATAAACAAATCGGCAAATTGAGTAAGCAAAAGATTCAACCACAGAATTAACAGGAAGTAATGCATCAACAGTAGATCTGTTCGGACCGCTTTGTTTTGCACCAGTGAAACTGCACCAAATGTAGGGAGATGGAGCGGATCGAGACCCCCCCTTCATGGAGGCCTCAGACTGGCTGATTTGGTGTGCACCAAAGTGCGGTGGTTGCATTCACATTGATACTAACATACCAAACCCTGGGCCAAAACTTCTTTGGTGCACTCTAAATATGGTTGGTGTGAAAACACCATGAGTCTATGGAGCTGCTCCTTCAGTCCCTGTTATCCATGTCATTTGATCAGTCTGGAGTTTCCTTCTTTTGGGAGCATGAAACCTTCACTGTCTCTTTGCACCTGTACTTTCCAGTCAGTGCTGCACCTTTAACGCCTGTTTACAGCCTCAAGCCAAGTGCCTCCTGCATGATGACCTGAGTGCTGCAGACTCACTGGCTGCTGTTTCTGCAGAGTCAAGGTGGTTACGACATCTCTATCGTGTAAAATGCTGGCGGTTTATCATCATTATCAGCAGTTTTTTTTCCGTCTCTTATCTAAATTGTTTTATCGCCCAGGAACAGCCCTACCTTTGCTGAGGGAGGGGCTGATTGTGGTGTAGGTGTCAGTTGCTTAAGCTAACAGACACTTCTGCTGCCATTACAGTGGAAAGAAAAGCAGAATGAGTCCACATGATGAATGTTTCTCTTTGTTTAATCAGCCTCTGGGTGAGCCAGTTAATGTTAACTTCTGGTAAAAAGTTTAACAGGAAGAGTTCAGATTCCTGTGAATGACTGGGACCATAATCTGCATGAAATCTCTGCTGACTCTCAGCTTTACAGATTTCACCAGCTGAGATGTAAAGTTTGCCTAAGAGCTTTCAGGCAGAGGATTAAACAAGAACAGGCCTCAGAAAAAGGCCATCTATGAATCACAGGAGGAGAATTAGACTGAAAACATATCAGTGGACTCTGACCGAGGTGTGGCCAAACATAAATGCCTCCTCAGGGAATTCCCTCGATAAAGATGTGTTGTTCAATCTCCATGAAAACAAGACTGAACAGCAGAAACACACACTGGCACCTTTACCAGGATAAATGAAGAGAGCACAGGTACAGGCAGGTAGCCTCTCTCTAAGCCTCGTCTCCACTCACACCTCCATGAAAGCCTGTCAGACCACTTTGAATGTTTGTTTCCAGGATGCTGCAGCTGGACTGAGAGGTGATTCCTTGTGACACAGACAAAGGAGACATTTCCTCACACTGAGGAATGCAAACAGAAGCTCTGGAGCCGCAGAAAATACACTCAAATGTTTCTGTAAGGCTGAAGCAGACATGCTGATAGGATCTTCTGAATGACGGAGCAGCGTTTCCTGGAGTAAGAACAAGACTGTGGGCGGTGAGCCAGCGATAAGCCACCACAACCAGCCCTTTGTTAATCAGATAATTACAGATGATGTGATATTACACTATTTCTTAACCTTTGTCTGTCCAGGCACGCTCTGGAAAATAAAAAGCAAACTCCTTAAATATGTCAAAAAAAGGAATATTCCACATCCCTCTGACCGCTGTTGTCATGGGACAGCTTTATTCAATAATTCATAATTAATAAAATCTAATAAAAGAGAGAGCAAGAGTGCTTCTGGTGTCCTTCAAACCAAAGAGGAAAAACTAAAACCCAGGAGTGCATGTTATTATCACTTTGATATCAGTATTGGTGCGTACAGAAATTTTTGCAGATATTTACAGCCGAGATATTGGCCACACTTATCGGCTGCAATATCAGCAAATTACACAAAGGTAGAATTTTGATGCACCTTCTCATCACTGCATAGCTACATTTAGAAATGAAGGGTTTCATTTTGCAAGAGTTAAGTGCTGTCTACTTGTTTTACATCTGTTGCTCTCAAAATTATACTGCAATCGGTGTTTGTGATATAGGGATGTAATGGTTACCGGTTATTAGCGTTATACCGTGCTCGACCACCACACAGTGTCAATAACTCACGGTGATGCTTCCCTTTGACTGTAAAAGCCTGGACTATGTATCTGTCCTCAATGAAGCAGCCTCACGGGAGGTGCACATGCACAGTTTGCATTGTTTGGCCTCAGAGTCTGAGAGCGAAAAGTTAGACACAGTGGAGATTTTTTTGTTTTCATAATGGACTCTGAAGTCTGGTTGAATTTTGGATTTAACAAGGATGTCGAGGGGAAACTGATAGAAGACAGTCACCCTGTCTGAACCTGAAGCTGGGGCGAAAGAAAAAGATGTGCGCGATTAAAACTGCCGTAACTCCTCGAGTAAATGAACTGACCGAGCCGTAGAGGTAGAGAGAGAGAGAAGATTCAGTGAGCCATACCCAAGTGAATTCCAGGTGGTTTATCAGTATTTTCTGTCTAAATAATGCACAAATCTTGCAAATCACAGCATTAGTATCATTCTGGAGTGTGTTTTTGCTGCTTTGGATTTCATTGATCATAATTTGTAAATATTAGAGGAGATCTGCCAGGGAGAGGGGAGACCAGAGGAGAGTCATGAAGGAGGCCAGCTGCCTCAGGGACTATCATTAGTAAAAAGAAAAAAGGGTCTGGACATGGTCTAATAGAACGAGCTGTAACATGGACACTAATGCTGTAGGAAAACTAAAATGTGAGTGTATGTAAAATAGGTTAAGATTATTTATTGTCATCTCAAAACTTTAAACATGTTCATTTACAATTGTTTATAAAGAGAAACATGTTGAAAGCGCAAATCCTTTTTTTCTTTTCTTGTAATTATACACAGTTTAAGCATTTATTACATAATAATGACAAATACTTGCTAGAATTATTTACTTTTATTTCTCATGAAAAAAGGATAAACAAATGTACTCGAAGGGCATTTATTGACACATTAGTTGACAAAAAATACAAAAGAACTGTTATGATTATAATATTAAAGGGGTTATATGATTTCTATTATGTGTAAAAGTACCTTTTGAGCATTTTGAGCACACTGCAACAATACCACAATGACAATGATAACCGTCATAATTTTGGTCACAGTAACTGTGATACAAAATTTTCATATCTTTACATCCCTATTGTGATAATTAAGTAAAAAATATCAGCATATTGGAAATCAACAAAATCTAATATTGTGTATCCTTACGAAAACCCAGCTAGTGGGTGTCAATAATCCAGGTCCAGGCACTCAAAAATGTAAAGGCCTTAAATTTATAGGACAAGAAACATGAGAATAATCACCCCAAAGCAAATAAGCTTCTGCCTTCTTCAGGGTGTAGTCCCCTTTTCAATGCTCTTTCAATGCCTTAGACTGTTCTTGACATAGCTGTGAATTCACATAATATTCAAGGCTTTGTAGAAACTCATTTAATTCAAACCCCAGTACCAATGAAGTCGTGGCATTGTGTATAATGTTAAGGAAATTGGAAAAAAGGATTTCCAAACTTTTCCCCATTTATATTCGTCAATGAACTACAAATACATGTTTAACGTTCAAACTGATAACGTTCATTGTTTTGTAGCAAATATCCACTTAATTTGACTTTAATGCTTGAACATGTTCCAAAAAAAGCTGGGACAGGCACAACAGAAGATTGAGAAAGTTAAGGAAAGTTAAAGAACACTGGTTTGGAACATTTCACAGATGAAAAGGTTAATTGGAAAAAAGAGGGAGACATTCACAATGAAGGACGGGGTGAAGTTCACCTCTTTGTCAAAAACTGTGAGAGCAAACAGTCCAACAGATTAGGAATAACCTTTCTCAACATGCAGTTGTAAGAAACTGCTTTAAAAAGTTTTATCATCTACATCCCAGCACATCAACAACAGATTTAGAGATTCTGGAGAAATATCTGCACATAAGCAGAAAAACCAAATTCAACACTGAATGCCTGTGACCTCTGATCCCTCAGGCAGCTCTGCGTTATAAAGCAGCATCATCCTGTAAAGGACATCAGCACGTGGGCTCATGTCAGTTAACACAGTTCATCTCTACATCTACAAGGTCAAACTCTATCATGCAAAGACAAAAATGAATATCAACAACACCCAGAAACACCGCCGGCTTCTCTGGGCCGAGCTCATCTGAGATGGACTGAGGCAAAGTGGAAAAGTCTGCTGTGGTCTGAGTCCACATTTCAGACTGTTTTTGGACATCACGGACGTGGTGTCCTCCGGGCTAAAGAGGAAAAGGTCCATCCAGACTGTTATCAGAGCAAAGGTCAAAAGACAGCATCTGTGATGGTATGGGTGGGGTGTTAGTGCCCATGGCATGGGTAAACTGCACATCTGTGAAGGCTTCATTAATGCTGACAGATACATACAGTTTTAGGAGCAAAATGCTGCCATCAGGGACGTCCTGATTATTTCAGAGACATGAAGACACATTCTGCTCGAGTTCTTGTCCTCAGTCTTGTAACCAAATACATAAAGTGTTTTTAAATATTTACATTCTGTTCATATTCTTTACACAACAGCTTTATTTTTTTCTACACTTCATTGGAAATGGGTTCTGAAGATACAATTCATAACTAGCAAAATCTAATCAGGACATTAAACTTTCAAAGTAGGACAACCCTCATCAAAACTGGGTCACATGGTCACCCTAAATTAGCAGCCTGGGGACAACCAAAGCTGAAACACGTCATCCTACTGATCAAATAAAGATCTTTTCACGCTTACTTTCTGCAGAAATCCAGTCATACTTTGATGAGCTCAGGCCCAAAAAAGCAGGTGATGTTTCAGCACACTGAGCGTATTGTGTCTAATGTGTGTGTGTCTAGTGTGTGTATGTGTGTGTGCAGCAGGGTCACGATGAGCGAGCGCAGCCCGGCTGATTGGAGCTAACAGCAGAGTTCAGAGTCTGGTTCTTCTTTCCATGACGTCAGCGGGCTGAAACACAGAGCGAGCAGCATGAGGCTGCAGTGTGCTGGTTCACACGGGGGCACACCTCACTCACACACACACCCACACACACACACACACTCACACACACTGTGCAGACCTGATCTCTGCCTGTAATGTGTGCAGGCCTGCAGCACAGAGCAAACAGAATTCCTCTACAGCTGTAACCAGGACACTCTCCTCCAATAGGAGCTGTTAAACCAAACATTCAGGCTGGAATCACCTCCAGTCGACATGTTTGAACACGTCACTCTGTCATAATTAGAAACCGGAGCAGACAGACTCGTGGAGCTGAACACTGAACATGTTCATGCCTTTTACAACCTGCTGCACTGACTCAGACCAGGTGAAAGTTAAAATGTAATGTAGAGCAGTGCAGTCTTACTTTTTGGCCCCAAGCGACTCTAAGATTAGTCAGAGCACATTCATATCAGCATGTTATATCTTATCGTGCTAATTTCATCTTTCAAGACCAGAAAACTTTACAAACACGTTTATCAACTGTCAAACATTAACTGACAAATTATTCAGACTACATTAAAATAATCAGTTCACTAGCGCACACTACCCTCATCTAAATATGCTACACAGGCTAAGATACACGCACAAGCACAAACAAGAAAGGTCAGAGTGTCGCTGCTGCAAAGGAGCCGTTTAAAGTTTGGTGCTGTGATCAAGAGCACTTCAACAGAGCTCAGGATGTGGATTTAAAGAGCCCATTCTGCCTCTTAAAGTATGTTCACAATCGGTAAGTGCTCACGAAAACCTGTGTAAGGATGAGTGTCAAAGACTAGCAATAACTACAAACACTACAATCAATGCACCAGATGACTGTTTTCAGTTTGTCTACGGCCTCGTTTACATGACAAGGTTTTTTCTTTGCCTTTCCAAAATCTCTCCATATTCACATGGAGACATAAAAACGCTGCAAATTCACACGGATCTGCAAGAACTGTAAACGTGGTAGTGTGCATGCCAGACCAGGAGTTCGCGTGGTAGGTCTGTTGTGAAACAGCGGTGTATTTGCCAAGGGATTCAGTTCTTCTGTGTTTCTGTCCATCACAAATAAACCAAGAAATAGTTTAGAAATAGTTTATAGAAATAGTTTCCATACACTATGTACCCCTGATCCACCTCTACTCTCACTCTGTCAGAGCTCCTGTCTCTTTAAGGCTTCCTCCCTCACGTGGGCCTGGTCGATGCTCTGCACCGGGCATCACAGCACAAAGGGCCTAAGCTTGGCTAAACAATGGTTGGAGGTGGAGAGGAGCTGATGTCCTGGACTTTTTTCTTGATCACAAATGAGCTCTATCAAACCCAGGAGACATGTTTAACACAATAAAGGGATTTATTTAACACTCACAGAAGCAGAGTGTGGGTCATTAAAGCTGCATTTCATTCAAACATTAACACAACATCAGAAACCCAAGTCCTGAATGTTTCCAGCTGGTGCATGTTAAACTGTGACGTCATGAACTATCAGAGTCTACAGACACACTGTGACTGACTGATGAATATCAGGATCAGACTGACCACAGACTTCAGACTAAAGATCAGGCTTTAGCTGGTTTAAGGCACGGCACAGCTTTGTGCCAGACCACTCCTCATCTCAGAAGAGCAATCTCTAAATGCAAACAGAAGCTCAAGTCCATTTTCTATTGTAATGTCTAGGGCTGAAACGATTGCTCGGATAACCCCGATTATTGGATTATAAAATATCCTTGGGGCAAATTGTGTGCCTTGAAGCCTCGTTCAATATATAATAATAAGTATAAAATATATATCTGGACTACTACACAGTGCACGGTGTTTTACGGACGGTCATTTCTGTGGCACAACGCGCCTGCTACCTTCGCTGCTGTGCGGCTTGTAAAATCATGAAGGAAGAGAAAAGAGAGGGACAGAAAGGAGAGAGTCTGCAGAAGAAATGGCAGAGAGTGTCCCAAGTGTGTGGTCACTACAAGAAGGGACGAAAAGAAAACACAGTGCAGTGTGTCTGGTGTCAAACGGAGTTAGCTTAGCATGTAGCTTAGCATGATAGCACGTCGTCAATGCTGCAGCACGTCAACAGTAAACATCCGATCTGTGCATCCTCAGAGCGACACAACAGGATGACACTCATGATACATCAACAGAAGCAGCTAATGTGATCAATAACTGAGATATGGGCTAGTAAATAACCTACTTTGATTATGGCTCCGTGTAAAGGCTGGCTCAGAACGTAAATCATTCATCAGCCCAGAATCATGTGTATTTTGTTCACATACTTTTCACATCCAATAACTTTACATTTCATTTGATTACAGAGAGTAGAAGAGGAAACACTGACAGTGAGTAGAGGAAGCAGGTGTAGGGAATGCTTTCATATGTTATAGAAATGTACATTAGCTAGTTAAATGATCTTAGTATCTAAGCATGATATTATTTGGTCCTAGAAATAAAGTGAGCAAAATAAGATCATCAATATGGTACAGTAGAAAGGCAATAATTCAGCAAAAACAGAAGCATGAATATGAATGAAATAAAAATAACCAAACTTGAAAAAAAATACTGAAAAGAAGCAAGATATGGCCTAGAGTAAAAATAAAAGTATAGATTCTGATGTTGAGATCCCATTTATGCTCAGAATGTTCAAAATAAGAAAAATAAGTTGTTAATTGAAGTGACCTGGCTTTTCTGTTTCGTGTGTTACTAATAATAATAATGTGTAGAGATTCAATGTAAAAAAAAAAAAAAAAAAAGTAGTGAGCGCAATGTAACTGTTATCCGATTACTTGATTAATCGCCAAAATATTGGATGGAGGAATCGATCACAAAAAGAATCGATAGCTGTAGCCCTAATAATGTCCACACTATATGCAAAAACAACCGCTGCACCAAGAGGAAAAGAGGAAAGTCATCTTCACTGCAAACCACACTGCCTCACAGCCGCTGAGCTACAGAGTTCACAGACAGGAGCCACTGATGGAGAGAAAATATTTTAAAATTAAAACAATTTAAACTTATTCCAACATTTTTAGAGACCAAAAAATCCCATCTTGGCCTTTGTTTATCTTTATTCTCTGAGCCTGGAGCTTCATGTTGACTTTTATGTCCTCATGTAGACGTTGGCTGAGCAGCATGAGGACTGTCCTGTGAGTGTCAGTGTGAAGACAGCTTGTTTAATTAGGCCTGGTGCTTTCAGGGAACAGTAAATAAAGTTTGTTTTGTCTCCTTGGTCTTGCTTATTTAGTTTAGTTTACATGCTGCTCTGTTATTCCTGGTACCTCCCAAAGGCAACCACTGACTGTCCA
The DNA here is from genome assembly GCA_036419115.1 of Scarus forsteni. NCBI lineage: Eukaryota > Metazoa > Chordata > Actinopteri > Labriformes > Labridae > Scarus > Scarus forsteni. The sequence continues at coordinate 3,644,428 of JAZDUH010000431.1, forward strand.
CAACATAATGGAAAGGATTCAGACCCTCAGAACTTTATGTCATTAAAATAAAATGTTTTTTTTTTTTTTTTTACATCAAACTGTGACTGTTTCACAACTTTTGAATATGCCTCACTTTTCCAACAAAGCCACCAGTTTTAGTCTAAATAATGTTTGCTGCTTAACTGCTGCAGCCTAAAAAGGTTTAATGATCAGGCCTTCAGAAAACACTTAGCATTTGATTCTGTTTTAAGACGAAGACTTGAAAGAACTGAGGTCAAAGGAGCGCCTTACACCAAACAGCTGTGATCATTAGGGGTGCAACAATACATGTATCTCTATTGAACTGTTTGATACAGTGGCCTCGGTTCGGTACACTCTATGAACCGAACAATATGCAATTTTGTATTTATTTATTTGATCAACTTCTGACGAGGTGCTATGCGCTGAAAGTTCAGTGAATCTGGGTTCGACTACTCTGAGCTGCATTGTCGAGCACAGACCTCCCCTTTCATTCGGCCAAGCTGCTGAGACAGAAGAAGCTACATACGCTAGGGCGCTGCAACACGGCAAGTGCTTTACCTTCAGCTGAAACTGAAGACCCTCCACTATCATTCAGATCTGGTGTTTGGGACTACTTTGGCTTCTGTGTTAAGTATGACCCTGATGGTAAGCGTGTCGTGGACAAAAACACAACAGTATGTCGGAAGTGCAGCACGATGCTAAACTAAGTCGGGGGAAATACAACAAACATTGACATCATCCCGGTGTTAAAACAAGTGGAACCAGACAGAAACAACAAGCAGCACACATGCTACAGACTTTACCTGGGTCATTTAGACAGCCATTAGCACAAGATTCAAAGAGGGCAAAGGAAATCGACCGGGCCATAGCTACTTTTATTGCTGTCCACATGAGACCCTTTTCTGTTGTGGATGACGCCGGGTTTCAGGACATGGTACGGACACTTGATACACTTATAGCTCGTTCTTTGTAATATTTACTCTACTGCTAAGAATATACCACATAAGATGGCTGAGTTCTCGATTAGATTCATTTAATTTTTACTTAGTCTTATTTTTACATGGTATATAATGACTGTTTTTTTAATCTCTAACAGTGCAATACACTTCATTCCATGTACATACTTTGACAATATTTATAGGTCACTTTTAACTGACAGTGTTAATCGATGTTTTTTGCATAGCCCTTGTATTCATATTTATTTTTTATACTATTGATTCTGGCATTCATATTTTATACACTTATTCATTAACAATATTGTTGTTACAATCCAGGAAGCCAATGCAACAAAATTTCATTCCAAGTGCACTGCTGTGTAATTTGTGTAATGACAATAAAGGAAGTCAAAGTCTCAGTGATGTTTTTATTTTTTTATGATTCAAGTACGCACCGAAGAATGTGCCTGGTTTAGCTGCAAGAGTTACATTTAATTCAGTTTAATGAAAATGTACTCTCAGTTGAAACAAATGTTGGTTATTTTAATGAACCACAAGTAAAAATGGCATTGAAATTTCTCATATTTTGTGTCGAAAAAGTATCGACCCGTGACAGAAACACATCGAACCAAACCGAACTGTGAATTATGTCCATCGTTGCACCCCTAGTGATCATGGGAGTACCCGCCAACTCCCTCAAGACTCTCAGATGTACTTCACTTTATGCAATGAAACCTGGTTAAAGGCAGCAGAGAACTTTATCTCTGGCATGACACCATCATGTTTACCCTCTGAGACATCATGACAGGATATCTCTCCTACAAACACAGCAGGCTCATCCAGGCATGCAAACCTCATTGCATGCTCACGTCCACATGGAGCATAGAAATGACCGAAGAGGCCTGAAGAGGCTTCAGTGGACCATAGGTATTAAAATAGAGTCCAAAGTCCTGGAGTTCTCCTCCAGAACAGGAATCATTTATTCCAGGAACACCTAAAAACACAGGTATGCAGTTTAACATCTGCCCACAGACACAGCTCACCCACAAAGTTGCATTAAACACGAGGTGCAGAGGACCATTGTCCTTCAGCACAGACCTCAGTGTGGAGATGTGAGTCCATCACGTCCTCACATAGACAGTGTCCTCAGCTCATCTCGGTCTCACTGAACATCCTCCTCCTTCACCATCTCTGAATATCTCCTGGTCCAATTACAAGCAGCCCTGAGTGTGATTAATGGCAGCAAGAAAAACGTCCAGGACACAGACCACCGAGGACATTTATGAGACAAGGGCATCATGAGGACAGTATCCTCATGAGAGTTTCTCTGTGAACGCTCAGGTTCAATCCTGTTTGTTCATCCAGGCTGCTGTATGCTTATGCAGGAAAAAAAGATCAAATGCTGCAAAACAAACAAACAAAAAACAACATACTATTAAATGATTATAATGATTAAAAGTCTGACCCTCTCCTCATTTGGGTCTGCGTTTCTCTGTCAGAAGTGTCTCTGAGAGTGATGCAGGCTAAAGTTAGTCCAAAGTGCACTACCACACGTGTCTGATCATGAACCACAAATCGACCGCGCAGAGCCCCGCTGTACGGCTACTACTCTGTCACAGGAGGAAGCAGCAGCTACACAAACCTCAGCAGAAAGAAAGCAGAGCATCTGCTGCAGGTAACAACAGCAACTGCTCAAGTTTTTACACAACAGAGACTAAAAACTTCAAGGAGCAAACCGATGTCCTGCTGTCAGGACCAACAAAGTCCACAACGTGGTGATTCAGTAATTACCAGGGGTATAACGAACTTTCGTGCTACGAAATGTCAAGAAATAAAAAATGACGAAATAAAATTCAAAGACGCACCAAATAAAAAACGCGAAGGGCCGCCCGCATCACTGAGACTGGGGATTTTTTACCCTCCTCGCCTACCATAGTAAAACACTCACTTCAATATGGAGGAAGACGCAGTGGAGGAATTAGCTGACGCTCCTTCGTCAAATAAGTCGGTTGTGTGGACCTATTTTGGCTTCCCATGTAAAAGACGAGAGAACGGTGAGAAGATTGCGAACAAAACAACAACTGTGTGCAAAATAAGCCGCTACAGTTCACCGTATACTGCAGCGAGTAAAACTACAAACTACTTTGAACTGGAGACAGGCAGCAACTGTATGTTTGTGTAAGTCTGCATAAAAAATAATATTTGATTTTTGCATCTACTGTTGAGTTGACAGAACTTGATCATACTTGAAGATCAGAAGTATATGCACTGTTATAGGCTCAATATTATAGTTAACAGTTCAGACATTTATAGGTCTAAACTGCAGCTCTGAGGACTGCTGTTTGTTTTCCTTTTCATTCAAGAATGTACTTATCCTGATTGTTACAACAACAAAGCACTTTTTATTGAGATTTCATCTTTGTATTTGCACTGTAGTCTAAATAAGGGAAAAAAACTACAATTTTGTTTTCAAAGAGCATTTATTTTGTACTGATGCAGCAATATTTTTGTATGTCTGCATTAGGAAGAAAATAAAGAAAATGAGATTTTTGCACAACTTCCTACTGTTGGGGATTTTCTATAATCTTTATTTGTTATCGTGAGTATTTTGTATCGTGAGCCCTGTTTCGTATTTCGTATCGTTTCATGAGTTGACCATTTTGTTACACCCCTACTAATTACACATTTTCATTAATGTGAACTAATTTACTGAATATTATATACTGAGAAAAAGGTTTTTGGGTCAATCCAATGAGAAACCAAGCAATCAGCACCACTCAGATCAGTTCCTGATCCCACATGGTGAAATCCTTTACAGAACTCTGCCGGTTTTTTAATGCAGTGCACAGGTCATGGGCATTCAGTGTTTGTTTCAGCCTTGCAACATACATGCAGAGATTTCTCCGGATTCTCTGAATCTTCTGATGATGTTATGGACTACAGATGATGAAATTCCTGACTTTCTTCCAACTGTACATTGAGAAATATCGCTCTTAAACTGCTGGACTGTTTGCTCTCACGGTTGTTCACAAAGCGGTGAACCTCGCCCCATCCTTGTTCGTGAATGACTGAGCCTTTTAGGAAGCTCCTTTTATATCCAATCATGACACTCACCTCTTTCCAGCCTGTTCACCTGTTGAAACTAAACTATAAAACTATGTTTCTTAAGAATTCCTCCTCAGTCTTGCGTTGCCCCCGTTCAGTTTTTAAGAGTATTTTTGGGCATCAAATTCAAAATGAGTGAATATTTGCGAACAAAACAAAAAAAAGTGCATCAGTTTGGACATACCTTGTCTTTGTCGTGTTTCATTTGAACAGGATTCAAAGACAGACCGCAAGTGGGCGTCCCAGGAGGACAACCACCCTATGAACACCTCTAAACCACATGATTTTATTAAAGTGGGGACATTATCGACTGTGCCAACATTTCCAAACTGACTGGATCTCACAGCAGCTGCTGCCACTTTCACGAGAGCATCTTCATTAACCAAGAGCACTGTGGTGATGCTCCAGGTGCTGCTGTGAGGCAGACAGTTTGTCTTGGTGATTGTTTTTATCTTCACAGCTCCTTTTAGGCTTTGAGGTTCATCACACTCCCTTCTTGGCCTTTAGTCAGTTTAATAGCTCAGGGTATCATTCATTCTTTCTTAAATGCAGAATCACATTAAACTGTGACAACAATACACAAATAATCCACAATTAAAGATGGAAGTTGCAAATATTTAAAAAACACTCTTGAGTAGGGCCCAACCGACCAATCGGCCGGCCGATTATAGCCTTTTTTAAAGTATTCGACATCGGCCAGAGTTTTGCTGATGTAACGCCTATATATTTTTAATTTCTCATAAAACAGTAAACGCTGTTCGGTGTCCAAACTGCACAGACTGATGACGTGGAAGATGGCAACGCGCTTTGATGGCGGCTCTTGTTAGCTCTCTGCTGATACTGTGTGTATAGATGACTCGCCTACACTCACACGGAGTTGTTCTTCTAAGCCGGAAGGGTCCGACATGACGAGCAACTATCTGCAGTGCACAATGTCCCGCTGCTGCTGGACACAGAGAGACCACGGGGCTCTCTGCTCAGCTCGGATCAGCCTCACAGACAGACCGAGCACCGCCGAACAGTTTTCCTGACGGTCGCCACCTCTGTCGTTGTCAATACTGATGAACTGGACCTTCTGGTGACAGGGGATCAGTTCAGCCGTGACTGTTTTATTGTGATAATGACGGAAATCTGGCTCTATCCGCTTGTTTCTGACACGGCAGCTAAGCTAACTATGCTAGCGTTAGTATAATAGCTCCTCTGAGCCCTACGTCATCATCAGCAGACTCATCCAGGGGAGACTTCATCATGGCTGGGGACTTTAATCATTGTCTTTAAATAAGTTTGTGAAATATGTGCAGTGTCCCACAAAACATTTTCCTTACGCACATTACCTCATGTTTACAATAAAAAAGTGGTTCTACCTGAAGTAAAACCTGCTTCTGATAAACTAATGATGACTAAAAGGTAGATGTGACAAAGAGTCCATAAACAATCCATATATTTACATTTTTAAAAAGGTCATTTGTTTTATTTTGCAGGAATGTGCCTCAGTTTAACACACTTTTCTAGTTTGTACTTGAAAGCTGCAAAGAAGGAAAATAAAAGATGCCGATGAAAAGAATGTTACCTTAAGTGTTTTTTGTTCCTTTCCTTTATATATATATATATATATATGTATATAGATAGATAGATAGATAGATAGATAGATAGATAGATAGATAGATAGATAGATAGATAGATAGATAGATAGATAGATAGATAGATAGATAGATAGATAGATAGATAGATAGATAGATAGATAGATAGATAGATAGATAGATCTTTCCTTCTAAATTAATCGGCGGATTAATCGGTAATCAGCATTTTTTTCTGACAAATATCGGTATCGGCATCGGCCTGAAAAATCCCTATCGGTCAGCCCCTACTCTTGAGCAAATATAAACAAATATATAGCGAGTCCATCTGAAAGTCTGTTTTTAAAGTGGACATGTGTCTATAAACTTTCTTTCTAAAACCCTCTCGTGCTCTTCTTTGGGCGTCCCTTTTCTATTACATATCTGTTTTTGTGCAGTCTTACGGTTTATTTACACGACAGAGCTTTGTGTTCAGAAGTAGGTTTGAAGTTTGCTCCACAAACATTTTCAGATTGGACTTTAATTTCTTCTTTTTCCATCCCAGGAGTTTAATTCAGCCCAAATACAAACAGGAGTGAAAACAAACAGAGAACAAAAATAGGGCCAAGTTAAACTGTTCCAGTCTGCGTCAATATTCCCCGTGAAGGCCCAGGTTCATGAAAACAGGTTACAGCGGAGCATTAATGTGCAGTTTTCTCTTTCTGAAACACAAACACCTCCCTCTCTGTCACTTCTCTAACAGCTCGAGCTGCCTCACTTCCTCCGTCGCAGTGGAAAGAGTTGTGGTTAGTTCATGGTTCCTCTGAAGATCTGAACGTTTGAGATGAAGCGTGACGGAGCTGAGACGTTACTGTCTGCTTACAGAGGGGTGAACCCAGGGTGAGAGGCATCCCAGCAGCTTCACAACAGGTCTGCAACACATGTTCTGCTTTGACATCCACAAACACTAGAGCGGAGGAGATTCTGTCCAAAGAGTTTTTATGGTTTAGTTTGTAAGGTCTTTTTGGCTTTAGGAAGCACATGGCATCAGTTGACCTGATCTCCAGAGTCACGTGAAGAAGAGGCAGCCTCAGGGTTTGGACTCCAGTCCCATGATAACATCCAGAGCTATAGAAACCCGAGCACGCCTCCTGGGACCACATCCACTGAAATACTACGGTGGGAAACCTAATGCAGCTTATGGGGGAGAGTCCACTCATTTCTCAGGCAACATTTGACAACTTCCTCTGTCTTAGGAGTCTGAGTTTTATAGTTTGTACTTTTGACTAGGGTGGGTATCAATTCAGATTTTCTGGATCGATCCAGTTCGATATTACTAGGTCTCAAATCGGTTCGATTCACAATTCAATTTGATATTTATTTAGTCTGGGATATCTTCGTTAAGATATTACTGTAAATCTAAAAAGTGACCTTTTGACCTGGAACATTATTAAAAATTGTTTTTACATTAAGAACTGAACCCAAAGCAGTTACATTAATCATATATTAATGATATACATTGATGTATATTCTGCATATTACTTGTTTTTTGTCCAACATTTATTTTCCTTCGTGCTTGTTAAATCTGAAACATCAGCTTTTAAACTATGTTTGTTTGACTGCTGCAGTAACATCTCACGAAATCTTGTTCAATGGAAAGCTACACTAAACACCGACCACGCAAGACTAGCAGGGCTGATACCACAGGCTGCTTCTCTGTACGTCCAAAGAAGAAAAAAACGACCCAAGTTAAAAGATTGGTCTTTGGATTTTATGGATCGATTACCAACCATTTAGGGGGAAATCGATTAAAATCGATTAAGTTGATCTCTTAAACCCAGCCCTACTTTTGATGGAGTCTTTGGTTTAAGGATTTAACACACATGAATAATTCGAAGACGTCTTTTCCTCTCACTGAGTTTTGGTTTTGTTGGTGATTCTTTTCTATCGGCACATCTCTCTCTGTGGAGCAGTATTTTAAGTAATTTGATAAAGAGCTGATAAAACAAACTTAAACCTGACAAGTGACTGAATTAAACTGAACAATTGAAAGGCAGTAACACATAGTTAAGTGCTCGACCCACTACAGTTCAAACTAGTGTGCAAAAACAGACTCTGCAGCTGTGCCAAAAAAATGTAGTTTCATAAACCCCAAAAACTGCACTTCCACTGTCAAACTGTTGATTTTTTTCTTTATTTGATAGTGTTGTCTAGGGCTGCAACAACCTATCGATTAAATCAACGAATCACGGGTGTTTTGGTGCATGAAATTGTAGCTTACAGTTGGTTAGTGAGGAGATAAGCCCGCTTGATACATTCAGCAGCACCTTATTTTATTACATACTTTATAGAGAAGACTGCTACTACTTTGCCTGCTTTGTTTCAAGAGAAAAAAGTCAGTTTGTGAGCAGTTATTTAAACAACATGCAAACAAATCTGTTAATGTACTTACAGTTTTGCACAGTGAGTCAAGAAAAAAAAAGCTGTAATAGAATATTACTGAAGAAAAAAATATTTTTATTGACTTTATTGTTGTTTAGAAAATACCTAAAACAACTTTAAGCTAAATTGTAAAGGGAATTGCAAAAATGTGTCATTATCCGATAAATTGGTTAATCGTTTAAGTAATCGCCCGATTAATCGACTATGAAAATAATCGTTATTTGCAGCCCTAGTGTTGTCCTTAACCAGGCACATGAAATTGTGAATGACTCATTTTCTTTTTCTAGAACACGAGCTTCAGACTTTGAGAGACGCTACAGAGCAAACACAAACTGCTGTAAGCTCTCTTTTTAACATCCATATCTCCCATATCGCTCTCAACACTCAGCGTAATTCTTCTCCTGCAATTTATTTATAAATATCAGTCATATATATAATTTTGTTTTCATTTTCAGCTCATTTTACTGCCACCAGTCTCTTATCTGTTATTGTTATTCAGCTTTTACATAGGTTTAATTATTCTCTTTGTTGTTTGATCATTTTAACTTGCATTTACTTATTTTCAGTGCTTATTGTGATGAGCACTGCATTTTAACTTTCTTGTGCGATAACGTCAGATCCACCAAATTCTTTTTTCATGTAACAGTTTTACTTTGTGTTGTGGTTTTTATGTATATCGTGCCCTTAGCCAGCAGCACTGCTATCTCATACAAATTTTCTTCAAGGGGCAGTAAAGTTAATCCATCCATTTATCTAGTTATAGTTTGAAATGTATTGTCTCAATCTTTTCTTGACTTTGTTTTTATTATGACATGTGCTGCTGACTTCTTGGCAAGGTGGTCCTTATGATTGAGATCCTGTTCTCATGGGAATTGCTTAGTTTAATGAGGTTAAATACAATTTTAAAAAGCCATTAAATTAATATTCCTGCACTTATTTTCATATAGTTTAAAGTTGAAGTCGTAAGAATTCCAGAGCATTACTGGTCTAAAGTAATGACGTGTTTTACAGTAAAAATTTATTTACCATGTTTTGACAGCACAAGCAGGTTTTTTAGAAGTTTGATTAATGATATGACATTTATTCTGCATGAAACTTATAACTTGTTTTATTCATAGATTTTTCTTGTGTAATATCACAAAAATATTCTATTACACTTATGTTTTACTCCTTGGCTGTCTGGAATTTAAATAAATTCATGTTTTTCTTCAGGACGAACATGCCTTACAAACATTTTTCTGGGCCTTCTTTGGCTCATGGAAATGTTTTTAAGCCCCCTTGATCCCTCACCAAGCACGTCACACATACAGTTAGTAACAAGCAGCCTCAGTGACAAAGAGACTGTTTTTTTTATCTGGTTGAATAAAGTTTAATACTAGATTTCCCTACAGCCTTTTTCACAGTGTCCACAAAGCTCCATCATCATCATGTGAGGATGTAAGAGTTTTTTAACTGACAGGAGTCATGTGACCACTGACAGGCGAAGGCCAGGGTTTTAAATTGTAACGTAAGATAAATTAAAAGTTAGCCTGAGAGTGACATGGACGTCCTCACCACACGCCTTGTTTTGACTCTTTGTCTTGAAAATGTTCATGGAAAAAGAGAGAGCTTTTTCTTCTTAATAACTCATTTCTGTTCTTTCTCTGAAAACACCTCAGGGTGGAACAGAAGAACATTTAGAGAGCAAGGCTGTCAAAACTTAGCCTTGCAGAGCAGACCGACCTGCCTGAATCTGAAATCATGCATCTCCGTCTTGCCAGCCTCCACTGTCCAACGGTTTCACTCGGCTAGATGCTTAACGGCCCAATCAGGGAAGAGAGGCAGGAGCAGAGGGAGCTGCTGGCGTGACGACAACCGGAAGTGAAGTACAAATAGTGGAAGTACAAATAATGGAAGCTAATATTGGTTTGCTATCATAATTACTCAGTTACACTTGGTGAAATATGCTGTCCTTATAAGTTTACTTCGTAGGGATTGTCTTTGATGAGGTTCATGTCACTAAGTGTTAAATGTTACATCTGTGTGGTATAATTTAATGTGAAAACAATAGTTTCAAGGTAGTTTAGTTAGCGGCTAGCAGCTGTTAGCCGCTATGGCTCATGGCTAACAAGGGCAAACATCAGTTGGCCATTAGCCGTAGCAGCTAACAACAGTTAGCCGCTACGGCTAACGGCCATTTACTGTTGTTTGCCCTTGTCAGCCATTAGCCGTAGCAGCTAACGGCTAACCGTTAGCCGCTACATTTAGCCACCATATGCTACGTCAAAGCAGTGCTGCTTGATATGGATTGGTCTGCGATGAGTGTGTTGAGCCAAATGTTCGTCCAATCACAAGCCTGTTGTTTTTGAAGGTTCTGCTCCTGAAAACATTCTCTCAGGGCTCCTCCCCAGATGGATTAGTGAAATATCTTCAAAATGGAACTGTCCATCTGGCATGTCAGGTTAGTAAAAACTGAACCTTAAAACAAAAACAGAGCGGCTCTTACCTGGTAAAACTCTCTCAGCCATGTCTTCTGTAGGTTTTCAGGCTGAAAGAGAAAAAGAGAGGAGACGTTAGTGTCGTCATTTTAACACCTTAACAGCATCGCAGCCGTTTCAGAGTCTCATTCCAAACTCATCACAGCAGCTCAGTCAGCGGCTTTGGACCTCAAGAAATTTACGAGGGAGGTGACGGTTTGAAGGTAGAGCTAATTCTTAATATACTGATAGAACATTTAAGACTTTGAAACTTTATGAATATAATAAGTTTGTCTGAAAAAATCAATATTCAATCTTTGTGATCAGAGGAGCATCAGCCTGCCAGGGCCATGAACCCCCTCCATCCCTCTGCTCTGTCTTTGTCACAGCTGTCATTCCCCTCTCTCTCTCCCTCTCTCTCTCTCTCTCCCTCTCTCTCTCTCTCTCCCTCTCTCTCTCTCCCTCCCTCCCTCTCTCACAGCTGTCATTCCCCTCTCTCTCTCCCCCTCTCTCTCTCTGCTGTAAAAGGTTATTCCCATGCAGACGTTCAGTGGAAACAGACACAGAGCTCCAGGCAGTGGACCATTTAAGGAGAGATCTCCCTACGTCGATGACCAGGTCTGATGAACAGTGTGTGTGTGTGTGTGTGTGTGTGTGTGTGTGTGTGCTCTTATTATAGAGTCCAGCAGTGATCTGCGGGCTCTGTAACAAAGCCCTCGTATATTACAGCAGGCGCTGAAGGATCCTTGGATGGTATCAGGGCACAAGCCACAACAAAACACTCCATCACCATAGCAACCATATCTAAAAACATTCACCTGTTTAACAGCAGGGTCCTAAACCTTTGGTGTGACTAACGGCTCTTCAATCAGCCCGCATCTAAGGGTTACTCCAGGACAAAGTAGTTGGGTGGCACCTCTGCTCCAGCAGGATGGTTTTAGGGGTGTGACCAGCCCTCTGATTTATTTACTTTAGATGTGTGTGGCTGCACAGTAGAGCAGTGGGTAGTGCTGCTGCCTCACATCAGTAGAGCAGCCGGTCTGGCTCCCCTGTTGTTCACGTCCTCTCTGAGGTGTTTAATATTCTCTCTGTGCATGCATGGATCTCTCCTGGTACTCCAGTTTCATCCCTCAGACCAAAGGGAGGAAACAGGCAGTAAAAAGGCAGGAGGTGTGCAGTGACTGTGTGAAGGTCAAGCTTGATCCAGAGATACTAATAAACATTTTAGACTCTTTCAACTTTATAATTACAATCATCATACGTTTGACTGGAATATTCAAAACCAAACATTCTCCCAGAGCATGGCAGGAGGTCACAGCATCAGTGTGTCAGGCTCACAGACCCTCCCCATCATTCTTCAGTTGCATGAAAAAGTATGTGAACCCTTTTGGAATTCTTGGGTTTCTGCATAAATTGGTCGTAAAATATGTTCTGATCTTCATCTAAGTCACATCACTAGACAAACACAAGAAACTATAAGTTTTCATGTTTTTATTCGACACAATATATAAACAGTCCCAGTGCAGGGTGGAAAAAGTATGTGAACCCCTAGGCTACTTCCTTCTCCAAGAGCTAATTGGAGCCAGGAGTCAGCCAACCTGGAGTCCAATCAATGTGATTAGATAGGATGTGTTGGTTGAAGCTGCCCTGCCCTATAAAAAACACACACCAGTTGTGAGTTTGCTGTTCTCAAGAGGCATTGCCTGATGTGAACCATGGCTCGCACAGAAGAGCTCTCAGAAGATCTATGATCAAGAATTGTTGACTTGCATGAAGCTGGAAAGGGTCACAAAAGTATCTCTAAAAGTCCTGATGTCCATGTGTCCACGGTAAGACAGACTGTCTACAAATGGAGAAAGTTCAGCACTGTTGCTACTCTGCCAAGGTGTGGTGGTCCTGTAAAGATGACTGTGAGAGCACAGCGCAGAATGATCAATGAGGTGAAGAAGAATCCTAGAGTGTCAGCTGAAGACTTACAGAAATCCCTGGAACATGCCAACATTATTGTTGACAAATCTACAATACGTAACACATCACACTAGAATGGAGTTCATGGAAGGACACCACCAAGGAAGCCAATGCTGTCCAAAAAAAAACGTTTCTGCACGTTTGAAGTTTGCAAAAGTGCACCTGGATGTTCCACAGCACTACTGGCAAAATATTCTGTGGGCAGATGAAACTAAAATTGAGTTTTTTGGAAGGAACACACAACGCTGTGTGTGGACAAAAAAAAGGCACAGCACACCAACATCAAAACCTCATCCCAACTGTGAAATGTGGTGGAGGGTGCATTATGGTTTGGGGCTGCTTTGCTGCCTCAGAGCCTGGACGGATTGCTGTCATCGACGGAAAATTAATTCCCAAGTTTATCAAGACATTTGCAGGAAAACTTAAGATCATCTGTCCACCAACAGGACAACGACCCAAAGCACAGAAGTAAATCAACAATGGAATGGCTTCAACAGAAATAAATACGGCTTCTGGAGTGGCCCAGTCAGAGTCCTGACCTCAACCTGATTGAGATGCTGTGGCATGTGGCATGAAGAGGGATTCACACCAGACATCCCAGGAATATTGCTGAACTGAAACAGTTTTGTACAGAAGAATGGTCCAAAATTCCTCCTGACCGTTGTGCAGGTCTGATTTATGACTACAGGAAACGTTTGGTTGAGGGTCAACCAGTTATTAAATCCAAAGGTTCACATACTTTTTCCACCCTGCACTGAGACTGTTGAAGCATGAGTTGAGTAAAAACATGAAAACTGATCATTTTTTGAGCGGAATCAGTTCTCGTCGGAGCTGGGGGTTCAAACCACCTGACACCACACATGGCTGGTGCCGCTCCATCTACTCTCCCTGTCTTTCAGTCACTGTTACGGAGTTAGTGCATCATATGCTGCTGTAAATGCATCAAGTGACCATGATGGATTTGGGCACTGTTGGCTGTCTTTGCACCCCACGCATGGAGGTTTTCCCCATCTATACATGCGTTTTCAAGTTTCAGCCAACCTTCCCTCATCCAGCAATCAGGTCCAGGTCCAGGAACTGGCTCTCCTCCATTAAAGACACAGACTGTATGTTGTTATAAGGCAGGGGGGGAATAGCAATTTATCAGGATAGTCTGAAGCTGGGTATCAGTGGAGTCTGCAGTGTTAATGCTGATGGAGTTGCTGTCGTGCAAGAACAGCATTAAATGAGCCACCATGCCAAAGCTGAGAATACAGATGGAACAAAAGCTTGAAGGAGCTACAAAAAAAATCAAATAATTCACAACAAGATGGCAGCATAAAAGCATTTGTAGCCGTATGCATACAAAACATTTAGCTTAAAATATTTCACTTGGAAAAAAAAAATATATATACACCAAATATTGCAATTCAGCTAAAAAATATCAGGGTTTAAATTTTCGTCACATTGACCAGCTCTACATTGTTGACCTAGTAGGTTATGTTCACATATTTGGACACATTGGAGCTTTTTGCCCAGTGCGGGCACCCTGGGATAATCCCAGCCTGTGGCCCCTTTCCTGCATGTCTTCCTCTTGTCTTGCCCCGTTCTAACCCCATACACTGTCTGTCCACTATCAGTAAATGTAAAAAAAACGTCAAAACAAAAACATACAGGTAACAGAATGCCACAAAACGTCTTAAAAATGCTCAGGCACATTCAGGTAAGAAATATTCTGATTTAATTTAATACATGGTTATATTGTCAGGAGCATAAAACATTCACAGCCTTCAGTTTCAGAGACCTGAAGCTGGCTCACGTTTCTAAAAGTTTGTTTTACCCTTTAAGTCTCGGAAATCTCCCAGATGGGGAATTTTCCCTAAATGAGCCTTATCTCTTCAGCATGAAGGTGAGAACGCAGTGAATTAAAGTGATTCTGTCCATAAACTAACAGATTATTAGACGCACTGGAGCGCTAAAGCTTGATATATGTTGACTTTTCCACGGGCACCTAAACGCCTCCTCTGTGTGTGTGTGTGAGTGTGTGTGTGTGTCCCAGCCTGATCCCACAGAGCTCAGGTCTATATAAGGACATGAGCACTGGACCTCGTCTTCAGTCACACAGATGGAGGATGAAAAAAGGGACGGACGGAGGAAAAAAAGGAAACTCCACCTCACCGTCATCATCATGATCACACTGAAGGTCAGGCTGCCAGCAGGTGCAGGAGGTTGGTGATGCACTGATACAATATAAGGAGTCATTTTGATGGCCATCTTTTATTTTTATGACATGTTCTGTCAGACACAGATTTACAAACGGAAGCCTTCAAAACCTACGAAACCTTCTCAAAGGTGCTTTGAGGAGAATCTATTTGCAGCAACATTAAGACTCTGCTACCCATGAGCACGCGCGGCGACTGTTGTAATGCTGCGTTCCAGTAATCTTGGAACTGGGAGTGACATCATCTCCGACTTATTGGCGTTCCAGTTGAAGTCGTAAAAAAACATGCCGATCTACCAGGCTATTGTTAGCTGCTGTTAGTACGCCCTGCGTTGTTGTTCACAAATATCACATGAAGAATGTGATTATCACTATGGCAGCATTTTTGTAAATATAAGTCTAACAATACTATGTATACAGCTGATCTAGAGCGACACACTCCAGTCAGAAGAGCAAATAAATTGATTATTACAGGAGCTAAATAACTGTTCACACTGGGGGGCATCCATCTTTGATTGTAAACTCTGGGGTGGCGAGGTTTCACCGAGTTCCCAGTAGGAAATTCCGACTTCGGGGGGCGTTCCAGTTGCAGTTTCCTACTCGGAACTCGGAAATTCCTACTTCTGACTACAACTGGAACGCACCAAAAGATGTGACCCAAACTGAAGTGTGAGTTTGATGGGATGCTAATGAATGCAGCTCAGACCTTCCTCAGAACTCTGCATTGCCTTACAACTTCTTTTTTCAACAACTTACAGGATGAAAAGCGACTAGGTAATGTATCTCTTTCTAGTTACGTAGCGGTAGTTTTTGATGTGTGACAAGCAATTTTTGGAAAAAATGAAAACTTAGTATCGTAGTTTTGTAGCCGGCTATATATGGCTACTTACAGCCCGGTGCTCTAAGACGTGTCCGAATAATATAAATTTGCTCTAGTTTTAATTGTCTTGTTCCTGAAGTTGAGTATCCAGGCCAGTCCAGCCCTGTCCGACCCGACCACGAAGCTAAGGAATAGCATTTATAGATAACCTATTTTGATGCAATAAAACTCATCTTAAAGTGTGTATTTCAATCAGGCATATATCTAAAAGTGAGACTTTTTTGTAATTACTTAGAAACTCCTCAGTCCCTTTAAAAATAATGAAAAATAAATCTGACTTTTTTTCCAAGTGTTGTTCAATGCTTATGGGCTGATTTATTTACCTTAGATTACTTAACCAAGTTTCAATTTTTTTCATAAAAAATAATAATCATGCAGGCCATCTTCTACCACCACCTCTGCACGTGAAGCTCTTCAGTAACCACCTCACCATGGCCAAAGTTCACCAGCTTCTTCTGATAAATGATCCTGAAACATACAACTTCAGCACATACTGCATTCAGACCAACACTCTTCTTATATCTCCCTGTTTTTTATTACGAGAAGTGTTGGGTTGATCCAAGCACAATAAAGTTTCTCTCATAAAAAGTCTCATCCAAGTTCACTCTATAAAACAACAACAAAACAACAACAAAGGCTGAAGTGAAGGTAACGAGGCAGTAAAAGCTCTCTGCTGGCTGCTTTACAAACGAGAGTTAATTAACTCCACTGAGGAACACAACCACGTCCCGCAGCAGCGCTTCTCAACCCATGAGGTGGAAACCAAAAGTGGGTCACAGTCTCTCAGTGGGTCGCAGATGGGACTCCAAAATCAGCAAAAGTTGGCCTTAAGGTAAAGAAGCTCTTTGCAGACATAAGTCTCTGTTTTTGTCACGAATGTTGACGATTCCCTTAAGAAAAAGATCAAAAATGGAAATTGTATTTAACATAAAAATGTGATTGCTGTTAAAGGTCAGTGATCAGTAAGAGGAAAATGTGGGAAACTATAAGAACTACAAAAGCACTTGAAGAGCATAAACCTCAACCAAGGTAGGTCACATATTGCTGTTACATCTATAAGCAATAGTTTCAAGATAAAGTTACAGATTCATGACCCTAAAAACACTCACCTGGCACTCAGAATCATGTTGTATCATTATTAGTTACACAGTCACTGAGCAAAAACAACTATTTGCCAATTGTGATTATCTTCTGGATTAGGGGTGGGCGATATGGCAAAAATATCATATCACGATTTTTTAAAATAAAATCACGATCACGATTGTATCACAATTCTTTTTTACTTTGATTTTTCTAGACTAATTTGCATGTTTGACCATTTTTTCCCTATGTTCAACATATAAAACATGTAAAACTAATGTAAGTAAATGGTAAATGGACTTGAGCTTATATAGCGCTTTGACTACTCAAAGCTGCATTACACCGCAGGTCACACCTACCGATTCACACCCATTCACTCTCACATTCACTCACTGATGGTTCAGGATTTCTATGTTAGTTATCCATCAGTATCTCTAACACATTCATGCGCTTTCATGCCCATTTACACGCCACTGACGCAGCAGTGGGAGCAACTTGGGGTTAAGTGTCTTGCCCAAGGACACATCGCCATGTGTCGCCTGGAGCTGGGCTTGAACCTGCAACCTCCCGATCATTGACCAAGCGCACTATCCAACTTATACCGACGCCCCCCCAAAGAAACTTTCTGAACAGGTTTTAATTTAAATAGTGCCGTTTTTATAAAAATGTGCAATAAATGTAAACATAAAAGGTAATGAACAACAATAAAGTGCACTTTTGTAATATAAATAGTAAACACACCAAATAGCTTATTGAAAAGGGTCAAATATAAATGCAAACTTAAGTAACTGGTTATCTCTTAAAGTGCAACAATAAAAAAAAATGTTATCTAACTGCAATGTCTATCGTCTGAGTGAATAATACAGCTGCTTTAGAGCAGATTTTAGTTCAGACATCTTCAAGCTTTCTCCTTTTCTCTTTCCGCCACGGCTTCATGCTACATAACCAAACAGGAGATCCCACCATGCACTGCGCGTAATGTGCTACGATTGGTTAGTTGGGTGCGCGTCAAAGTCTATGTGCCCAAACAGACGATCTGACGATCTTTCTGCTTTATGAGATCATCCCCACGTTATAATCCTCAGCGATTTTATATCGTCATATCGCACACCACTAATCTGGATCAAAATCATTTGTAAGCCATTACCAACATCTCCTGAAAATTTCAGTTAAATATGCCCAAAAAAACAAACAAACAAACAAACAAACAAACAATCTAACATACAAAGGCTAAAACATGACCTCATTAACGAAGGTAACAAATGCAAACCTGTCATGGCTCTCTGTAATGATCAATCTATTATCAGTTATACTGACTTTCCCTCTTGGGGTCGAAGGGATGAAGGGGACACTGGGTACTAGGCCTGTGCTCAAAATATCGATGAGGCAAAATATCGTCATGCACTTCTTGGCGATACGCGCATCGATACGGATTCTACAGAATCGATACGGCCTCAATGTTTTGACAGTAGACTTTGGGTAAGATTAAGAATGGAAAAGTTCAAAATAGAAGCCAAGCTTCATGATGAAACGCATGTTCCAAGTTTAAACTTAGGTCTATTATCTTTGGGGACCTGAACTAAAGTTCTTAAGTTGAAGAATTATTTAAAACTCATGCTTGTTCGTTTTCTTCTTGTAATAAAAACAACAGTTGCTTGAAATTCTGTTAAAAGCGCAGTCAGTGTTCACAATTTATGTGTATCGGGATACGCATCGTATCGTGTGGTTGCTGGAAATACCCAGCCCTACTGAGTAAGAGGCAGGGTAAATCCTGATCTGGTCACCAGCCAATTACAGGGCCACATAAAGAGACAGACAACTTATCTCACACACTCACTCACATCCAAGGGCAATTCAGAGCAATTAATGTTCAGCAAAATTAAGCCTAACTAATGTAATGAGCGTGTGTTTTGGTCCGTGGGAGGAAGCCAGAGAGCCTGGAGAGAACCCATGCATGTACAAGGAGAACATGCAAACTCCAAGCAAGGCAACCACGAGTGGCAACACTACCTGCTGCACCACTGCTGTTAAAATAAAGATCTCCATTGAAGAGGGCAGGGCAGAGGTTAGACTGACACTGGGGATGGATGGTTGGGAATGACATGCAGGAGAGATGCCCCAATCTGGACTCAACTTCGGGACAGGCCATCATTTACATTTAGTGTGGACGTTACTGCAGAGCAGAGGGTACAGCTGGGACAAGAGGTCACTGGAGTTCAAACTGTAAAACAGCAGTGTCGTTAACAGAGACTCCGACTGTCCCGGAGTTATTGAAGCTTAAAATGAAGAAAGATTTCAGTTTGTTTCCACAAAACTTTCATTTAATCACACATCTCATCTAATATTAGAGGTTTATGCTACAATAAACGTATATTAAGTGTATATCTTTGGTTAATTAGATAAAACAAATCATCACTTCCAAAGGGATCCAGCCCCACCCCCGTTTGGCCCCCCTGGGGTCCGCACCCCACTTTGAGAACCTCTGCCCTAGAAAACACAAACAGCAGCCTCTCTGATAAGAACAGACCCAGAGCAAGGCATCGTGGGTCTTCATATTTAGTCTGTCCGTCTCTGATGTGGCAGCTGTCTGTTTGGACCCTTCTGCAGAGGGCCGCTGGGGCCCTCAGAGGCCGGGGCCCCGGGGACAGACGAGCTGAGAAGAAGAGCCTAAATCTGTCAGCGCGGCCCTGTGAGCTCAGCCTGCCACTGATCACAAGTTAATTTGGACTTAATGAGGAAGTGGGGCTTCACTGGTAAAAATAAACCTCCTCTATGGCTGATTTTCTCGCTCCATGGCCTACTTCTGAGGCAGCACGGGGATCGTGGAGTCCAGAGGAGATGGTTTTAGACTCAAGCCAAAAAAAACTGAATCTGAGGTGGACGAACATTCAGGATATCAACAGAACATCAATTATGGAGAAACAGGGGAGAGAGAGACCTGCTCAATGTCTGTGAGGTCTCTGTGGCCACTTCATTAGAAACACCCTACAACTGCTGCTTGATGCAGATAGCTGATCATATGGCAGCAACTCAGTGCATGTTCACACGGTCAAGAACACCAGCTGAGCTCAAACAGAGCATGCAGAAGAAAGATGATTTAAGAGAGTTTGAATGTGATATGATTATGAAGCAGATGGGCCTCAGCAGCAAGAGACCACACCAGGTGTCACTCCTGTCAGTTAAGAGCAGGAAACTGTGGCTACAGTTCACACAGACTCAAACCTGTAAAGATGTCTCCAGGTCTGATGAGTCTGCTCCACATTCAGATGGTCGGCTCAGTCTGGTGTGAACACCATAAAGCATGGATCCATCCTGCCTTGGATCAGCAGTTTAGGCTGCACTTCGGGTCCCTGTGTCCCACCTGAGCATGGTTCAAACCCCACAGCCTACCTGAGGATTGATGCTGACCATGTCCATCCCTTTATGACCAGAGTGGACTATCTTCTGATGGAGACTTAAGCAGCTCCATGTCTCAGAGCTCAGACCATCTCACACTGGTTTATTCAACATGATGAGTTCACTGTACTCTAGAGGCCTCAACAGCCACCAGGTCTCAATCCAACAGAGCCCCCTTAGGATGGTTAGTGCCAGTAGGGTTACAAACTCCACACAGTGATAACAGATGATCCTCAAAGATCTACACATCTGCCCGGAATCTGACGGCTGTGGACTTTTCTGGACACAAAGGGAACAATCGCACAGGAAAACCGATCATGACCTTTTAGGTCCCACCAAAAAACATCCTGAGACTTTAAACCTGTTGGACATAAATCCTGGACATTTCAAAGTTGTATGATATTATCTAGGCTTTAGCAGCACTTACATGCTAAACCTACGTGACATGGGAAAGGGCACTGTGGATACCAACACACGAGGAGTCCTGGGAACAGGCCTGAAGGAGGGGATGATCGACCTCCTCTTAGACTTATTCAGGGCACATTTCTCTAAATCCAGACTAACTGATCTGTATCCAGAAGAGGAAGAAAAATGTAATAAATGCTCGGCTCTCCTTGTCACCTTGGCCAAATGTTTTTTTTCTCTGTCCTGATCAAAAGGTTTCTGGGCGGGTTATTTTACAACCACGTCGACTGTTTTGGGATGAAAAATCTCCAACCTTGCCCTGTGATTGCTTTATGTGGGATCCTGACCCTTTACTTGCACTTAACCCAGTACAAAAGTATACTACAGCTTTCACGTCCTGACTAGCAAGACATTTATTGTTAAGGCATTGGAAGTCTGCAAAATATCCTTCTAAGTCCTGCTGGCTTAAAGACATCAAGTTTTTTCTAAAACGTTAGAAAATTAAATACACAAGAGAGTATACAGCCAAATTTTACCAGAAATGGCAACCCTTTATTACATATTTCACTAATGTAGAGTTACTACCCGATTGAATGTGTGCCTTTTACTGTTGTACCTTTTTCTACATCATGAATGACCAGCAGCATGTGTGGTGGTCATGTTGAGTTGTGTGGGTGGGGGTTGGTTACTGTGTTACACTGCCTTTCAGTGTTTGTTTTATTGTTTGTTCATTTGTTTTTTCGTCTTCATATGCATATATTTGTTAAAAAAATAAAAAGGTGAATTGTATTCTGTGATTGGAAGTACTTTTTGTCAATAAAATTTTTTTGAAAAAAGTAAATCCTGGATTAAGATGATGTCTAAAAATAGAGCTGGGAAAAAAATCGATTAAATCGAATAATTCAAATTATTTTCTGCAGAAGATTTAAAAAATTAAAAAGAGATTTTTTTTTTCTTGCCTTAGTCCAATTGTAAGCATTTGCAATTTTTGAAAAGAATTACAATTTTCATGATGGTCAGCCTTGTAGGGTTTGCACAAGCACTTTTATAGGCTTGTATTTGTTAGATTAAATATTGATCAGAGAGTTTCATGCTAAAACTGTAAAAATACTTCAGCCTTTTAGTGTTTATGTAGACAAACCTGCCTACTTTTATACCACATAATCACCTTTTATGACACAGACTTTGACCTTAATAGGGAAACTTTTAGACAACATAAAGGCAAAACTTGATTGTTTTCATTTTTATGTCACTGGGAGTTTTGTTTCTTTTAGGGAGGGAAAAATTGATAAAAATTGTAAATAGAGTGCTGTGGAAAAAAAATCTGGGATTTTATTTCTAGGCCATATCGCCCAGCCCTACCTGCAGTAAAAAAATGCCAGAATCAGCCTTTAATCCTCTCTCTTATTTTCAACAGTAACATAAAACTTGACGTGCTGAGCTGAGGTCAGGACCCTCAGGAGGCTCCGAGGTCATGACCGTAGACCTCACGACTCCTCAGTGAGTCTTAACCCACAGTGTTTCCCCGTCCTCGTACCTCGGCAGCCGTGATACGAAGCCTGGAGGGGGAATTACGCCACGGTCCGTCCCGTTAGAGACCCCCGTGGTGATCTGCTGGGAACACATGGCCTCCACATGAGTTGACCCCCTCCTCCCACTCTTCAGACTCCAGCCAATCCCCTCCTCTGTTCCTCTTGGCTTCGGTTTCAACTACAATATTTGGACTTTCATGAGTCGGAGCAGATCTGCAGCTCTGCCCGTCCTCTCTGCTGTGGTGGATTTTATTTTCAGCCCTCGATAAGTCGAGCTCTAATCCTTCACAAAGACAGACACCGCTCACACTTTTACAGACTGGAACATTCTGACAAAAATTAGAGTGCAGATCTATAAACTTTAACATAGTCCAGTAAGAGTTTGATGATTTATAATCATTTGATATAAAGCAACATCAGAAACGCCTCACAGTGGGTCATTTTCCATTTTTGATCCTCAGCATTCATATTTCAGCAAAGCCGTGTCATTGTGATGATATAAACGAGGGCAAAGACATGGGGAACAATAACCTTCATATAGAGCGTATGAGGCCTGCATGTCAAAGACAGAGGAACAACGGGAGGGTGGACCGTCCTCTGCAGCCAATCAGACTCGAGCTTCATTCTGGAGGACGTCCGAACTCACACATACACACACACACAGAAACACAGGAGAATGAGGCTGATGCTTTTAACCTGATCGATGTTTGCTTTGACTGATGTGAGACGATGAACATTTATGAAGAGAGAAGCTCCGGCTAAAACAGAAGACGAAAACTAGACCAACTAGACAACAAAGAGGATGTCAGTGGCACAATCTAAGGAAAAACTGAGGAGCATTTAAAATTTAGAAAGAAACAGGTATTTATACCTGCATGTGATGCTTGCTGAGCATTTCTACAAGATATCATTGTGGTGAATAACACGCATCTTTCTGTGGGTGTTTTTAACTTTCTAACTTTTCACCAAACCAAAAGAGAAATCTCTGCACGTAAGCATCCAGACTGAAAACCAACTCTGAATGCCTGTGACCTGTGACCTCTCAGGAAGCTCTGCATCATTGTGTAAAGGACATCAGCACGAGGGCTCAGAAACACTTCAGAAAACCATCATCAGTTAACACGGTTCATCTCTACGTCTACAAGGTCAAGGTCAAACTCTACAATGTAAGGAGAAAGAGAAACATCAACTACACCCAGAAACACCGTCGGCTTCTCTGGGCCGAGCTCATCTGAGATGGACTGAGGCAAAGTGGAAAAGTCTGCTGTGGTCTGAGTCCACATGTCAGACTGTTTTTGGACATCATGGACGTGGTGTCCTCCAGGCTAAAGAGGAAAAGAACCATCCAGACTGTTATAAGAGCAAAGGTCAAAAGACTGCATCTGTGATGGTATGGGGGGGTGTTAGTGCCCATGGCATGGGTAACCTGCACATCTGTGAAGGCTCCATTAACGTTGAAAGGTACAAACAGGTTTAGGAGCAACAAGCTGCCATCAGGGACGTCCTGATTACACATTCTGCTCGGGTTACAACAGCAGGTACTAGACTGGCCTGCTGCAGTCTACGCCTGTCTCCACTGAACAGGGACTAGACTGACCTGCTGCAGTCTACGCCTGTCTCCACTGAACAGGGACTAGACTGACCTGCTGCAGTCCACGCCTGTCTCCACTGAACAGGGACTAGACTGACCTGCTGCAGTCCACGCCTGTCTCCACTGAACAGGGACTAGACTGACCTGCTGCAGTCACGCCTGTCTCCACTGAACAGGGACTAGACTGACCTGCTGCAGTCCACGCCTGTCTCCACTGAACAGGGACTAGACTGACCTGCTGCAGTCCACGCCTGTCTCCACTGAACAGGGACTAGACTGACCTGCTGCAGTCCACGCCTGCCTCCACTGAACAGGGACTAGACTGACCTGCTGCAGTCCACGCCTGTCTCCACTGAACAGGTACTAGACTGACCTGCTGCAGTCCACGCCTGTCTCCACTGAACAGGGACTAGACTGACCTGCTGCAGTCCACGCCTGCCTCCACTGAACAGGGACTAGACTGACCTGCTGCAGTCCACGCCTGTCTCCACTGAACAGGGACTAGACTGACCTGCTGCAGTCCCCGCCCGTCTCCACTGAACAGGTGAGGAACATCATGAAGACAAACAACTGCGTCCTCGGACTGTTGGACAAATGAAGTCAAATCAGAATGAGGAGAGGTGGTTTAAACATGCGGCTGTATCAGCTTTTTGGAACATGTTGCAGGGATCAAATTCAAAATAAGTGAATATTTGAAAATATACAACAAAGTTTATCCATTTGAGCATAAAATATCTTGTCTTTGGGAGTATTCAGCTGAATTTAGTCTAAAGTTATCTGCAGATCATTGTTTTCTTTTTTGTTTATGTTTTATACAACGTCCAAACTTCATTGGAATTAGGTTTGTATCTTAATGTCTTAAAAATCTTATTAATTGCCCGGCTCTTATTCAAACTCATTAAACCATGTATAAAATTGAGGCCACAGCAAACATCTGACAGTGACTTTGAACAAACATGAAGGACACTTTATGAGAGGAACTTTTCCAAATCCTAACCACAGGATTTGAAATGCAAATGAGAGAATAAATCATGACAGGGTTTATGACCAGGAAATGTTTCCACACGGTTTTACAGAGAGAAGTCTGCTCTGCTGTGACATCGGTCCAAGGTTTAATTCATTTATGATCTTATCTTTTATGATAAGGTCTGAAATTTTACACACAAACAAGGAAATAAGCTCGAGAAGTCCCCTGAATCAGGAACCGCCTCATTGTTACACCTGTGTGAGGTGCACAGTGGGGTCCAGTTTTCTAAAGAGGGGGCAGCCTGGACTTAAGTCTGACCTGTGGACATGCCCCTGCTCTCCTTCTGGTTTGTCTCTGTCCATAATAGGGCTGAACGATTTGAGAAAATAATCTAATTGTGATATTTTTCCCCAATATTGCAATTTACTCTGCAATTGTTTGAATGTTCCTCATCTTATGTATTCTTAAACAAACATAAGCAGTAGATCTTTTTATAGTAAAACCAATATGACATTAAATTAATCTAAGGATAAAGGATTTGAGAAAAAGTGGAGAAGTGAAGAACAGAAGGAAAATAGGTATGAAATTGTAAAAACTGGGTAAAAATGGTATGAAAGTGGAAAAAGGTTAATAAAGAGGTGCAAAATAGGTATGAAATTGCAAAAAAAAGAGGGGAGAAATTGGCAACAAAAATTCAAAAGTGGCTTGGGAAAATTGATTATGGCAGCAAAAAGCATTTAAAAATTCCAAAAATGGTTCTGACAGTGGCCAAAAAAAGATGAATGGGGGCAAAATAGGCATAAAGTTGTAAAAACGGGGTTAAAAAAAAGGTAAAAATGGTCCAAAAGTGGAAAAAAAGTGTATGAATAGAGGTAAAAAAAAACTGCATCACAATGCCAAAATGTTCAACACATTTTGGGCTAAAAATATTGAACCTTCTGCAATATGAATATTGCAACAAGCCATATTGCGATTTGATCTAACTTGCAATTAATTGTTCAGCCCTAGTCCATAAGAGCTTAAGTCCATCTGGATCTTCCTGGAGTCAAGGAGAGCATTTGAGGCTGAGGTAAACCTTCATCTACAACCCTGATCTGGACGATAACCCAAAGACAGACGAGGAGCTGGAGCTCTCACCGCTGCAGGGACATAAAATGGAGCTACAGCGTGAAACAGAGGAGCATCGGCCTGGTTCTCTGCCCTCACTGTCCTGTGTTTGTGAACTCTGGTTAAAAATGAGGTTACCGTCTTTCAGGGGAACGGACAGATGACTAAAAATACCCCCTATATGGAGGTCACGGGCTGAGGGAGGGGAGGGGCCACGTGAGGAAGGAGAGCAGCAGGAGGATGATCTGATTGGCTCTCCTCTGACAGGTGGAGGCTGATGGAGCGGAGGGGTGTCCCCTCAGAGTTTTATTTAACTCCACATCAAACAGGCTCATTATGGGATTAATTAGACCAAACTCGCTCAGAGGGAGACCTGAATTAGAGCTGAGAGGACTCCTGAGAGAAGCCTCACCCGTCCATCCTCCTGTGTGTCCACCAGGAGGAGGAGGAGGAGGAGGCTTCAAACAGTGAAACCTCTCCCAGAGCCTGAAAACCCTCTGCTGATCCATGTTCTTAAGTCAGGCTCTGGGGGGCTGCATCCCACTGTTTATGAACATTTAACTAGAAAATGAACCCCTGATGATCATGATCGCCCTCTTACTGCAGCAAAGAGACAGAAGCATGATGCTCCTGTGAAGCTGTGTCCTCTGAAGACATCACTCACACATGGGAGCGAGTCCAGAGGAAAACTACTGCTGATGGAAGCTGAGGAATAACTGTCAGAAGTGGGGATGTGAGACACAACTGCTCATGTTTCAGGGGAACAATCACTGAAGGTGGAAAAACAGAAACAAAGGAACAGCAGCAGGCCAATAACTAAAACTTCAGGATCTTAACGGCACAAGGAAAGAGAAAACCAAACTGCTGCTGCCATCAGGAATGAGAATTAATGAGATTTTACTGGTCCAATATCTTAGGGCTGGACGATTATGGTAAAAATAAGAATCCAGATTATTTTAAGTGATACTGAAACACAATTAATATACATAATTATTCATTTATTTAAAAACTTCAGGATTGATTTAAACACAACTTCAAAGAACCAGCGAGCGGCACAGACAGTATTATTGATCCACATAAGTCAAACACACACTGTGGCTGCATGTGGAACACAGAAGCGCTATGAAGCGCAGGAACTTACATACACGGCACTCCACACTTGTGGCATATTAATCGTTTGTGTCAGCCCACACAGCTCTGCAGGGGTAACAAAGTGAACATGTCACTCCTGATATTTACTTCCTTTTTGTGATTTCTGCTGACTGCCTCTGAGGAGAGTGAGATGTCCTTTATTCACAAAACATTCAGAACAAAGTGGAGGGACTCGATAAGAGAAGAGTCGGGCATAAAGATGGACTACATGGACTCCTTGTGTTGTGTGTTGTAACCACTCTCATCTTTAAATGGATTTCTCATCCCTAGCTGCCATGCAGACTGACTAAAACTAAAAACCTACAAAATATCTTGTGGGACACTGCGCATATTGCAAAAACTTATTTGAACTGGCAGATTAAAGTCCCCAGCTACAATTAAGCCTCCCCTTGGATGAGTCTGCTGATGACGTCGTAGAGCTCCGAGGAGCTATGCTAACACTAGCAGAGTTAGCTTGCTAGCTAGTTAGACTAACTTGTTGGGGTTAAGTTAGGTTTCCGTAATAATCATCACAGAACAGTCTTGAATAAACTGGCCCCTGCCATCAGAAGGTCCAATTCATACACTTGTGAGCGACAGATGTGGCGTTAGCCAGGGAAAACGTTCTGCAGTTGTCGACCTGTGAGGCTGCTTCCAAAGCCAAGCAGAGAGCCCTGTGGTCTCTCGGGATGGGATGAAATATCGTTTGGCAATATATCGCAATACAGTACGTGATGAAATGCATCGAGTTTGAAAAAAATGGATCTTGAAAAAAAGACGTTACGTCCGGTAATAGCGCATGTGACCAGAAGTGACGACAATAAACATTAGCACCAACTACCTTGCCTCCAAAAAGGCGAATGATGGAGTCAAATGAAGTCGAAATTGAGGACGCTCCGCCTGGATACAAGTCATCTGTCTTGCAGCATTTTGGCTTTCTCATTGAAAAAGACGAAGACAGCGAAAACGAGCCTACCGCTTGTGAGCATCCATTCTCTGTAACCTCTCTCGGGTTTGAAAGAGTGTTATTGTTTGTGTTTGGCCTGTTAGGCCTTGTGTCTTCCTGTTTGCAACTCAAACAAAAATAAATAAGTTGTAGTTACACAGTAATATTTTTTCTTGTGTACTTTTTTGATATTGTATCGGGACACATTGTATCTTGACCCGTGAGTTTAAGTGTATCGTCCCATCCCTAGTGGTCTCACTGTGTCCTGCAGCAGCGGGACATTGTGCAACTGCTGAAAGTTGCTCATTCTGTTGGACCTCCAGGCTAAAAAGGGCAAATCAGTGTGAGTGTAGGTGACTCATCCATACATACAACATCAGCAGAGCTCAGAGCCGCTTCAATAATGCACGCTGCCTTCTTTTGTAGCCTCATCAATCTGCACAGCTAGGACACTGAACAACATTGACTGTTTTATGAGAAAGTAAGAATATATTGCCGTTACATCGGCAAAACTCTAGCTGATGTTGAATACTTTAAAAAGGGCTATAATAGGCCGATTTAATTGGCCGGCTGATATATGAGTCTGGCTCTAGAAAATACTGATAAACCTCACTCAGCTATGCTCTCTGAATCTTCTCACTCACTTTCTCCGGCTCAGTCAGCTCACTTACTCGAGGATTTACAGCAGTTTTATTTTTCTTTCACCCCAGCTTCGTGTTTTAGACATGGAGACTGTCTTCAATCAGTTTCCCCTCGGCATCCTTACAGAATCCAAAAATTTGAACAGATTTCAGACTTTGTCCATTTCAAGAGGAAAAATCTCCACTATAGTTTCTGTCTGGGCATGAGTCGCCATAACTTTCTCTCTGAGGCCAAACAATGCAAACTGCACCTGTGCGCCTCCGTCTGTGAGCATCACTGTCGGTTATTTACAGTGTGCTGATCAAACTCAGTTTACAGGTCATTTAAACAGGGAATGGTAATACTAAGTGTCTGAAATTTTACTGTAGTTTATCATGTACCGGTAAACATTACATCCCTACTTCCACACAGTTCAGCCCTGAAAACGCAGCTACTCATTTTACATATCATATAAGGTCTGCTTACACACAATGATTTGATTAAAGCCGTGACATGAAGTCATTAAAACCATCAAAGTTATATTTCACACATGCCGGGCCAGCAGCTGCTTACATGACAAACACAAACATGTTCACATCTTCATCCGAGTTCACTGTTTACATCAGATATACCGTCATGTAAACCATCAAGATGGTGACAGTGGCACACCGAGCTTGTTGAACATTATCGTCCCAGCATCAGTAAGATCATAGAAAGTTGACTTTATATCAAACACCAGACTGAGCTGGTTTAACTTATTTTCCCTTCAGCTGTTGTTAAATAACCACAGAGGGGAATAAAAGAGGGGCTGACGGACGACGTAGCTAAAAGAGTTCAGTCCAACATTAAATGACAGAAAAGCTTTTATTAAAGATGGAAACAGGGAGCTGCTGTTTTACTGCAGGGTGTGTTACTGTGACAGCAGACTCCACGCCACATTAACCACAGACGGCAAACCGGGTTAAACACACACCGAACTGAGCGAGCACTAATGATGACAGACGTGCTGAGTTCAGGTTCAGTCTAAATACAGCTGCCTCGTCTGTGCAGGCAACATCGCTCATTCAAACCTTTATTTATTCTTCAAAAGGCGTTAAGGTTTCCCTCATTTTCAATGTCATTAAGATCATAGACATTATATGAACATTGAAAATGCACAAACAAACTATCAATTGCAACGGCAAAGAAATCAATTTAAACAGTTACAGACGGGATTAGTGGTCGTAATCAGAGTCTAAAACTCTGTAAGGAAAGGAAACGCTGCTATGTTTAGTAGGGCTGGGTTAAAGAAATCGATTTGATCGATTTAAATCGATTTTCCTTTAACTGGTGCGTTTAGCGTTGCTTTCTACTGAACAAGATCTCATGAGATGTTACTGCAAACAAACATGGTGGAAGCACTATATGGGCAACACTGGCAAGTTTAAAAGCTGATGTTTGGATGTACAGCATTTTAGATTTAACAAGTACAAAGGAAAATACGAGTTGGACAAAAACAAGTAACATGCAGAATATGCATTAATGCATATCATTAAAATATGATTAATGTAACTGCTTTGGTTTAGTTCTTCATGTTAAAACAACTTTTAATGATGTAACAGGTCAAAAGGTCACTTTTTAAATTTACAGCACTATTTTAACTAAGATATCCCAGACTGAATAAATATGGAATTGAATCGTGAATCAAATCGATTTCAGACCTTGTAATATCAAATCAAATCGATCCAGAAAATCTGAATCGATACCCAGCCCCAATCTTTAGAGTTTGATGGAGGAAAATCCATCAGCGTCCATAAATGTGACTTTACTGAGTTCAGCGTAGACTTGAGGAACTTTCAGAGTGAGTGAACTGGAGGAACAAGTCATGTCGGAGCAATCATAAACTTCAGCAGGTTTGTGAGGTAGGGTGATAGTCTGTTAGTAAGGGCTTTGAAAATATGCAGAAACAATGTTTGGTCCTTCTCTGCTCAGGAGATGGCAGAGTGGTTTACCAACGTCAGGGGCATCACCTGGACGAACGTGATGCCTTTGAGTAAAAAACGTCTGTATGAAGAGCACCAAGTCTCCAACCAACCGGATCTAAAGCAGAGGTTCAGCACTCGAGCAGGCCCCCTGAACATCTACAGCCTGACCATCACTGAAGAACAGAATCAGGATATAAAGACTATCTCCTTAGAAGAGAGGCGGTCGATCCGTCCAGACAAACGGAAGTGTTTCATGTTTTACTGAGGCTGAACCTGCAGCTGTCAGCTTCCTCTTGAGCTGCAGCAAACCTGAATCATCGCTCAGGTGTTACTTCATTAACTGTGAGACTTCACAATCATGACTCACTCCTGTGGTTACAGAATATTCAGCCTTCTGCAGAATTTCAAAACACACCTTATGACACTTAAAGGCCAAGTCTGTAAAAATCTGACGTCAGAGACCCGACTAAACAAAACAACTCCTGATGAGTCGAGACTAAAGGGGGTAAGAAGACAAGTGCCAAGTCCAAATCTGTGTGAGTCCACAAGGAGTCGAGGATGTGAGAAAAGTGAGCAAAAAGGGCATCACACATTCCCTGGATGAAGATTAAAGGGGACTTGAGAAAACAACAATAAACAAATAAACCAGCAATTTTCATTCTCATGAACTTCCCATCATGTCCAAGCTTCTGTTTATTATTTGTATCATCATTTAAAAAAATATGGCCTAAAATAAAACCTTTAGAGTATATAAAATGAGGTGCTGGACGATCAAGTCCTTCACATCATCAGAAATGAACTCTGGGATAGAAGGGAAAGTCTGTAGACATGCACACTCAGGACAAATGCATGACTTCAACAGTCTGTATCAGAGCCCTCATGGACTTCAGGGTGATCAGTGATCAGCAGTGGAAAAACTTCACATATGTAAAAATGTATAATCTGTAAAGGACTTCCTGGATTTAGGCCTTTTCCCCTCGTTTTGTAAAATCCACATCTCTGTTGCTTTGCTGTGTAATGACCACCATGTCGGTCACTGTTAAAAGGCCGTGTCATTTCTATTTTATTAATGTTAGCTAAAACATACATACAAGACACAATCAGTCAATTTAGTTCAAATGTTTGAAATAAATTCCAAATTTACATTCTGTGTGTTTTAATCAAAATCTAAACATTTACCACTGATAATTATGTTCAAGAAAATCATAATATATATCAGGGGTGTAACGAAACTTTTTGCTACGAAATTCCGCAACATAAGAAGCGACTAAATAAAATTTAAAGATGCACGAAATAAAAGCACAAAATGACATTTTTTTACCCTCCTTGCCTACCGTAGCAAAGCACTCACTTCAAAATGGAGGAAGACGATGTCGGGTAATAAGCTGATGCTCCTTCATCAAATAAATCGGTTGTGTGGACCTATTTTGGCTTCCCATGTAAAAGACGAGAGAACGGTGAGAAGATAGCAGACAAAACAACAACAGTGTGCAAAATATGCCGCTACAGTTCACCGTATACTGCAGCGAGTACAACTACCAACTACTTTGAACTGGAGACAGGCAGCAACTGTATGTGTGTGTAAGTCTGCATAAAAAACAATATTTGATTTTTACATCTACTGTTGAGTTGACAGAATTTGATCATACTTGAAGATCAGAAGTATATGCACTGTTATAGGCTAAATATTATAGTTCACAGTTCAGACATTTATAGGTGTAAACTGCAGCTCTGAGGACTGCTGTTTGTTTTCCTTTTCATTCAAGAATGTACTTATCCTGATTGTTACAACAACAAAGCACTTTTTATTGAGATTTTATGTTTGTATTTGCACTGTAGTCTAAATAAGGGGAAACCTGGGATACTGATACAGCAATATGATTGTACGTCTGCATTAGGAAGAAAATAAAGAAAATTAGATTTTTGCACAACTTCCTACTGTTGGGAATTTCTATCATCTTTATTTCGTATTGTGAGCCTTTTTCCGTATTTAGTATTGTTTCTTGAGTTGACCATTTCGTTACACCACTATAATATATACTTTTAAAATCATCCAAACTTAGAGTAACGTGATTAGTTCACTTTCAGTTACTGAATGAGAAATACCAGGATGTTATTTCATGTTTTTTGTTGCCATTATGTGAAACATCAGACGAGCTAAATGAGGACTTTATCATCACACTTTTAATTCATCTCAGATTTTTGCTTTTGTGTTGAACCTTTAAGGCTGAAATCAAACTTTCTATCTGTGTTGGATGTTTTCATCAGTTTACGTGCTGCTTTCTGTCTCAGTCAGGACGCTTTAGTAAATGAGATTCAAAATTCAAAGAGGCTCTCCTGGTCAAGCCTTTTTCTGCACAACTGACAGTTCAGGAATAAAAGTCTTAAATGATAAGAATAAATAACCAAATTAACCTCTTCGCACAGAGCAGCAACAGGACACAAGTCAAGTCTGCAGAAGCTCCAGAGTGACGCTAATAAATGAAGGAATGTTTCCTAGAACGATGAGCGGAGCGGAGAGGTTTAACTAAACAATGAAATAAAGCTTCAGGCAGTATAAACAGACTGTGGACTGCAGAGATGGAGCTGCCCTAACTGGATAAATATCATACTAAAGAATATTCAGGGCTCCACTGAGTGTGGATGAGGCTGCAGGCAGCTGAGGTTAGTGTAGATGGAGTGCTGTAACAAAACAGGAAGTTACATCATTTACAGTGACTGCAGAAAACACGCTTCCTCTCTGCATGATACTGCACTTCACACACACTTTCAGCTGAAGACGTTTAGTGAGGAGACCCAGCCGAGCATCAGCAGAGCATCAGGGAGCGGTGCAGACTAAAGCCTGGGTCACACACCTCTCCACAGTCATGTGACTTCAGCCCAAATCCAGAGTCTGCATTCACAAGAGAGCAGCATCAAACAAATCAGCTGACAGGTGATGGAAACATCAGGACCTGGCAGAGCTGAGCTCCTCCCCTCATACCTCTGCCACGAGTTACTCAACACACACACAACCACATCAAACCCACACCACACACACCGATCAACACAAAACTGCAGCAGTGTGCTGCTTCACGTAGACCTGATGAGCTCCAAAAACAACCCTAACCATGAGTAACCTTCTGATTTGAGGTCAGCTGAGCCGTATTTCCATTGTGGTCTGGCCTGGTTCAGTCCGCTGTGGTTCGTACGGTGAGCCCTGATCTCAGTCTTCACACAGTCAGACGTGTCCTCACTTAAGCAGGAGGACCATGGTCAGATCAGCTCTGAGGCATCACAGCAGCACTGTACGGTAGACTGTGATCTCCTCGGGGAAGTCTCGAGGCCACGAGGACAAACAGCTGGAACTTACAGTTGATTCTGGGATGAGGAAGGCCTCAGAGCGATAAACAGGCTGCAGTGTGTATCCTTTATTGTGTTTGGTTAAATCAGAGAGCCTGCTTCCCGACAGTGGGACGGCAGGGTTAGGGCTGTGCACAATATTGGAAAAATCTGACATTGTGATGTATGGTGGGTTTGCGATATATTGTGATATTAAAAATAGAAGAATTTTCACCAGATGACTTGAATAGCTCTGTTTGGGAAGAATTTGGTTGACTCACAATGACACCATTGTATTCATATAATACTGTTTAATCCAGGCTAAGGGGGTTCATCTGTGAATGATGAAGATTGCTGGATATAAAAGGGATCCAGGAGGCCATGTCTCTGTACAAAATAGAGGTGCGTGATGGTGTTTCATACCGCTTGTCGAGCGTGGGGATCATTTTTCTAAACCCCTCTTTAGCGACGGTGTTCAATGGCACCATATCTTTCGCCAGGAGAAAAGACTTTGCATCCATGATTTGTCGATGCTGTTTGGACTTCCTATTATGAGGTGTTCTGCTGGCATAGGCTTCTGTAATTGTTTTTATGAGTACGGGTCCTTGGTTTGCACTGGTCATACAGGAGCTTGTGATGGCGTTTCAACAGGTTCGACGTATTACCTCGTGTTGAGGCAACCACGGCGAGGCACTGTTGGCAGAGGACGTTTTTTTGTTCCGTATCATCTTTTTTATAGCTGAAAAACTTCCAAATTTCGGATGTTAACTTACTTTTGGGGACTAAATCCTCCATCGCCTCCTCCTGCATGCCGCCTGTTTCCAGAGTGTAACCTGAGGGGGGAGGGGCTGCTGACTGCTTCACAGGAGAGAGGGAGAGAGAGGGGCTGTGCAAAGCATGGAGCAGCTTGCTGCTTTTATGAAGCAAAACAAAAGTTTGAGTGTTCAAAAAAAAAAAAAAAAAAACGTATGATGTGATGTGACTATCATGCATGGGCACGTCGCGATGGCGATGTTCAAACGATATATCGTGCAGGCCGAGGCAGGGTTCAATTATCTATGGACCTCTCCCAACATTTAACAATTAAATCAGTTCCACAACAAACCAAACTGAACTCGACAGCCTGGTGAAGTTTGATTACTGTTGTTCTACACGTCAGGCCTCCACAGATCCCCATAAGGCCTTCCAAATATTATATAATTCAGAAAATGTGAGGAGAGTTATCTGTTGTTTAATATCATTAGCCCCTCACGCTCACTCGTGGTGAATTTGCTTTAAAATCAGTCTACATGCTGCAGGTGTTAATGGGAGGCTGGCAGGACAAATAACACTAAATGTTGTTATTTTGTCCATATTGGGCCAAAGTTTCCCAGAACATGACACAAAAGTAGCAAAGCAGAGGACGTCAGCAGGTCTGGGAGCCTGGAGATCACTCGGGTCTATTTCTGAGTTCATGTCTTTCAGATTGTTCCATCAGTGCGTTCAATTACCCAGAATTATACGGTGAAGTCTGTCATTACAACCCTGTTAAAGACCAGGATCCCCTCTAGAGACAAAATGGATCATGAAAGCATGTTTGCTCTCTTTTCAGTTTCCCATTTTAGGATCATTAATCCATCACATGGGAACCTCTGAATCAGCAGAAGCTCTGAATCTTCAGATGTTTCTCCATGAGAAGCAGGATAAAGAGAATTAGTGAGCCCCCGCAGAGAGGAAGGGAGTGTCTGAGGATCCAAGACCCCCACACTGTAATTATGAGTCACTAATCACACACTGATAAACACCATCATCCATCCACGGCCAACCGTTTCACTTTCAAACCCTCTGAATCACTGATCTGCACCTTCATGAGCAACAGGAGGATCTGCCACCAAAAAATGACCGGAATATTCCAAACAATCTGCAGTCTGACTTTATTCATTCACCACTCAAACACTCCAGAGTCACTGCGTTTTCCAGACATTCATGACTTCATCCAGGGTGTTCCTCCGCTCAGCTGTTTACGAGTAAAAAAGTCTGCTCTACACGAAAATAAAAGAACAAGGACAGAGACTCGCTCAGATCCTGATCCAAACCCACCACAGCTAATCCACAAAGTCAAAGAGAAATACTCTGATATAAAACATTTATTACTTATTTATACTGTCGCCTTTCCTAATTTTACAGAGTTTAAGGACGATTGTGTTATTTTTAAGTAGATGAAGTCATTTTAGACACAACACAAACAGAGTATATTTACACGACTGGATATGTAAAGACAGAAAGAAAAAAATGTCCTCTGGATTAACATCACTTCACTCTGTACAAGGGCTGAACAATTAATTGCAAATTAGATTAAATTGCAATATGGCTTGTTGCAATTTTCAAATCGCAGAAGGTTCAATATTTTTAGCCCAAAATGTGTTGAACATTTTGGTATTGTGATGTAATTTTTTTGCAATTTCATGCTTTTTTTAACCTCTATTCATACACTTTTTTCCCCACTTTTGGACCATTTTTTCCTTTTTTTAACCCCCGTTTTTACAACTTCATGCCTATTTAGCCCCCATTTATCTTTTTTTGGCCACTGACAGAACCATTTTTGAAATTTTTACATGATTTTTGAAATTCAATTTCAAATTTAATTCCCAGTTTTGCTGCCATAATCAATTTCCTAAGCCACTTTTGGATTTTTTTTGCCAATTTTTCCCTTTTTTTTTTTTTTTTTTTTTTTTGCAATTTCATACCTATTTTGCACCTATTTATTAACCTTTTTCCGCTTTCATACCATTTTACCCAGTTTTTACAATTTCATACCTATTTTCCTTCTGTTCTTCACTTCTCCACTTTTTCTCAAATCTTTTATTCTTAGATTAATTTAATGTCATATTGGTTTTACTATAAAAAGATCTACTGCTTATGTTTGTTTAAGAATACATAAGATGAGGAACATTCAAACAATTGCAGAGTAAATCGCAATATTGGGGGAAAAAAATTGCAATTAGATTATTTTCTCAAATCGTTCAGCCCTACTCTGCACTGAAAGGTCACTCCCTGTGAGCAGCTCAACCAAATGTGCTGAAAGTGAGCAGACAGACTGAAGAAAGGGCTCCCATTAAGTCATGCTCAACCTTTCCTGCAATTCAAGGTCGTGAAATCAGAGGCAGTAAGGGTGGGTGTCTGTAGGATTTTATTGATATTAATGCCATTAATGATTTTTCCTATCCAGTCACAGCTTTGACCACCTCTGATTCCTTTGAGTGGAAGGAGTTGATAAACAGAAGACTGTAGACATCGATTAGTGAGGCAGGGCTCCAGACTAACTTTCTGCATTGGTTGCAACACTGCACCTAAAAAAAATTTAAGGTGCACCAGCACAAAAATCAAGTGCACCCAAATTTTTCATAGAGTCACCTTTAATGCCATAAGGTTTAACATACAGTACAGGCCAAAAGTTTGGACACACCTTCTCATTCGATGTGTTTTCTTTATTTTCATCTCTATTTACATTTTAGATTCTCACTGAAGGTATCAAAACTATGAATGAACACATGTGGAATTATGTACTTAACAAAAAAGTGTGAAATAAATGAAAACATTACTGCTTTGCACACTCTTGTCATTCTCTTTATGAGCTTCAACAGGTAGTCACCTGAAATGGTTTTCTCTTCTCAGGTGTGCCTTTCCGGGGTTAATTAATGGAATTTCTTGCCTTATTAATGGGGTTGGGACCATAATTTCTGTTGTTCAGAAGTCAGGCTGATGCACAGCCCACAGCCCTATTAAACACTTTTAAAATTAATATTATGGCAAGAACCAATCAGCTAAGTTAAGAGAAACAAGTGGCCATTATTACTTAAGTGAGAATCTACAATGGAATTAGTGATATAATAAAGAAAACGCTTTGAATGAGAAGGTGTGTCCAAACTTTTGGCCTGTTCTGTAAATGATATTTAAACAAGAATAAGATGCAAAGAAATACTTGTCTTTATTCAAAGCAAAACTATATATAAAAAAAAACAGAATTTAAAGTGCTTCACTGAATGAAATTGAAAAATTCAAACTAAAACTTTAAGCAAAATAAAACACTTCCAAATAAAAGTGCTTGTGCTTAAAGTGCTTTACTGAACTGAAATTTAACATTTCAATCTCAAACATCTCAAGTTAAATAAAACCTTTCAAAATCAAAAAAGCTAATGTTTAAGGTGCTACTGAAAAATGACATAAATATCCAGATTTTAACAACCAACAACACAACATTTAAGTGGAAGGTCTTATTCTCTAATAAATCTGAACCTAGAAGAAGACTTCACACACTTTAGTCAATATTTACAAAACTGTGTCTTGTTCGCTTTCTGTGGATTTTTTCCGCTACCTCAGTTACATTTGTCAACTTAAATTTGTAAGAGTGCGCCTGACATTTTTTTTGGTGCACCAGAGCGCTCAGGAAAAAATGTTAGGTGCACTCTCACAATTACATATTACATATCGTTACGTCCCTACGATATTTCTGTCTGCCCCTGAAAAGACAGAGTGCAGAGATTCAGCTCAGTCCCTCTCTTCCCGAGCGGCTCATTCTTGCTCACGGGACACTAAAAAACATCCCCATCGGCACACATGCAGCTCCAGTGGAAAAGGAATAAAAGGATTTATGAGCAGCAGACACTTTCCTGAAGAATCAACAAACTGGACGTGGCATCAGCGACTGAGAGAGCTAATAAAGTGAGGACACGTCTGCTTTGTGTTTGTGAAGATGAGAGCGTTAGAGCTTCATTACTGTCCAGTCTGAAGGGTCTGAGCACATCAGCAGGGATTTCTTCATGATGAAAGCGGGTAAACACACCCTCTCTGAGCCCTGACACATTGTGAAGGTGAATCCTCCTGTTTACTCTGCTCACACAGTAAATCAGCTGCAGCAGAGAGGACAGGACAGATTCAACAGAACGTCCACGCTCATTATCCACAGGACCAAAATGATCCAGGCTGCAGGATATTTATGACGTCCATTTAATGATGCCAAGGTTAAGAAACTGCTGAGCGCATCCTCACAGTTTTCCAGGAACAGCTAAAACCTTTTGGCCAAACTGACACATTAAGGTTTATTTTCAGGAGCTCCGGAACCTTCTGCTAGTGTCATTTCTTATTCTGAGTCTCTTCTCCAAATGTTGGAGTGTGGGGATCAGTCTTTGTGTCATCCTGTCGATCATCACCCTGTCAGGCACCAGAGACAGGAAGTTCAGAATGAGACCCTGACTTCACACCCAATCTTTTTGTTTGTACTTCAGGCTGAAAGGCTCATCCCATTTATCTTCATCTGCAGGGCTGGGCAATGAATCAGGTTCAACTTTCAATTACAATTATGGCTTTTCACAATAATGAAAACAAGATAATCAAGATTATCATGTTTTGTCCTACGTAGAAAACTTCTATTGATTCATTAACTAAAATATATATGTCATATTTTTTTATCATGTTTATTTTCTTGCTTTCACTTTTCCTTATGGCTTGTGTTTTAAAGTGTTGTGACAAAGTGCTGCAGTTGGAGTGAAATCTAATGATCCAAATGAATAATGAAAATAATCCTGATCATGCTTTTAGCCATGATCACACAGAGTCACTGATTGACCTTTAAGGTGCGTCCACACACTTGTGCGACCTCGGCGATCACTCTCCATGCAAAGTCAATGTACAGCCACGATGGGGCAGGGCTAACCCTCCCGCGACGCGACAGCCGCTTGTCACGCTACCACATAGCTTGTCGCGCGATGTGAAAGTAAAAAAAAGTTGATAATCAGCAGGTGTGTGCACGTGTGACGGTACCCTAGACAGACAGTTATTCATCCGCAATTCAGAGTAACAATTTATGTCTGTGTGGGAAACATGATGCTGCTGCAGGGCATCAGCTGCAGTGTTTTGTGTTTGATAAGAGAGTGAAAAGGATACACGCAGTGAAACTCGAGCGGACGTGACGTCACCGAGCGACAGTCGACGGTGACCAAAATGAGGTATTTATTTTTATTTATTTAATGCTGCGTTCCATTTATGCGTCAACGGACGCGCGACGCTACGTCAGTGGGTGACGCAATTTTGGTAGCTGGGTCACTTGCGGTGTGAACGCAGCATAAGAGTGAGTTTGTTTTGGTTTGTTGAAGAAAAGAGGAGCGACCTGAGAAACTCCACACAGAGAGACCCTGGTGGACAGGGGGAGTTGAACCAGAAACCTTTCTGCTGGTTTTGCCACCTTCCAGTTGCATCAATAATCAAAATCTCTGTGTGTTAGGAGTGCAGCTGTTTATGAGTGACATCTGTACCTTTATGTGAAAAGGGGGTTTTCAATGGAGACAAAGACATTTTAGACAAAGCTTTAGTCTAATCTATGAAAAAATAAAAGGATATTGTGATTGATTAACAAATGTTTCTAACATAAATAGACTGTAAAAGTTTCACTGAAGTAGGGGCTCTATGCTCTTGAAACAAAAACACTGGTGACCATGATTTCTGACACATCAGCACAGATCAGGAAAAATCCAACCTGAGCCTCTGTAGACGGGACACTCTTTGGAACCACCAAAACGAAATTAGATTCTTCAAGTTGTCACAAAATTTGCTTTGAGAAACCACCTCACTCAAACAATCATGCCCTGCAGAGAGATCTCATCTGGCCGCTGCCATCATCAGTATTTTCCATACTTCATCTTAAGAGACACAAAGAGGAGTTTGCGATTGTTGGTACAGCCTGATATGACAGTCAGATTGTTTCAGCATCAGTGCACCATAAGAAAAGTCCTGACAGAGTCACAGAAAACAGAGCTGCTGTTATCAGGTGTATAAAACACTTCCAGTTATGAGAATGCTAAAACCATCATCATCATCACCACAGCTCCGTCACCTTCATCTGTTCCTCCAGACTGTACATGCAGGAACATCTGTAACATCTGTCTGTGATCTCTGCAGCCTGTGGAGGTCCTGAGGGAGACCATCAGCCCTGATCTGTTCACACTCTAAAAAAGGAGGCCTCAATCTGCAGAAAGGACCGACTTCGAGACACGTATGCATAATTTATCAGCAGCAGTGACACAGGCTGTCTCAGAAAAACTCGCTCCACTTTCTGCTGCTCTGAGGAGCTGCTCAGATTCATCATCTCCAGAGGAACCTGCTGAGGCACTTACTGGAGAGGAGATGGCTTTTACTGCTGTGGGTTATTAAAATGCTGAATGGATCCTGATATCCATGATGACAGTTCAGCCTGTAATTCTTTAACATCCTACCAGACGAACAGATCAGTAGATTATTGGTGTAAAAACAGAAAAGCTTGGTGAAACACCTTTAAGGTTTTCTTAAAGAGTCAAATCCAAAGCTAAGGACGACCCCACAGCACGGTGACCTGACTTTTACCACACACCTCCAAAATACTGATTACATCTCACGTGACAGTGGACAAGATTCATTCAAGCACAAAAAAACAAACATAAGACTTCATGACCTTGACTGATCTAAATAGACCAATCTAATCATTTAGAGGGGTAGTTCGGGGTTGTTGCAGCGGGGTTTTGAATTAGGAACACGGCATCAGCCGGAAAATAAGCCACACTGGAGGAGATCAGCTCTGCATCTATTCAGAAATAAATAGCATGGAAGCTAGGGCCTCATTTTGATGCAGATGGGGCCACAGACTCTGCAACATTTTATAAGTTCTAAGTGAAAACAAACCACAAAAACAGAGAGGGGTACAGCCAACGGGTCCTATGAACAGCAACACCAACACTTGTGAGTACTTTTATGCTCAGGAATCC
Source organism: Scarus forsteni (assembly GCA_036419115.1). Taxonomy (NCBI): domain Eukaryota; kingdom Metazoa; phylum Chordata; class Actinopteri; order Labriformes; family Labridae; genus Scarus; species Scarus forsteni. The sequence goes on from JAZDUH010000431.1 coordinate 3,685,806, forward strand.
ACGCAGGAGAAACTTCTCTTGATGGAGAGCGGACACGCCAGTGAGAAATGGAGGAAACTGCTATGAAAGGAGCCTCTGCAGTCTGCAGCTCTCATCATGCAGAGCCTCCCTGCTGTCATCAACATTCATGCTTCTATGGAACAGATTCACAGTTTTACAAACTATCAGGAGAAAACAGAAGAGCTGAATGAAAGTTTATCTTCAGAGGAAGTATTCAGATTAAACTGACTGTTGATCAGATAAAGACAGTCATGGTTTACTTGATGAAATCAGACTGCATGTTTGGTATGAGGAGGTAAACTGAGCCGGAAAAACACTCCTGATCAACATCACTGTGATTAGTCAGCAGGGTCACTTTGGTCATTTAAATAATCTTTATTTGGGATGTAGTGATATTTGTGTAATCAACAAAATCAAAGAGAGACCATCATTTGATCAGTGTGCTGCTGGCGGAAGGACACGTTGGCTGAGCCATGAAGCAAAGTAGTGCCAAAGCTTTGTGGCAGGACAGTACGTTGCAATACAAGTGTTTAATAAAGTGACCATCACTACTTCCAGTTCTTTGCACTTTCCAGAGTCTGTGTCCCAATCTGCAGCAATGTGTTGCCCTAGGACAGTGACCATCAACTGGTGGTACCGGGGCCACATCAGAACCCCCTCAGCTTCCAGTGTGGCCCCAAAAACATTATCAAATCTGAAAATGTGAGATAAAAAATGCAGTGGTTTTGAGAGTTTTTTGTTGTTACTTTAAAAAAACTCAACCAATCTTAATAACTAAGGTTATATAACAAAAACCAGTGCAGGTCAGACAGATAATCAGAAACGACTTCTTATTTGATCAGCCTGAAAGCTGCTGTTGGCCAGTGGCTAACCACGGGAACAAATAGAGTGAGAATCTAAACCAGAATGGAAATAGACAGCAGCAAATCTCTTTACTGTCCCATGGCTAGCTGTCAGTGATCAGGGGTGGAAACGTCTGGAAACTTTCCAAAATGTCCCATGGGAAGTTAAGCTTAGGAATTTGGAAATACTCCAAATTGGAAACTTGACATGAGACATATGAGAATAAACTGGAAACTGGGGGTAACTTAAACAAACTGTATTATATCCAAACACAAATATTATTTATTATAAATTTATTATATTTTGTTTTGTCACAGTCAGACAATCAAGCAAAATTAATAACATTTCAGCAGATTTATTTACAAGTAAAACTTTATCAAGATTTAATTTCTAATTCAAGGTGCTATGAGGAGAATCTATTTCCAGCGACATAAAGACTCTGCTACCCATGAGCATGCGGGGCGACTGTCGTAAAGATGTGACCCAAGCCGAAGTGTGCATCTGCTGTGATGCTAATGAATGCAGCTCAGACCTTCCTCAGAACTCTGCATTGCTTTACAACTTCTTTTTTCACTAACTTACAGGATGCAAAGCAACAAGGTAATGTATCTCTTTCTAGTTACGTAGCGGTAGTTTTTGATGTGTGACAACAAGCAATTTTTGGAAAACTGAGTATCGCAGTTTTGTAGCCGGCTATATATGGCTACTTACAGCCCGGTGCTCTAAGACGTGTCTGAAAAATATAAATTTGCTCTAGCTTTAATTGTCTTGTTCCCAAAGTTGAGTATCCAGGCCAGTCCAGCCCTGTCCTATCCGACCACGAAGCTAAGGAATAGCATTTATAGATAACCTATTTTGATGCTGTAAAACTCATCTTAAAGTGTGTATTTCCATCAGGCATATATCTAAAAGTGAGACTTTATTGTTATTACTTAGAAACCTCATAGCATCTTTAAACAATCAGCTTATCTTGAGGTTTTTAGAAATCATCTGTGCATGTGATAGGGGAATGCACAGTGCATGTAGGGGGCGTGGCCTCAACACCCCTGCAGTCAGCAGTGTACTGTGTGCATATGATTGCTGAACAGCAGAGATATTCTTAAGTAAACCTGCTTTAAGTCTGGTTGTTTTAAAATTATACTGAAAATATATATTTACCAAAAAAAATGTAAGTCCCTGCAGAGGGTCAACCTTCAGTTTTGCAAATTCAAGACTTGTTTCCATTTGTGCCCATGGAAAGTTTCCTACTTTGAAAATTCCAGTAAATTTGCAGCCCTAGTGAAGACGCAGAGCTGATCTCTATCCCTGTGGTTCATATTCAAGTTAATGCTCTGTACCTCATATAACCCCAATTCAAAAAACTAAACATCTCTCTTTAATTCTCCTGGAACAGTAGAAAAAAGTTTGAAGAAAACCGTTCTAAAATTTCTCACGAGAACATTCCTAGAATCTGCATACACAGACGGACGACACAAACAAATGCTGTCACTGATGTGAAGGCATAAAAAATAAACAATTAATTCTCTTAAAACAACAGGTATTGTGGTGCTAGTGGTTCAATTCTTCCTTTTTTAATGATCACAGGATCATCCATTCCTGTACTGAATGCTGCTGAAGCACCAGGGAGCGGTCGGGAGGAAAAGGAGACACAGTGATGAAGTTTCCTGATCCAAACTTTTAGTTTTTTTCTGAGTCCTCCTCTGTCTGATCTCTGATGTCTCTCTCTCCTATGCTTCATCACATCTTCATCATTGTTTCTCTGTGGCTGTTTTCCTCCCTCTGTCTCCTTATTTGCCTCCTTGGTTGCCTTTTTTTGTCCTTCCCTCTTGCCGTTGTTATCTCTTGCCGCTCTCCTGCACACAGCTTCCTGCACAAACACTGTCTCTGTGTGACGATGAAGACATTTCACAGACTGTCACACTTTCAGCACGGGCCTCCTATCTCTCTAATTGGGTTCTTCCTGCTGCTGAGGGAGTGAGGGAGGAAAAGGGGGAGGAGGCAGTTTCCATTTCCAGAAAGACCACGTTAAAAAGATCTCCAAGAAACAAGACACAGCTCCTCCTGTCATGTGCTATGTAGAGCAGGAAGATAGAGATGAAGACCAAACAGATTAATCATCATCAGGGGGAACAAACAGAGACACAGCAGCTCTGACCGAGTCCAAGAGGTGTCCCAATCAGAGATATATGTGGACCTCAGCCGACTCCCCTCAGCTCCAACCTTCACAGGGAGCCAGAGGACGAGACGTCCACAGTAAACAGAGGAGAGAGATGGAGTCAAATATACAAGACCAGAAACAGCACTGAGAAATCCCCCAAGAGAAAAACTGTCCTCAGAGGGTTTTCCTTGAACTGAACCAAATCTACAGTTTTAACACCATCTGATATGGATCAATCACAGATCATATAAAAGCTTTTGGGACTATAATTCTGTATCTTAAAGCTTAAGTTATTGTAGTCGAGTGTGTGTTGGGGGACTTCTTTACTGGGATTCCCCTTAAAATAAACCTTGTTTTTAATTCTAAACCTGGACGAGGCTTACTGCTGCCACCTTCTTACCTCACCTATGGTGACACTGTTTACAAGAACACCTTTGCCATCTCACTGCAGATGTTGGACACTTTTTTTATGGAGCACAAACATCCATACCTGGATGTAAACCCCTCACCTCCCACTGCACTTTGACTGTCTGTTCATCATTTCCTACACACAGACTGTTCCACCTTAAAACTTCATTTACAGATCCATCCCTGCTGCCATCTTATTTATCCTCCTACATGCTACATCAAGGACAAGTGAAGGCCTACGCTCCCAGAAACATGGGTCCTTCATTCCCTCAGTTCATACTGAGCTCGGCATAAAGGTGCTCTCTTTCTCTGTCCTTTAACCTGGGACAGGTTACAGCAGGACCTGATGCAACTTCTCAATACATGCTTATTAAAACAATATATCTGTTTAAACAGTAGCATAAAAAAAAAAAATCACACAAAAAGTTTTTTTTTTATTGAATCATGCATTGCATTGCAATACTGCATGCATAACAATAACCCGATTCTAATTAGTAGGCCTGTCACGATAACAAATTTTGCTGGACAATAATTGTGCAAAAAATTATTGCCAATAAACAATATTATTGTCAATGTTGTTTTGAAACATCATTTTTTCATTAATGTAATTATATGTCATAATAAAGTGAGTAAAGCAATAAACTTTAATTTTCTTAAGAGTATTTAACTTTAATTGGAAGGTCAAAAGCTTTTTATTAAAATAAATTAAACAACAATATAATAAATTTAACAAAAACAGAGAAAAAAAAAACCAATGAAAATGAAATGGACTGTCTTTTGGGAAAAATTGCATGTAAATAAAAATCATTATACTGTCTCTCTAAAGAAAAAAACTCCAATTAAAAACACACAACAATAAAAAAACAATAAATAAAATGGAGTATATACAGTTCCTGAATTGTTTGTGACATGTACATTCCCCCATTCAATTCGTACTGTCTGTCAGACATTTGGAACATTTCCTGTAATGCAGGGATTTCAACCGTATTGAAGGGTTGCAGTTGTTCTACAATGTAGCGAGCGGCATGGTCTGTGTCTGTGAGTGCGCACCATTTTGCTCTGTTTTATTTATATTTACTCTGCCAACCAAACACCTCAGTAAGCGCTGACTGTCAGGATGAAGGCTCTGCTGCACCTCCCCTTCTTAGTCGCCACTACTTTCAAACAAATACGACATATCGGCTCATCCGTGTTCATGAGCTCACATCTTGTTCATTCTGTTTAAAACCAAAATATTCCCACACTGGGGCTGTGGCATTTGGCTTAGGAACCGTAGCTTTCGTGCAATCATTCATTTTAGTCTTTTTTTTCCTCATTACTCCTCATGACGCTCACTTCAGCTCTTTGTGTGTGCACGCATGAGCGGCCCCGCCTCCCCTACAAAGACTGAATGACTGATAAATGCTCACTCTGCTATAAATCTGCTAGAACCAACGCACACTGATGTTGAGAAAGTTGCACCGAGTGACCCATCTTCTCATCCAGCCTGTTTGGTAGAAAGAAAGGAGGAAAACAAACATGCATGCGCGTGTCAACTTATCGAGGCCAGCAAACTTACCCAGACGTTTTTATTTATCATGCATCAAATTGATTTATTGATTATTGTGACAGGCCGACTAATTAGAGTTGTAAATATAAAACATGGTTCCTACAGCATCTATGAACTATACGGCATCCCAGTAAGAGAATGACAGCAATAAAAGTAACAGAGGGGCCATAAACTGCTGGAGCTGTCACCTTGTACTTGTTATTTAATTATCATGGGAAAGCATGCAGGAAAAATCTATATATGTAAATAAACATGATGTCAACAACAGCTGCATCTAATCTGCCCGGCACCAAAAGACAAAGAAGATACCTCAGAAAGATGGAGGAACAGCAAAGCCACTCTGAGCGGTCAAGAACACTTGACCATGAGGAGCACCATATGGAAGCACTCTGGGCTCCACTGTGTGTCGATTGTGTGCAAAGCAACAGGTCCACAACCACAACGGGTCTATGGGTCTATTTGTCAGCATTTAATCCACAACAGTCCAACAGAGCCTTGTCAGGAGGCCCAGAAACAGGCCGTCATGTTGGACTTAGGGGTTCATATGGTAAGACGTGTGTGGCCTCACGCTAATGACCATATATCCCTGTGCAAGCTCCTGAAAACAGAAGTTTGATTTTTGGGGAAGTGACAGTCCTATAAGCTAACAATCCTCACATCACATGATCAAATATCACAGTATTGCACTAAAAAGATCAATACAGTAAAGTGTTATCAAATATTGCAGCACATTGTTGTAATGATATTTTTCTTATCCTCCCACTTGTTATTTAATTGTCTTTCATAATACTGCATATTCTTCAGCAGTAAAGACTTGAAAGTGGACCTCAGGAAGGCTTTTAAATTAACAGCATATTTAGCTCTTATTTCTTTGTTTTCCACCTTCATGCCCTTGGAGCTCCACTGCATCTCACTTTGATTTCACTGACGCCGTTTGGTTCAAGAGATGAGTCAAGGCACTGCAATATCTGCCATTTTTAATCTGTGACCTTCAGCCATGAAAAGGTGATACCCCTCAATGTTAATTTCCTTTTTCGGCCAAATGTGTATTTCAGGACCAGGCTTTCACAGCTTTCTCTTGAATTGAGCTCAGTGCGGTGAGGAGAGGAATGAGGCTGTGGCCTACATTCAGAGGACGTCTCCAGTGTGTCACATCTATGACAGGGGGGCTTTTTTTAGTCTTAGAGTGAAAACGACATGGACTTGAAGGTCATTTGAAGGACAGAAAGAGAGGAGGAACAAGAGGTGTGGAAATGAATGAGCACGCTGCTGTATCAATAAGTTGTTCGTAATCTATTTCATCTGCAGAGAAGGCACAGGTGTAGCTTAATTATAGATAATGTGCATGATGACAAACATCATCCCTCCCTAACTTATTTTTCTTTGCTTCAGTTTTCTACAGCAGTGGTTCCCAAACTCTTTACAGCCCGTACCCCTTTAGACATCCGACCTCCAGCCATGTAACCCCTACTCACAAGCACTTACTGCAGCTAGAAAAAGAAATGTGTCTGTAAGCCCGCCACCTCCCACATTTAACATGTACATCTGAAACCAAAGAGTAAACAAAAATTTCAAGTATGCCAAGAGGAAACTGATTAAAGACAAACACCTCGTCTAAAACATGAAGCTGTTGTCAGCGAAAGAAAGAGACGTATGTGACTTAAACTTCTGTAACTCCTCAAGTAAACGAGCTGACTGAGCCGGAGAGAGTGAGAATATTCAGTGAGGCATACCTGAGTGATTGGTGATGTAGGAGGAGGAGAGTCATGGAAAGGGACTAACTGGTCAGGATTTGCTTCAGGGACGATCGTCAGTAAAAACACCTCGACATTAGGAATGGGACGATACACTTAAACTCACGATACGCTGCACCTTGATATGTCCGGTCACGATACGATACATCAGGATACAATATCAAAAAAGTAAAAAAGAAAAAATATTACTGTGTGATTAAAACTTATTTTTGTTTGAGTTGCACACAGGAAAACACAAGGCCTAACAGGCCAAACACAAACAATAACACTCTCTCTAAAACTAGAGAAGTTAGAGAGAGTGTATGCTAACGAGCAGTAGGCTCGTTTTCGCTGGCGTCGTCTTTGCATTTTTATGGTGATGCTGAAGGTGGTGATTCATGTTTGTTGTGTTGGAGGCGGTGTACGGAATGACAGCATAGCAAAGTTACACACCGTCTTAGTCTTGTCAGTTACTCTATTGTCATCTTCGTCTTTTTTAATGAGAAAGCCAAAATACTGCCAGACAGATGACTTGTTTCCAGGCGGAGCGTCCTCAATTTCGACCTCATTCAACTCCATCGCTCGGCTTTTTAGAGGCAAGATATTTGGTGCTAATGTTTGTTGTCGTCACTTCTGGTCACATGCGCTGTTACCGAACATGATGTCTATATTTTGCAATCCATTTTTTTCAAACTTGATGCGTTTCGTCACGTTCTTTATCGCGATATTTTGCAAAAAGATATTTCATCCCATCCCTTCTTGACATGGTCTAATATAAAAAGCTGTAGCATGGACACTAATGTTGTAGGTAAACTAATATGTTTGTGTTTCTACAATTAAGTAAGTTAAGTTTATTTTTGGACATCTCAACACTTCGAACATGTTCATTTACAATTGTTTTTGAAGAGAATTCTGTTTAAAGTTCAAATCCATTTTCGTCTTTTCTTGTATTAACACACTGTTTAAGCATTTATAACATAATAGTGCAAATACTTGTCATATTTGTTTATTTTTATTTCTCATGAAAAAAAAGAGAGAAATTTACACAAAAGGACATTTCCTGACATATTTACTGACAAAAAAGACCAGTTAAAATTAAAAATTACATTAAATTATTTACCTCCACCAAGGAGGTTATGTTTTCGGGAGAGTTTGTTTGCCTGTCTGTCTGTCCGTCTGTCTGTGAACAAAATAACTCAAAAAGTAATGGATGGATTTTGATGAAATTTTCAGGAAATGTTCAGCATGGGAAAAGGCAGAGCTGATTTGATTTTGGTGTTGATCCGGATCAGCGTCTGGCCGCCATGACAAAAAATGTGATTTTGGTGAATAACTACTGAACTAAAATAGATATCATTATGAATCCATTTGCTAATGGTATGTTTTCATGGTCAAGGAATCTAAATATTTAGATGAAATAAAAGTAGGACTAATATTTATGGTGAAAATCACAATATGGGTGAGGACTGTGGCGCTGGCGGAGGTCTGCGCTCTCAGAGTGCTTTTCTACTTAATTAATAATAATAAAGGGGTCATTGATTTCAAGTGTGTGTAAAAGTATTTTTTGGACATTTTGGGCACACTGCAACAATAATGAAAATCGTGATAATTTTTGTCAAATAACCGTGATATGAAAGTTTCATATCGTAACATCCCTAGATGTGTTGCTAAGATTTATCTAAAAATGGAATTACAGAAATCAAGTCTCAATAAAATGTTTGGATGGATGATTACTTCCAGCTCAGCTTGAGACACAACAGGCCTGAGTTTAGAAGTATTCCTTGTTGAGCGTAAAAACGGAGCATACAGATCCAAATGGAGCCAAGACCACAGCAGGACCTCGCTGTTCATGCAAACCTTCAGTCTGTCCGTCTTTCTCTCTATCTGACCGTCCATCCGTCCGTCCGTCTGTCTGACTGTCAGGTTTCATCTCCTCTTGTTCATAGCTGGTGTAGGTTGTAAACACTCAGGGTCATATTTACTGCAGTCTGCTCTCATTCATCAGCTCAGATATCTAATCAGCTCGGCCGCTCTCTGGTTAACCTCCAGCAGGAACACAATAACAAACACACACAAACACACACACACACACACAGGATGAGGCGTGCAGACTGGTTATCATGTAAACAGGAATCAGGAGACAAAGTTCTCTGTAATCTCTCTGCTGCAGATGTAAAACACTCACAAACACACAAACAGTCACTGTCTCTCTCACAAACTCACTAACTCCATGGAGGAGCCCTGATGGAGGCTTCTGTTTGTTTGACTGTGGGCTTTCCCTTCTTTATTCTTTTACTGTTCTTTATTAGTTCAATGTCAGCTCTCACTGAACATGGTCTTTTCTCCAAAAGAATCCTGGACCAGGAGGACCTCGTCGGACAGCTTTCCCCCTTCATCATATCTAATTCATCAATCCTTTTAAATGTTGGTTTAATGTTCTATAGGTTCACCTGTGGGAAACAGTTTTGGTTTAATAAGGATCTAAAGGAATGGAGTCGAGCCTAAGGGGCAGTTCTGGAGGCAGAGTGTGCAAACAGTTTTCAACAATAATTCAGGCAGGCCAGCGGGATATGAGGAGGAGATGCAATATCAGAGTTCAGTAATGGGACAATGATATAAGCTGCAATGACTTAACAAAGGAAGAGAGCAAAGAGGTTTGAACTTTGCATCCTTTTCAAACACAATAAAGGAAATTTTTGTTTTTTATTCAACATACTCACAGATCTGTAAAAAGTCTAATTAGGTCTTTGATTATTTTTTCTATTTCAGTAATTAAAGACTTTTTAGAAATCATTGAGTTTCATAAACAATGAAATATGAGAAAACTCAGCCTGTCGATTGTAAAAACATTTCATTAGTGGGTAATTTTTCCTCAAGGATTTTAATGTATCTTAATGCTTTGGTTGTTGTTTGCAATAACTTCACTCAGACTGATTTCATAAGTTCTTAAGTCTTCATCGCATTATTAAAAAGAGCACAGGAAACCTTAAAGGTGGCTTTCAGATGCCTTTAGCCTCAACAGAAGAGGTTCAAGACAGTGCACAAAAAATGTAAGAACATTTGAACGGAACCAGCTTAAGAGCACCTGAAGTGGGACACCATCCGATCCACCAGAGGGCGCTTCTCCTTTAACCCTTCTGTACGATGTTCTCTTGACCTCAACAACAGGAAGTCAACTTCAGGTAAATGAAGGGCAGGCAAAGCCACTCCATGGATGCACTTTGGGCTCCACACCGCTGATGGCAAACTAAAAACAAAGATCGAGGTCTGTGTTGACTTTATACAAAGCAACTGCGTCAAATTCGTTGTCTTTCCTGTAGTGTAGCAGCACCTCAGCCACTGCTCAGCCTGCTGTTACCACATCCTCGCTACCCCAGCAGAGGCATGTAAAACGGACATGCAACCACACAGAGGTAAATATTAAAATGATTTGGAAATGCCTTTCATTGCTTGATTCCAGCTTAAAGGGACTGTGAGGAGTTTCTAAGTAATTACAAAAAAGTCTCAATTTTAGATATATGCCTGATGGAAATACCCTCTGAATCCCAAGCGTTTTCTGCCTCTGTCATATTTTTGCTCACTGTGGTCTCATTTTTCTCTGTAAAGTGAAGTCCAGCACCTCTATGGATTCAGGACAACCATGACTATAAGCTGATATAACTCAATTATGTCTTCATGCAGTGTAACAAAATTTAAAGGCTGTAAATCATCAGAAAAAAGAGAAACGAAAATTTAATTTTTCTGATTTTCTGATTTTAAAAAATTCTAAAATTAAGGTGGGAGTATATACAACACACTTTCAGGTACCCTCAAGTATAAAGAACACAGGAAAAAAGTGGTGTGGTTCTACCTTTACAGAAACTACACATTCTGGGACCTTATAAGTTGATTGGAATTTTAGGCTGTTTTTGCTTCTGTCACATTTTTACTCACTGTGGACTCATTTTTCACTGCAATATCAAGTTCTACACCTCTATGTGTTCAGGTGAACCAGGGCTGAAGCCAGATATAATTCAACAATGCTTCATAGCAATATAACATAACCAGAATGCAAGAAACTATTCAATAAAGAAAGACGGACAGTGAAATTTTCTGAATATTTATATTCAGAACAATGAAAACTGTGAATAACTATGTACAAGGCGACAGGACTCCCCTGTAACTGTTTCAAGGGACCCCCTGAAACTGTTTTGGGGGGTCCTGCTGCCCTGAAACAGTCTCTGGAGACACAGAGCCGACGTATGAAGCATGCTGAATGGTGATGAACAGACAGAGGCTGAAATGACACCAGGCAAATGGAAGGCAATTTCAAATAATTCTTTAAATGTAAATACAGGACGTATATCGGCCATTCAAGGCTTGTTAAAAGCTGTAAGATGTGTAAAATTATTTGTTTTTTACAGAATCGAGCTAGAGCAAACGGTTTATTTTCTGCAGATTTTTGAAGTGGACATGTGAATAAATGCGATGTTGACGGCAGTCGTGGAAAATCGTCGGTCTTTTCTGCCATTGTTCGGAATGTTGCCGACATCATGTGTGATACATTCAGGTACCCTCGGAAACTTGAGAATCTGATGAAAACGCCACTTTTTACGGCTTTTTAATAGGACAAACGGTTTGTAAATGCCAGTCGTTTTGAAATAAGTTTGTTTTTGAACCCGCCAGCGGGTTTGGGATCCAAAGGGTTAAGATGAGTTTTATAGCATCAAAATAGGTTAGCTATAAATGCTATTCCTTAGCCTTCCGGTCGGGTCGGACAGGGCTGGACTGGCCTGGACTGGCCTGGATACTCAACTTCGGGAACAAGACAATTAAAACTAGAGCAAATTTATATTATTCAGACACGTCTAAGAGCACCGGGCTGTAAGTAGCGATATATAGTAGGCTACAAAACTACAATACTAAGTTTTCCAAAAATTGCTTGTTGTCACACATCAAAAACTACCGCTAACTAGAAAGAGATACATTACCTCGTCACTTTGCATCCTGCAAGTTGTTGAAAAAAGAAGTTGTAAAGCAATGCAGAATTCTGAGGAAGGTCCAACCTGCATTCATTAGCATCACAACAAACACACGCTTTGGCTTGTGGTGCGTTCCAGTTGTACTCGGAAGTCAGAATTTCCAAGTTCCGAGTAGGAAACTGCAACTGGAACGCCCCCCGAGGTCTGAATTTCCTACTGGGAACTCGAAGATGAATGCCCCCAGTGTGAACAGTTATTTAGCTCCTGTAATAATCAATTTATTTGCACTTCTGACTGGGGTGTGTCGCTCTAGATCAGCTGTATACACAGTATTGCTAGACTTACATTTACAAAAATGCTGCCATAGTGATAATCACATTCTTCATACAACAACACAGGGCGTGCTAACAACAGCTAGCAATAGCCTGGTAGATCGGGATGTTTTTTTCTGACTTCAACTGAAACACCAATAAGTCTGAGATGATGTCACTCCCAGTTCCGAGGTTACTGGAACGCAGCATTATGACAGTCGCCACGCGTGCTCATGGGTAGCAGAGTCTTAATGTTGCCGGAAACAGATTCTCCTCACAGTCCCTTTAATTTCTGGGGATGTGACTGCCTAAGTCTGTTGTGGGGGCTTTGGGATGATTGTGACCAACATCACAGACCTATAATTATAAACAAAATCAAACTGACTAAGAAAACAAAAGCACTGGAACAGCCAGGCATATGCTGAGTATAACTTAAAAATACTAAACTAACAACATGCAGATGTAAAAGAGATTTTACTGAACATGATTTAAACCAGGGTCTTTAATATAAAAGTGCTCTGTGCAGGACGACCTCACCACGTAAAGACACAGAGACTGATCAGTGTGAACTGTTTTACAGGACCAACACACAGACCAGGTCCAGACCTCATAAACCTTTGTACTGGTCTGGTTTTATGTGGACTGCTCACCTTAATGGACGAGGACTTCTGTTGCCCTGATACTTTAATGAGCTGATGCACTCTGCAGAGCTTCTGTAGGACTGAAAAAAGAAATGTACACAATTTCTGTCCATCAGAGTGAAGATCTATAAAATCGAAACAATGAACATCAGTCAGTAAACAAACAAAAGCTTCTGTTTTCATTTGTCTCTGGCTGGTTAAACCTCCTCATAAAAACCTGTGAAGCAGGTGGAGCTGAGACCATCTGTTCATTCTGTGTGAGGCAGGGCTGGAAGACCAAAAATCACAGCTCTACATTATTTATGGCACTGAGGAAAAACAAAGGGTTGTCATCTGTCACAAAACCAAACCTGGAAGCTTTGACAGGATTCTCTGACAAAGAAATAATATTTAGACCGACTATTGTTCAGTTTTTGTCTTAAACGGTCAAAACATGCAGTCAAACTACTTTTCCTGTGTTAAAATAATGACGACATTCCTGTGACCCCAGTCACGCTGCTGTTTCACCTTCACTTCACCTTACATGGACAGAATCGGGACGAGCTGACCCCTGATTTCAAAAGACTATCACAGGAGTAGTAATGGTAAGTGCTCGGGGTGTGTACTGAAAACATTCTGATGATGTGTTATGTAAGATGATGCACGGGGGACGAATGTAAAAAAGTAAACTACAATGCTGTAAACACAATTATACTTGCCTTCTCTTTACAATTATTGCACTAAGAGCTCAAAATACTGTGAACATAAAATAACAATCCATAATCAGTAGAGATGGACCATTTTATTGTATCAATAGTGGTGTTGGTGTTTGTGAAAGTCTTTGGTGATAATTTGAACATACAGATGGTCATAAATATCCCAGAAATTCACTGTAATCTCTGTAATATGTTCACTTCTTCATCATCTTTCATTGTCCACTTTAATGAATCAAAAATATAATCTATTAATGCATGAAATGCGGATTTTGTTGCTTCACAGCCACTTCTAACACAGCCACTTTGACTTTAACTATCAAAGCAACTGGTCAACTGCGGGAAAGAGGCAGTTTTATGTCCTTGTAGATTTGTGTATTTTTTAAAGATGGGACAGTACATGTTAATGAACATATAAATGTAAACATGTGAGATTATAGCTGTGTGGCTAATTTCCATCCCTAGTCCCATTGGCAGGTTGGTGTTGTACAAAACATTTATACACAATAAAAAAAACAAGACAAAACAAAGACAAAGCAAAACAAAAAAACACGAAACAAAGCAAACACAGTTGATCATCAAAAAAAAAAAAAAAAACGGCCAAGGGGCTGGTTAAAGTGCAGAGTGCTAAAGTATAAAGTGCAATATTGTTTTGCAAATCGCCCAAAAAATATGAAGTGCTATTTTGATTGCTTAATGCTCAATTGCATATTACAATAATCTAATACCAGCGATGGTAATTTGTGATACCTCGAGTACCTAGGAATATAAAGTGCTAGTTGCATTGCACATTGCTCAGTAAAAATTGGAGATGGAGCCCTTGACAAAATAGATCATAGGACAAATACACAAGTTTAGACCTGGTTATGGCAGCAGTGTTGGTTTTCCAGTAGCCAAGCTTTAAGCTGTTCGGTAAAAGAGGTCAGGGTTGGAAGTTTGCATAATGTGCTTGGAACTGAGTTCCAAGTGTGAGATGCGCGGACAGAAAAAGTGGCTTGACTTTAGGCACTTTTTCTAAAAGGAACACATAAGATATCTATATTGGTATGATGGCTTCTGAAATATCATTATATATCAGTAAAAATCCAACATTGTGCATCCCTAATAAATCAGTGATGTTAATATAAAGCATGGACCCTGTTACATGGTAAACTTTAGTGTCTAGTTCAGTGACATGAAAATAACAATAAAAGCAAGAAAGAGTTAAATGACTGAATGTCTGCTGCCAGTGTGCAGAGGCTTGATATTTCTTACACCCCTGCTATTGAGCTCCACTTCAGCCATCGCTGCAGATGTTTTAGTGTGGTTTAGATGGTGTGCAGTAGTTTGACTTTTCCAGTTTAAAGCAGCAAAGTGACTGATAACAGGAGATGAAGATCTCGACTGCAGGAATCAGTGCTGTCTGATGAGTGACTAATCAATAAATAACAATAATAACTAGAAAGTACTTGGAGAGTGCAGACCTCCGCCATATTCTCATTTTGACCATAAATATTAGTCCTACCTTTATTTCACTGAAATATTTACATTCCTTGACCATGAAAACATACCATTAGCAACTGGATTCATAATGATGTTTATTTTAGTTCAGTAGTTATTCACAGAAATCACAATTTTCGCCATGGTGGCCAGACACTGATCCTGATCAACACCAAAATCGAATCAGTTCTTCCTTTTTCCATGCTGAACATTTCCTGAACATTTCATCAAAATCCATCCATTGCTTTTTGAGTTATTTTGTTCACGGATGGACAAACTCTTCCGAAAACATAACCTCCTTGGCGGAGGTAATTACAAAATACATTTTGACATCATTTTAAGTAGATCATTATGTGGTCAACAATTAACATTAGTAATAATCTGTTTGATGAACAGTTTAATGTTGATCATCAGTCACTCACAGCCGGATGAATGTGTCAATCAAAGGAACCATAACTGATTTAATGTATCGGCCGTGTGTGCTTTGACTTGCATGGCTTAATCTTTGAGATAAGCATACACTACTGGCTGCCTTTGCACAAATTTAACAACACTGATGTGAGCGATGACTTCTCTGATCTGATCATTTATCAATAAATCACCAAACTCCACCGACGACCTATCTGTAGGGAGAGAGACCATAAGACAGACAGACGGACAGATATGAAGGAGTGCTGACAGTCTGCAGGCAGACAGCCAGGACGCCACTTCACACAACAGTGTGTGTATTTGTGTGTGTGAGCATTTGTTAGTGTGCGGTAGAGTGTGAGTGTTGGTGTGTGTCTCTGGGCTGAGTGTGAAGTCTTTTATCTCCTGCTCTCACCACACTCAGAGCTTTCAGCACAAACAGATGTGGACTGTCACAGTGACACATCTGCAGCTCCTGCAGGCCTCTTTCACACTTTTAATTATTTCTGAGGATTATTTTCAGAGTTTTTTCCTTATGTGACGGAGCTGAAGAACACAGACATGCCCGAGTTTGACTCTTTGTCTGTCAGAAAGCTAACTTAAGAAGTTATGAACAGAGCTTCAGGACATTTCCAGTGAATTTCTCATTTAATTTTTGTTTGAACAGGGTCTATTTTAAGTAAGAGAATGAGCTACACACTACAGCATTTACAGCCTGAGCTCATTTACAATGCCACGCCCTGTTTGGGTCTTTAAAGACATAAAAACAGCAACTAAAACTCAGCAGGTAGAGACGGAACAATGCTAACTAATTCAGACAACAAAACAGGAAACACTTGATCATTAATGACACTAGAGTCCTCCTTTAGAATGGTTTCTGGTCGAGTTTAAAATGGTTCCAGTCTGGATCCAGTTACAGTTCTGCAGGTACAGCGGTCCACATGTTGGCGCCTTGGGCAGAGAGAGCAGTTTTGTCTCAGTGATGGCAGAAGAGAAGTGATCTGGTTTTTGTGTTGGTCGACATGTAGATGTGGGTCCAGGAATATTTAACAGAATTTGGAAACAGGGTGAGAAAGGTCAGGGATTGACAATAACCGGCACAACAATGTTGGAGGAGCCTCGGGGCTGTTTGTGCTCTCGGAGCACTTCTAGTTTAATCTAATTACAACCGTTACATTTTCATATTTGGGTCTCTATTAATTTTGTATCATTAATCTAATTCTTCACTGCTGGATTCAGAGAGAGGCTAATAAAGCTGAAGCTCTAAATGTTTGATTAAATATCATATTATCATAATATTATTGGACTTGTTTTAATCACCAGACAGACTAAACTTATATTTTGAAGCCAAAGAAAGTATTTTTGTGATTGTTTTGCCAGAAAAATAAAAACGAGTGATCTTCAACATGGTGCACCGATGTCTCAGAATGATGGGACGGTATGAGGACCATGAGACATAGAGAAAAATAATCATAATAATGTTGGCAATGAGGATTTTGTTTTTGGTGGAAAAGGTACTGTATGCACATGTTTTGGTATTTAAATTCTATATTTTTGTTTGGAATGGGTGGATATAATTAGGGATGCATGATATGATCGAAACACCAACGGTTCAGCAGATGTTACCCTAAAAAGTCGATTATTGGTAAGGCACCATAACAGTTTAGCTCATCATCACTGAATATCCTCTTTTATGGATCTAAAGTATAACTGATCGAAGAACACAGATGGACTCCCACCACTGAAGTGGAGGCTTTGTGCCCGGACAAAAAATATCACTGTTGTCATCAGTGCCTGCGATGACGAGTTTGGGAATATCAGCACATCGGATATCAGCATTAATCCAATGCTATGCATCCCTAGAGACAATGCATTTGTATCTAGACAAATGCTGGCGACTGTCATAAAGACGTGACCAAAGCCAAAGCGTGTGTTTGTTGTGATGCTAATGAATGCAGCTCAGACCTTCTTCAGAACTCTGCATTGCTTTACAACTTCTTTTTTCAACAACTTACAGGATGCAAAGCGACGAGGTAATGTATCTCTTTCTAGTTACGTAGCGGTAGTTTTTGATGTGTGACAACAAGCACTTTTTGGAAAACTTGGTATCGTAGTTTTGTAGCTGGCTAAGGAATAGCATTTATAGATAACCTATTTTGATGCTATAAAACTCATCTTAAAGTGTGTATTTCCATCAGGCATATATCTAAAAGTGAGACTTTTTTGTAATTACTTAGAAACTCCTCATAGCATCTTTAATATCAGATTCTTTTGCCTTTTCTTAATGGGACTATTTGCAGGATAGAAAAGGAAAAGAAAAGAAGGCAACATTCCTAACCTGGGGAGATAATGAGTTGAATCATTATTTCACTTTTAACTTTTTAATCTAAATGTCCCAGCTGGCATGAATCTTTAATGTCCCCTTGAACACTGACTCTTTTGTTTCATTATTCACATTCGTGGAAAAGTTTGGTCCCCTTGAATGTCGGCACTGTTCCAGTCAAAGAGTGTGTCAGCCGTGTGACTGTCATGTTCAGGATGAAAAGGAAAGATCGCTGTGGTCACTTTAGGACATCATCTGGATAAAAACACCCAGAGGGAAGGTATCTGGAGGGAGACGTAAAAACAAGAGCAAAGTTTGAAGTGAGTCAGTGAGGAGACTCCTTCAGGAAAAGCATTATTCAGAGGAGTCTGATCACGTCTTGACCCTCTCAGCCCCCTCCTCTCCTGCTGATTTACGTCCTCTCTCTCCGTGTTTGTCGGGGCAGAGGAAATGTGGGTGAGGCTCCGCTCTTAAGTGTCACAGTGTTTCCCAGAGCCCCACATAAAGGAATAATAGGATGTCTCAGACAAAGATTTAGCCGAGCTCAGGCTCTAAATTTAGCAGCAGCAGCAGGAGGAGAGCCGCAGCGCCGCAGAGACGAGGGGGGGTCTGCATTGTTCCAGCTGTGAGCAGTGGAAACTTCAGGGGAAGACCGGGTGATAACCTCCACAGGGTTACATGATAAGGACACGCAGGCCGCACATGAGCGTGTGCAGGAACACGTATGTGCTCGAACGCTGGACCAGGCAGAGAAACATCCAGGAGAGGAAGATCGATGAGGAGGGGGGTGGCTCCAGACCAGGAAAACACGACCCACCAGAGCTCAGACCAACAAAGCTGATCAGGTCATGATTAGGTCTAACACTTAATCACCAAAAACAAAAGTGTCTCCAAAGACCTGGGTCCAAAAAGCAGGCTTAGGCCCCATCCACACGAAGACAAACCGAGGTCTAAACACATAAGTTTTTGCTGAATCTGTGTATCATCCATACGAAGACGGCGTTTTGGGGGTCTGTAAACGATCATTTTTGAAACCAGGTTCCAGAGTGGAAAGATTTTGAAATGCCGTATACACAGCTCCGTGATTACTGGCTCTCCGCAAGTTTTCAAATACGCTTGCGTCATAGTTTCATATCTTCATTGACATGCATGTGCCACATGCACCAACGACAACAACAATGGCGGCGTACGGTGTAGCATATGTGCTGATGAAGCTAGTGACCCTACTATCCCTGTTGTAGCAAAATCTCCTTCTTCTCAATCACCACCAAGTTAGACACACAACTATCAAGGACACATTACAGCACTTTATGATCACTTTATCACAATCTCTGTTTACAACTTTTGCAGCAAGTGTGCATGCCCACTGTTTTTTCATCTGTTTCCACTCGTTTCTGTCATATCGGTACAGCGCCCCCTAGAGGTCTGGCATGTGTTTTACAGCGTTTTCATGTATATCGAGTGCAATCATGTAGACGCACACATTTTCCGCCTTCGTCTTTATGACGATCGTTTTTGAAATTTTTCTGAGGTTTATCTTCGTGTGAATGGGGCCTTAGATCTGATTTCATTTTTTCACCAACTCCAGTCCTGTCCTTGATCATCAGATCTTTTGCTAATTCAACATTTCAGCCCTTTCAGTTCCACTTTGAAGACAGAAAGCCCACCATCAGATCAGGGTGGGAAACTTTGGTTAGCTGGAGCGCCGTGTCAAAAGTATCACCCTAAGCCGAGGACAAAAGCGTCATCTGATCTCGTTACAGAGCATAAATACTCTCTAATTTTATAAAACAAACCAGCTAACGTACATACTATCATCTTAATGATCAAAGGGCAATCAAACATTAAATTATATGTGATAAACATAAAAACAAGTGCGACAAATGTGACTCAAGAATCTTTTAACCTCCATCATTCAGTTGTCAGAATGGTGGGAGGAACAAACTGTGATGCAAACAAAAATGTTACAAGAATTACTGAAGAGTCAAAAAGTGGACACCAGGTGTGCATGTTTGAATGAATGACACTGTCTTTAAATCTAACAGACTTACAGCTCAAGGAGTTACACAGCTATAACATTTATAGGGCTGCGCAGTATTGTCTGTACTAAGGATGCATTGAATATTCGGTGGCCGAATAATGCAAAAAAAGCCATATCTGGCCTTCGGTGGAGAGAGGTAATAGCAAGGCCGAATAGTACCGTGCGACAAAATGACGGAATCAACTACGTTATTGTGTGTGACTGTGGCTAAGCAGACTAAAGCTGACACTTCTCCTAAAAATCAAACTCAAACATGCATCCAAATAATCAAAGATATTAGATGACATTTATTCCCATATTCGATTGGTTATATAAATATCGAATATAAAGTGACAGCCTTAGAGCAGACTAGTGTCATAAGGACTATTATTTATTTGTTGGTATTATTGGTTTATTGGTTTATATCCACTTCAGTGCACTTTAGTATTTTTTAAATGCATGTTTTGTTTTGTTTGAAGGCTTAATATGAATGAAAACTCTGTTGGGCTTTTTTTGGAAAAGCAAAGGCTACTGGAATATTAAAAGAAGTCATAATATTCAATAAATAATTACTTTATTTTAAAAACATGTCTAAAAATGTACTCTAAGCTATTAATGCACTATTAAAAATTATCGTGAACTCATTTGCCTCCACATTGGATATTTAGTATTCGGCCAAGCGTTAATATTTTATTCCGCTTTGGCTTCGGCCACAAATTTTCATTTCAGTGCATTCCTAATCTGTACTGTTGTTGTTTTATATATTCACACCAAGCTCATGGATATTTTTGGATATTCATTTTAAATTCAGAGTATTAACTCCCAAAATGGGACGGTTTCTGTAAGCAGGTAAGTTAATCTTGCTGTTGATGTCAAAAACATGTTACACAGGACAGAGGTGTAATATAAAGAACCACATGCAGTCATTTAAAATATATATCAGATCTCAGATTAAATCCAATGTCTTGCCCAGTGATATCTGCAAATAATTAGCCTGTAACTCTTCGACTACGAGGCTGAAGTTGGGCAGAAATTCATCTAAATTAATTACAGACCTTGTTCTATCAAATAAAAGCTCACTGTCACAGCGGGACAGGCGCTCGTGTAGGAACAGCCTAAATACTGCAGACTCTTCCCGCCAGCTCAGTGTCAGTCTGTGCAGGATTACGGGGACGTTTGAATGGAGCAGAGTCTCGTTAATGGGATTAGTCAAAGCTCTTCTTTACAGTTTGATAATAAGCTGTAATGCCATCAGGAGCTCACAGAGAGGGAGAAGGCTCTGAAGAGACTGTGCAGCCGTGAACATGTTTGGGTTAGTTTAGGCAATAATTTGATTCTTTATGGAGGCATTTAAAGTGGAACAGAGAGGGAGAAAAGGCTTAATTTTACTTTAAATTACAGAAATCCCTAAAAAAACCCTTAAGCAGTTCAATAAAGCTCTGTTAGATTCATATTACATTTGATTCAGCTCCATTTTTACAGCTAAAACTTGAACAAGTTCAGAACTCCTCTGTCAGAAACGTCCCGTTCAGCAGAGGATTTACTGTCAGAAGACGACACATGAAGGACGCTGTGACTCCATCCGCTCACCCTGACCCTCTCTGCTCTGAGCCGGAGTTTGTCTGAGAGGAGGAGGAGTAATGACGGAGTAATTACAGCAGATGCTGAGCTCCAGCTCCACAGAACGACCCAATGCCGCCACAGCCTCGACATCCACCCCACGCTGCAGCTGGTGCTTATCTACACCAGATTATCATGACTGCAGCAAGAAATGACCAACCATGAGGGATGAGCATCTGAAACAGCCTCCGACAGAAACATGAGCTCTAAGTAACAAAAACATCTGCCCTTCTGAGAAACCATCCCTCCACTATAGCTCTGAGTAAACCTGCAACTTCCAACATGTCTCAGATGTCAGGCATCCAAACATCGCCGAACAAGAGTCAACAGCAGAAGAAGCTGTCTGGCACTGGTAGAGACGATCTGGACTTTTTTTATGGGTGCAGCCAACATGCTAATGCATTTCCTTACAAATGTGGCCCCTTTAAAGGGAAATAAACTTTACAACAGCATGAGATTTAAAACAAAGAAGCATTTTTACAACAAGGAAAATAATCTGACAAACTCTCATTAACTTGCTGTTTAAGATGTTAATTTTCCAATCATCCTAGCCTAGAAACAATTTAATGATCTTTTCAAAGCATGACATTCAACTTTATTTTGACCTTTATTTTCCATTTTTGGGTGGATCTCAAGAGATGACGTCATGTTTGGACTATTGGAGTGAGCTAGTGGAGCTGGGCGATTTTCCCCACCAAAAAAATCTTCTATTTAAAAAAAAAAACTTGATTCATGATTCGGTACGATGCCCCGGCCCCATTTGAAATGAAATAACTACTCACTGTAAATTTATTTCTAAAATATACATTTATTTATGCTTCAAATATACATTTAAAGTGCTTTCAGGTCAAAAAAAATCAACACAGAAATCAACACAAAGTGTCTGTGCACTGTAGTTTTATACACTTGTTTGAATTAACTATGAAGATAACAAAATGCCTGAGGAAACGCTTGTTGTAAAAAAAATAAAAATCTTAATAGAAAACTCAACTCTTGTTGCAAAAAATGTAAAAGTGTGCAAAGTAATGAGAAAAGTGCCTCAAAGTGAGAATGCGAAATGAACATGTTGAATTAAAAAAAAAAAAAAAGTTTCAGAAAAACGATATCGATTTTGACTTGCCGACGCGATTTTTAGATCTTATCGATTTTTTCCCAGGCCTATGAGCTGTCAACTCTGCTCTGGCAGGGTAGAACTGCGCATGTAGAAGCTCACAGTGATGCTAAGCTGTAGTCTGTAGGGCATCCATGCCATGAGCAGTGAGCACCAACATACAACCACTAAAAACCCATCTCATCAGGACTCTCCACTCTCATGTGACGACCACGTAAGCATGGAGAGAAGGAAAACACTCTTCCATAGTGCTATAGGAGTCCTATATGACAGTGACTGTCCATTTCATTGATGAAGACTGGAAAGCAAAGAGTCTTGTGTTGAGAGAAAAAAAGGAGAGGTGCACACATCGCTTCACGACTATATGAAGTTGCCGATGTGCCTTCAAAGTTCCAGCAGAAAAAGTTTCTGTTGTAGTGAACAACGTGGTTAATATGAAACTCTGTGGGAACACTAAAAGAGTCCCATGAATATCCAGGTTCCAATGTTTTTCTGGATATTCAGTGCCAGCGCGCCTCACAATTACACATGCACTAACGGCAAAATACGAGGGAGTAAAAGAGAGAAAGCTTCCGAGTTAATAGATAAAGATAACAGATGTGTATGTCTCTTCGAATGGAGTCCTATATGACAGTGACTGCCCATTTCATTGATGAAGACTGGAAAGCAAAGAGTCTTGTGTTGAGAGAAAGAAAGGTGGGAAAGAGGCGCACACAGGGGAGAAACACGGCGGCGGCGGCGGGGGGGGGGGTCGAGTCGATTGGTCGATTTTTGGTCGGCAATTGCTGTGTTTTAGTCGACCAACAATTTCTTTGGTTGATTACAGCCTTAGTCAGCACACTACGACTGAGCATGCTGGGATGTATGAAATATGATATTGGCGTGAGTTGTAAGATCAACAGCAGGTGTTGTCCAGGAGAGAATAATTGTACAACAGTAAAATACCATCAAAAACATCGTCAAAAAGAGTGAGTTACTCAGCACCATTCAACAGAAAGGTGACTGAAGTGGCTGAGGCAGTGGGCAGCGGAGAAGCTGATAGGAAATTTGGCGTGAGTGAAGCTAATATTCGTGGTTGGAAGGAAAAGAGATAATGAAGGACAGACCAACATCTGAAGCTTTTGGGCGTTTGTCTGAGAGAGTAAGGTTTGGGCAAAATTCGGGTGTGCATTATATTTGAGCACAACATTTTTCTTGGAAAAAAGCATATTTGAGAAATTATGGTATGTGTAAAATAGTTGGCACAACAGATCCTGGGTCAGTCAGGAGTGCTTTGGTGATCACAGGATTTTGTTGTCTGAAATTGTGATTTTGATTCAAAAACGATAACCCTGTCAGCCCTAATCGGTGCTGGTTAAGTTATTATTAGACTGCATCTGTCCTGGTTTTCACATCTGATGCGTCCATATTGAATATGATCTCACTTGATACAGGACACTTGATACAGGATACAGGTATTTTGAGAAACGAATATTTCCCTCCCTCTGTTTTCCAAAATAACATCGTGCACACGGCATCGTTTTCAAAAAAGTTTCCATTTACATCAACCCGCATAAATACGCCGTTGAGCGCCGTCATAACTACGCCAAGCCTATGGGTGGCAGTGTAGGAAGAAAGAGAAAGCCATGCAAGCCAATCAGAAGCCTCATATCGATGACAACAAATAACAAGTGACTTCCTGTTCCTTTTGATGGCTCAGGGCTCAGGGTTCAGGGAGAAGATTGAGATTCAGCCTGTATTTCTCCGTTTTTCTCATTTTACATGAATACGCAAAACCGGAGTTTTCCTAAATCTCCACTTTGGCCGGAGTTTTTAGAAAGATTCGTTTTCCGAGGCGAATTCGCCGTTTGCGTTTAAATGAAAGGCACAAACGAGGGGAAATGTCTCCGTTTTTAAAAATACCCGTGGATGTGTAAACGTAGCCTTAAACTCTTAGTTGATCAGCACCCTTAGATTTACCCTAGCTTTGTCCTCTTCCAGCCCACATTCACAGACTCACAGTAAAAACAGCCAGGTGTTTTCAGAGGGTGTGAATCCAGGGCAGGAAACCCAGCGGAGGCCGAAGGAAACGCTGGCTCATAATCACAGTCAGCAGAGGCTCTGCTTAATGACTCAACCAGACCTGCTCGTCCTTTTTCAGGCTGGAAAACAAAACAAAGGCCTTAACATGGAAATGTTCAGCCGCAGCACAGAGACAGCACGCTCCTCCATCAGAGGCTGAGGGTTAAATAAACAGAGGCTGAGCACAAGTGTGAGAGCTTCACACACACACAGGAGTGTGAGAGGTTAAAACCACGAGCCAGGCTGCCTGAATGCTTCATGGAGTGACGAAGAGTCTGCAGACGCAGGGGCAGCCTGCAGCTAAAGTCTGCTCCCAAAGACCTTCTTTCCTCGAGTGTCCAAACTCACAAGTCTGTGGAACCTGCAGAACGGGTTCATCTCAGCCAGAGTCTGCAGAGCTCGTGCTGTCGTGACGATCATTCAGCTTCAGTCTGCACACACAGTGCTCAGACAGACAGAGGGTAAACATCTACTCCATGAGGACGGACAGGCTGCTTCACCTGAAGCTCATCGTCTGTGACATTATTAGGACAGTGCAGACAACAAGGACAACAGGCTTCATAAAGCTTTAAACAACACGCTCTACAGTTTGGTGTTTGAAAAAAAAAGTAAACTTACAAGATAATATATGACAGAGGTCTGTCTAAAACGAGAAGCAACGAGGCCTGTTTGTTTTATAAACACATGTGTATCAGAAACTAAAGGAACAAGAGAAGCACGATATTGAATTCATGCTGATGCTTTCTGATTCAGGATTGCAGATATTTCAGGTCAAGAGCACAAGCTCTGTGCTTAAGAAAATGGACTTGTTTCTTTTGGTGTTGCAGCATATTATTGCTTGAAAAGATGTAAAACAAGAAGAAAAGCTTTTAACTCTTGCAAAAATGAAACCCCCGATATTTAAAGGTGCTATGAGGAGAATCTATTACAGGTGACATAAAGACTTTGCTACCCATGAGCACGTGCAGCGACTGTCGTAATGCTGTGTTCCAGTAACCTTGGAACTGGGAGTGACATCATCTCCGACTTATCGACATTTTAGTTGAAGTAAAAAAAAACATGCCGATCTACCAGGCTATTGTTAGCTGATGTTAGCACGCCCTGCGTTGTTGTTCACAAATATCACATGAAGAATGTGATTATCACTATGGCAGCATTTTTGTAAATATAAGTCTAACAATACTATGTATACAGCTGATCTAGAGCGACACACCCCAGTCAAAAGCGCAAATAAATGGATTATTACAGGAGCTAAATAACTGTTCACACTGGGGGCATCCATCTTTGATTGTCAACTTGGGGGTGGCGAGGTTTTACCGAGTCCCCAGTAGGAAATTCTGACTTCGTGGAACGTTCCAGTTGCAGTTTCCTACAGTTTCCTATGTTTGTTGTGATGTTAATGAATGCAGCTCAGACATTCCTCAGAACTCTGCATTGCTTTACAACTTCTTTTTTCAACAGCTTACAGGATGCAAAGCGACGAGGTAATGTATCTCTTTCTAGTTATGTAGCGGTAGTTTTTGATGTGTGACAACAAGCAATTTTTGGAAAACTTAGTATCGTAGTTTTGTAGCCGGCTATACATGGCTACTTACAGCCCGGTGCTCTAAGACGTGTCTGAATAATATAAAATTGCTCAAGTTTTGATTTAATTCAATAATATTTCAATATAATATACCGACACAAACGGATAGTATTGTGTATCCCTAATAGGAACTGATCAAACAGGGGGACTGTACATTAATTCACTAATCAAATTGAAATATTTCAATATTTCACTTTTCACTTTTCACTTAATCTGACAGAGAGGAGCTGCATGATGCACAAAATCCCTGATAACTGCACTTCTAAACAGCTTCAAGAAAACGACAAAATGTTCAACAGCTGTCCAGGTCTGGTGCTTTTAAAGGGATATTCCAGCATTTTCGAAGTTGTGTTGCATCAGGAACTTGACAAAAGTCAGTGAAGTGGTTGAAAGGGTCCCCAGCAGTGTTGCACCTTTAAGGAAAAGGAGATGAGACTGCTGGTGTGTGCAGGTACAGCTATTTTGGGTATTTGGTTTAACTTTGATGAAAAAAGAGCGGCTAAACTTTGCTGGATCAAACTTACAATTGGATGGGTCAGGAAGTCTCTTTGTTTGGATGAATAAAGCAGCTGTGTTCTTCTGTCCCTGCACATCGACTCAGCAGATCTGCTGTTTCGGACTCAAGGAGACAACAACAGCCGAGGAGACTCAAACTGAACCAAATATGAGTGATAATGACTCAGGTGGACACAGAAGTAAGAAGAAGGAAACGTTCTTTAGGCCGAGGAGGGAGAGGGGCCAACCTGCTGTGAGCTCTGTGGTGATGAAGTTGGCAACACACATCATCAGGAGATCAGGATCCTGATATTAGAAAATAGCCTGTTTTAATCTGTACAGTGACAATGTTCTGAAGATTTCAAACACAATATGTAAAACTAGAAAAGCTCTCGGAGAGCGCAGACCTCCGCCAGCACCGCAGTCCTCACCCATATTGTGATTTTGACCATAAATATTAGTCCTACTTTTATTTCATCGAAATATTTAGATTCCTTGACCATGAAAACATACCATAGCAACTGGATTCATAATGATACTGTATCTATTTTTGTTCAGTAGTTATTCACAGAAATCACATTTTTCACCATGGCGGCCAGACGCTGATCCGGATCAACACCAAAATTGAATCAGTTCTTCCTTTTCCCATGCTGAACATTTCCTGAAGAGTTCATCAAAATCCATCCATTACTTTTTGAGTTATTTTGTTAACAGACAGATGGACAGACAGACGGACAGACGGACGGACGCACGCACGCACGGACAAATGGACAAACAAGCTCTCCCGAAAACATAACCTTCTTGGCGGAGGTAATTAACACTTTTGATGTTAATGACAGGATGACCGTCAGGGTTCAATACTGCTAAATGCCCCTAAAGAAATGGCTTTGCTGCTTATGTACTCTCAGAAAAAAGACGATAAATGTGTTCAGAATAAACAAACTGAACTGTTAACTTGACAAAATTAGGAAGTCATTGCTGAGATGTGGTTTTGTGGCATAGTGCCACCATCCAAAATGCTGTAACAGTGACACGACACAAAGTGCTAAATAAAAAGAAGGTCCAGAAAAGATGAGCTAAAGTCAGTCTGCATGTTATTCACTCCCTGAAGTTCAGTCTGCACAGCCGTCCTCAGTGATCCCTGCACCATCGTCAAACAGCTGATGGACACTGAAATGAACAGAGACGCCTCTCCTCTCTGTGTTTCTGCAGACCAAGAACTTTAACATCACCTTCAGCCTGAGTGAGACACGATGACTTCACAGCTTAGTTCACACTGAAGTCAACACAACAGACACTGATGGAGTGTTCAGACACAACGAGAGCTTCATATGACCATCATAGTTAAGTCATCTCACAAAGGTTCACGCTTTAGCCAAACTCAGTTCTTAACAAGGAAATAAACTGAGCCAGCGCCTTTCAGAGGAGGTCTAATTTAAATAGAAACATATTTCAGGGACTTGATTCGTCAAAACTCTCCAAAAACACTCAAATGTTGTGACAGAAATAACTATAAATAATCTGAAGCTCAGCTGAGGCTGTAAACAACTAAAAAATGAGTGACTGCTACTTTATGTGCATTATCCGTTTTGATACTTGATCCCATTTTGTGCAGAAAGCAAGAGCACAACATTCTGAATTAACCTCTGTACAGACACAGACTTTGAGACTGATCGTGACAGGGACAGACGGCATGTACCAAAAGTCTTGGCACTAATATTTTGGAGAGGGGAAACAGCATCATTATTTTTATAACTTTTCTGTGAAGACACAAAACATGTCTGACAGCCACTATAAATGAACTGGCAAATAAATCTGAACTTCTCGGATGACGTCACGTGTAGTTGTGATGCAACAGCCAATCAGCTTTGTGTGAGTGTGTGACGACACAACTGTTAATAACTTTTGTTCACCTTCTGATAGTTTTCTGTGTGGCAGCATTAGTTATTGCGTACATTAGTTCTACCTTATTCAACAGAGGTGCGGTTCTCTGCAGTCCTGTCCTTCCTCACCTGCATCAGCTGGCGGCTTTGCTGCGCCCCATCGCAGCTGTACACTGACTCTGCATGGAGAGTGGTCGCCCAAGTCGTGTTGGGTGTGAATGCACCTCAAAGGATAAGTTTGGTTTCTACAGCTTTCACATTGTTTATAGAATGAAGTAGAACAATATACTCACCCAGAAGGCTTTCCTGATCCAAACAGTGCTTCAGGAGATATTTAGATCCAAAATCGAGCGGCGGACATCCGTATAATGGTAGCACATGGGGCATGTATAGGGCCGCTCCTAAAACTGCATTAATCATCCAAAAACTCATCAGTTTCACCAATATTCCATCATGGCCCACTTGGGCTACTCCTCCATTACAGTATGTGTCACTCCAGACATGTTTTTGTGACTGTGCTGACCTCTGAACTGAAGAAGAAGAACGCTTGCCTCTGTGCATGCGCAGTACGGCTCATTGTTTCAGGGGAAGACTTTCTTCTTCCAGTTTTGTGCAAACTGGACGAATATCTATCGGATGAAGATGTTGTGGAGGAGAACTTTGAATATGATGGGTGTCCTTACAGTTTCGAGCCAGAGTTTACAGATTAGGAGCTCATCGAAAGGAGGACGCGGAGGCAAAGAGAAGAACAGCTCTCCAGAGAGTACTGCGCATGCGCGGAGGCGAGCGTTCCTCTTCTTCAGTTCAGAGGTCAGCAGAGTCATAAAAACATGTCTGGAGCGACACAGACTGTAATGGAGGAGTAGCGTGAGCGGATCATTATGAAATATTGGTGAAACTAATGGATTTTTGGATGATTAATGCAGTTTTAGGAGCGGCACTATACATGCCCCATGTGCTACCATTATACGGATGTCCGCCGCTCAATTTTGGATCTAAATATCTCCTGAAGCACTGTTTGCATCAGGAAAGCCTTCTGGGTGAGTATATTGTTCTACTTCATTCTATAAACAATGTGAAAGCTGTAGAAACCAAACTTATTCTTTAATGGATAAGAAGCATGGTAAATGGAAGGATGACTGGATGAATACTAGTAAAGCAAAAGAGGATAAATAAAGTAACAGTTTCTCATTTGAAGCAATGTGAAACGATCCTGTGCTCTGTTTGTATATTACTGTTGGTGATAACTGCTGAGACTAAGAACATCGGTGATTAAAGTCAGTGAGCCTCATTAAACCTCAGTATTCTGTCCAGCTTCAGTTCGTACTGCAGAGTGTGAGCATCCCACAGGACAGTGTGTTTGTGTGTTTTCAGTGTGAGAGTTAAAACAGAGAGTCAAACTGAATCATCAGACCTACGAGCTGAAGAGGATCAGACACAAACAGACGAGCTGACCGTCGGCCTGATGTTGCTAAGCTCGCTCTTTAAAACACACTTTGGGTTTACAGCATGACAGTGAGCCAAATTCCTCTGATAAACAGCACTGACGCACGCTCCAGAGCGGCACATAAACACCGCACACATCTCCAGGTATAAATACCAACGGCTTCATGACAGACAGAGAACAAACTTTCTCTGCTGCTGAGCATTAAAACATCGTCTGGGGGCTGGGCTGCTCCTGCTCTGAGGTTCATGAAAAGGTGAGGAGAACACCGAGAAGTTTCCAACCACATCAAGACATCTTCACAAAAACAGGTCAGCATCAATCAGAGCGCTCAGCAGGGTTTCTCTGACGGTCGACCTCAAGTTTACAACACCAGCTGCAGGTGCTGCTCCTAATCCTCAGTACAAACAGGACATGCAGAGAAACATGAACAAATGGAGCATTTTCACCAAGTCCTCTGGTCCAGAGATCAGGGGTGCCCAACCAGTGGTCCAGGGGCCAACTGGTCAGGTCCAGGTCAGTCCTCTCACTGTACAGAGCATTGCTCTCATCCTGATCTGATCCTGATCCCGTGCTACGACTAACAAGACAAATAAACACCCATAACACAGAATGGGCTTGCTGAGACTCACTCTGATTTCATCAGCTGATTATGAAGACATTTAGAAACACAGTTGGCTGGGAGTCACCAGATCAAGATACAACATAAAAGAAAGTTTCATTATGCAACCGGTAACAAATTAAACTGTGGCTCAAAGACAAAAAGAAAGCCAAACCATTAGACGTGGAGGAGTGCAGATAGTGCATTTAGCAATCTTACAGCCTGAGGGTTCGCATGGAAAAACTTAGTCAACTGTGACATCTTTTAAAAGGAAAATGCTGTAAAACCATCATGTATACAGTCCTACTCATCATTATAGGCACCCATGAAGTATAAGTACACAATGTGACAGTACAGTATCTTTACAAACCTCTCTAACTTTGCTCTGCATCACTTTATCCGACTCAAACCTGGCAGAAGTAATGTTCACATATTAAGGTTTGTAAATTATACTTCATTAGCTACTATGACCATGCAGTCATATCTAGAATAGGCAGTTTTAATTGCAACCACTTGAAGCCTACAAGGAAAAGAACACCCTACCAACAATTAAGCATGGTGGAGGTTCCATAATGGTTTGGGGCTGCTTTGCTGCATCGGGTACTGGAGGCCTTGACCGTATCACAGGACTCATGAAATCAGAGAATTATCAAGCAATTTTAGAGTGAAATGTCCTACCCAGTGTAAGAACACTTGGCTTGAGTCGAAGATCGTGGGCCGTCCAGCAAGACAAAGACCCAAAGCACACATCCAAAAGCATGCAGGAATGGTTGAAAAGGAAAAAATGGCCAGCAATAAGTCCTGATCTCAATCCGATTGAAATCTGGAATCTGCCATTGGGGAAAATAAACTTGCAAATGTTCAAGAGCTATAGCAAGTTGCATAGAAAGAGTGAGAGAAATACCAGCTTAGAAGTGCAAGAAGCTTATAGATGGCTACAAGAAACATTTGGAGGCTGTCATCAGTGCCAAAGGGTGTGCAACAAAATACTGAAGAGGGGTGCCATTATTGCTGCACATGCTTTTTTCAGTTCTCTCTTTGAAATTACAATATATAACTTGTAAAAATGACTTTTTTTTTGTTAAAGTATTCTGGACCTTCAGTTAAAAGATCCGGATGACATGAATTTGGTACATTTCAATTTATTTCTGAAGATATTGTTAAAGCAATGAAAATAATGAAGGGGTGCCAATAGTACTGAGCAGGACTGTATGGTGCTGACAGAGTGTTTAATTCATCATTCATCAGTCTGAGCTGATTTGATGTTCGTATTGATTATTGACGAGTATGTTCTGACCTGGGGCGCAGCAGGTAGTGTATGTGCCTCACAGCAAGAAGGTCCCCGGTTCAATCCCCGGGTCGGACAGGGGCCTTTCTGTGTGAAGTTTGCATGTTCTTCCCATGCATGCGTGGGTTCTCACTTGGAACTCTGTTTTCCTCCCATCGACCAAAAACATGCTCATTAGGTTGAAGGAGACATATCATGCTGATGCATGATTTAATACTTACATATAATAAACTTGAAAACAAGACCTTACACCCCCTTAATTTTCAAAAAATGAGATATTGTGTTTTTTCTGATATCCTAGAACGAGATTTGATGCCTCTGAAAATAGGTCATTGCGAGATGTCGGCGAGATTTAAATCGTCGTGACGACACGAGGTACCTTTCTTTTTATTGGAGCAATCTGATAAAACACTTCCTCCTCTGTGATGTCCGTCAGCCCCAAACCCTCACCGAGGAACACATCCACCAGCAGCAGTATATAGCTCCCTAGCTCACACTCACTCATTACCAGCTCTGGCCTGTAGGGGGACTCAATACGCGGTCGCTGCTTTGAGCCTGCTGGAAAATACAGTCGAAGAAGGAGGACAAGCTGGCTCTACCCCCGATAGAACTGACCAATAAGAGCACAAAGGGCTGTGACGTTGCAAGGTAACTTTAGGTCATCCTGAGATCCTCGTGTTTCAACGAGAGCTTGTTAATGGCCTAAAATGAGGATTTTGAGAACACTATTGTGGGGCAATGAAGGAACTAAATGACTTGTACTGAGGGCAGAAATGCTTTACAGGCATCCTAGTCTGGCATAGTGAAAAGGAGAAACAAGCATGATATGTCCCCTTTAAGTGGTCACTCTAAATTGCCCTTAGGTATGAGTGTGAGTGTGAATGGTTGTCTGTCTCTCTATGTGGCCCTGCGATTGACTGGCGACTGGTTCAGGGTGTTACCCACCTCTTGCCCAATGACCGCTGGGATAGGATCCAGCCCCCCCGCGACCCCAAAAGTGGATCAAACACAAACAGCCAAACTCCACTGCATCCGGACGTTGACGGCTCTCGTGTGTCCTCAAATTACACACATCATGCAGAATCCATTATATTCACAGCTACATCCTGCTGCATGTTACACAAACGTATTGTGACATCACAGGCTGTATAAAGCAGATATACATCCCATTTAAGCACATCTGATACCATGCCAAGAGGATGAAAGACAACAGGAACAGCAGGAGTCCAGTCCGGAATCAGGAGGATGAGCTGAGAGTGGACAGGCCCCAACATCCACCAACAGCAGCACGCAGTCCTAACTGAGGGCAGTGAAGGTAAGCAGAGGTTCAACTCTTGCCGGTGTTGAAAACTTTTTGAACATTGGAAGTTTTGAGCAGGCGCAAAATGTGTTGAATTCTCACACAAGTTTCATCTTTGCCAAATTGATGTTACCTTAAGCCCCAGTTACACATTCCCGTTTCTCATGGCGATTGTGCACGATTGTCATGATCCTGATAAGACGTGCTTTGGTTGTGATGCATGCGCTCCTTGGTCTGGATCACTGTTGTATAGTCGTGGATGAATGGCGGGAAACGTGGAAGGGACCCGACGGATTTGAACTGTTCAAAACTGTGGTGGAGAATCGCCGCTCTTAGTGTAGCGGGATGGAAGCCTAATGCAGTCCTAACGCGAACGGTATTAGCGTGACATGTACGGAGCTCAGTCGGGCTGATCGTGGCTCAAACCTGAAAGCTTTCTGAGGACAACTGACAAGGACGTATCCGTTTGTGCCCCGTCTGTGTCCCGTTCAAGACGACGCAAGCGACGGGGCTCAGTCGGGGCTTACATGACGCGAACTGAGCTCGAGCGGGGCTGACGTCGTGTCAGCAGGACAAAAATACAAGGAATCCTCCTCATATCGTTGTATTAACCTAGCTGGAGCGGTACAAATGCCCCCAAAGTGCTATAGAAGCACTACTGATGGTGTATTTATGGGGTGTGTCCAGGGGTGAGACAGTCATTTCATCCCGTATCATAGCGATCACACCAGCCTCGTCAATCGTGTACAGTCATGCACAATCGCCAAGAGAAACAGGAATGTGTGACTTAGGTAATAGTTCTGCATAGCCTGACTTTAGCTTGCTGTTTCCCTTAAGACAGGATAATTGGTCAAAACATCACTGTGTAAAAGTGGCTTCAGCAGTGCAGGCAGGATTTACTCTGTTTTGTTTTTCTGTGCTCTTATTTTGAAGAGGGCAGGACAGAACAGCATGGAATAAGGAAGAGAGAAGGAGGGGAATGATGCGGGAAAGAGGCCAAAACGCAGATTTGAAACAGGTTGCTGACTTCGAAGACTGCAGCCCGGAGGCCATCGTGGCATGAATCTTTTCTTTTGCTGTGCTGTCATGTCAGAAAACACCTCCATACTAATCCTACACAGAGCGAACTGTGCAGCTCCATATTCAGCCTGAAGAATTTTTGTGTTTGTTCAAAGTGTTTAGAAAAAGAAGACATTTGGACTCAGAGACTTTCTGAAACTCACTTCAGTGTTTCTAATGAGAGTGTGTCGATGATCTAAAAATACCTCACATGCTCCAAACTCAAACCTACACCCTCAAACACAATGAAGAATCAGCAGGCAGGTCTGAACATGGAGGAAAGAGTGTGAGTGTGACACACAGAGACCTGTAGCTCTTCTCTGAGGTGTGTGCAGAAGATGGCTGTCTAATATCGGTCTAAACAGCTTCATAGTTACGTGTCTGAATCTGCAGATGGAGCAGTTAGACTCAGTATCAGCTCCTCCTTAGGTTGGGTTCAGTAAGTCTTAAAAGTAATCTTCCCAAAACTAGGGATGTGCGCGACTAGTCGTTTAATCGTTTTACCGCCTACTCATTAATTAAACGTGTAGTATTTTACTAGTCGGCTAAACGCTGCATTAAGCATCATGCATCTTGTTCTTCTCGCCTCTGCTTCGTTGTAAACAGGCTGAGCAGCCAGGGAGAGAATTGAACCTCCTCCCCTCCCCCCGCATGCACACCTCATGTGGGGGGCAGGGCCACAATGTTCTGGGAAGAAAGTTTGGAAAAGTAAAGTGGGAAGATGGCAATGCTACCGCGCAAGAAAATCAGCCTCGTTTGGCAGTATTTTGATGCAGCAGATCACAACAAGGTCGCCTGTCGGCTGTGCAAGCAGAAACTCGCTTATAACCACTCTACCGGAGCGATGAGAAACCACATCCATAGTAGACACCTCGATGTAGACCTGCAGGGCGAAGATGGCGAGCCCGGGCTCGGCGGGCACGGCGGTGGGACAAGGTAGATGAGCATGAGAGCATTTGTTCCAATCAGACGCTGTGATGCTCACCGCACAGCAAAGATTACACAACTGATTTGTGAAATGACTGTCCGCGATTTGCTGCTGCTGTCTTTTGTTGAAGGCAAAGGCTTCAAAAAGTCAATGCAGTATATCAAGCCTGAGTACACAGTGCCGACTCGCAAAACAATTAAGTCTCGACTTGAGATCAACCATTGCAAAATGAAAGAGGAGATGCAACGAGCGTTTGAGGGGGCCAAAAATGTGGCCATAACTTCAGACGGGTGGACGTCCATAACCACAGAGTCATACATGACTATAACATGTCATTATGTGGACGAAGGACGTCTCCACAGCTGTGTGCTTCAGACATGCGCCTTGGAGGAAAGACACACCGATGAAAACCTGGCTGCCCAAAAGATGCTCTGAAATTCAGAGCATTTCTTTTTTTTTACTTATTAATGGTGGATTATTCATTTTTATTTGCTGTTGTTGAAGTGTGCAGTGTTCGTATAATGCACTGGGCAAAGTGCACCTGCATTTCAGTTTTAGTTTAGCGTTATTTATTTAATTTGATTTTATATTTCGGTGCAATGTTAATTGAATTGTGCACTAGTCTTAAGCGCCAGAGATTTCAGGGGAATCCTATTCCAGGCTACTATGTTGTATGTTTGGAATTGTCTTACTGCTGCATCCAAGTTTCATACAGAACAGAATTCATAATAAATGTGATGCATTGCATTGGCAAAAGTATCAAAAATGTATTTCTCTTTAAATTGTTCAACTTTATTCAGTCAGTTGTAGTTACATCAATAGAATTTAAATTAACACTTTGTCCTGAATGTTTGGCCTAAAATAGCTCCTAAATACACAAAACACTTGCTTTTTAAACTTTTTAACTCTTCAGTTAATATGTGTATTAAATTGCGAGTTTTCTTGCTTTTAGACTAGTCGACTAGTCGCAAATAAAATTTGAGACTAGTCGGCAGGGAAATCAGTCAAAATTCCCATCCCAACCCAAAACCATAAAATAAAAACTCAACTGTGAGTTTTACACACAGTTATGGACGGCTCTTCTGGTCTTACTATCGGCCTCGTCACGGGCTGAACTCCTTCATGATCATTATGACAGTGCAGTGATGATGATCAGAAACATCTAAAGATATTGCACTATATGCAGCAACAAATATTCTGAGTTAAATATCAGATCATAAATCCATTTGATAAGTTTACAGGTTTACAGTGCAGGAGTACATTTTCATATCTGCTCTTTATGCATCCAAATAAAACCTGAAGTTCACACATTAAACATCAAATCTTTGTATTAAGCTGCATTTCTGTTCTTTCCAACATAGAAAAGTGAAATCCACTCGAGTCCATGGTCCTGTTTGTCTGAGCTGACCCTTGAACAGAGCGGCAGAGGAGTGTGTGTGGAAGAACAATCATGTTTCCCCCTCGCTGCTCTGATGTGTTTTTCTTTGCAGACTAAATAAGCAGTGTGCACAGAGGCAGCTCATAGGTAGAGTCATAAATGGGGTTAGGGGGGTAACAATGAACTCACACTGACAGATATAAATAAAGAATGGGGTGAGGATGGGAGGCTCTCAAATATATGCTGAAGTAAGGAGGAGAAGAGCAGAAGAGAGGCGTGCAGTCTCAGCTCAGGTCACTACAGCCACCATCACTCATTACAGACCATAATGAGACGTATATGTGCTGTACGATGCCACAAACTGCTGATGCGAATGTTTGAGCTCTCCAACATCTTTTCTTCTGAACCTCTGACTGTGTTATGAAATGACGGAGGAGGGCCGAGCACGGAGGGAAACCAAAATAGCACCATCTGATCTTTCTTTCATAAACTTTTCCACTCCTGCAGCAGCGCTGGAACAGACTGGCTCAGGAGAGACACAGAAATCAGCTGCTGGATGAATTATCTCGTCACGGTCTCCGCAGACAAGCTTTTCCTCATAAAACCCAAGCAGAAAAATGGCCCGAACATGTAGACGTGATTATTAGGAATAACACTTTATAACCACTGTAAGATTACCCCCTCACAACACAGCGTCACGTCTGCTGTCACACACTCATGCCGCTCCTGCCAACACTATAAATACACATCCTGATGCTCAGTTACATTGATTCAGTTGGGGAATTCACTACCATCATGTGCTGTATGACGACAGGATAAATATAACTCCCAGGATCTCTGCAGGGCCAGATCCACATGCACGTGAAATAAACCATCATTAAAGGGAAACACCGCTCCTGCTGAGCCGTTTGGACTCTTTATGGATCAGATTACTCCATTACTTTGTCTTTACAAATACACAAAGTCAGACTAGGCAAAAACTCCTCCTGTGTTTGCCAACAGACTGACAACACTTAAAGCATGATTCCACTAATTACTACAATCTGTTGTCATGACAAAATCTGCAGCCTGTAGGACTGTTTGCAAGGTCAAACGTCATAACAGAGGTAGGTCAGAGACTGTCAATCAGTGTCTCCAACAAAGGAGCTGTTTGTCACGTCAACACTCCTGAACGCTGAAGAAGAGACTAGTGGACTATTTTTGTGTGCCAAGAGGACAAAAAGGACAGAATGCTCTTCAAATAGACAAACAGGTAAAAACGTGATTAACTGTAGGTAGGGCTGGGCAATATATCAACTAAATTGATGAATTTTCTGCAGAAGATTAAAAAAATAAAAATCGAGATTTTTTCATTAAGTTACTTAAAGGTACAGTGTGTAGTTTTTAGCGACATCTAAAGGTGAGGTTTGAGATTGCAGCACTCCGGCAATCCCCCCTCCCTTTGGGAGAAGCCCTGAGCTACGGTGGCCCTCCAAGCACTAAAAGCGTTTTTCAACATGGCGTCGTCAACGAGTGTTTCCAGCTACCAAGCTATCAAATATCTCTGTTGATTTACCAAATGTGGTCATTTGAGCCATAAAACGCACTGATACAAATTTCATTTCGGTATTTCGGACATTCTGTTAAGCGGGCCATTATGCCATCGAACAAACTTCCGGTCGGCTCCAAAACAAGAGCCTAATTTACAAAAGCGTTAAAGAACTAATAGGAGATAATGAAGAATGCTTTTATTTTGAAAATGGGAAGTTTGCTAGTAGCTGATTTTTTTTAGCTGAATGCCGTCTCAAGACGACTTGACATTTATGATATGAAGATGATTATGATATTGTTACGACCTGAGGCTGTTTTTTATTTGAGTCCGTTTTTCCAGTATTTTGTCTGATGACTTTGTGTACATGTGCTACTAAATAACAACTTAGGAGCAAACAATAAAAATAAGGAGTACGGTGAAAATCTTTATCTTTGTCTCATCAACAGCGCTATATAGCTCAGTTATCAGCCTATGTTTTCTGTCCACAGAAAATTGCTTGTGGCCGTGAAATAAGCCTCTCATAGCAGATACATTCTCTGCGTCTTACTCCGACTTCTCCTGAAAGTAAACAAATAAATTCGGCTCCATATAAGAGTACAATTCGACACTTAGTCTTACCTGTCCAGCAAAAAACAGGCAACTTCTGCGTCTGTCTGCAAACTTATCCTTCAGGGACTTCCATCTGGGAAAGGCAGCGCCGATGTTGACCCTGTTTTTATGTCTGAGCCTGTCCCGATTGCGTTTGGCTTCATCCCGTTTTCGTTTCTTTGACAATGATTCATGCTCCACTGATGGCAAATTGTACGTGTGGTCCTCCATGTTTGTTTGTATTAGCACAGCTGCTTGGTAATCACTCTCTTCTTCTTTGTCTATTTCACAACTGTGCATTTCCGGTAGGAGTGGAAAAAAAACGCAAAAGCGTATTTTTGTCCGTTCTGGGTTACGGTGGAGAAGATGGCGACGCAAGATGGAGCCCCCCATAAACGGGTGACCCACTCCTAGATTGATATAAATGACTTTTTCTAAGGTAACGAAAACAAAACATTAATTATTTAAGGCTGATTAGAAACTACTTTAAATATACTTTAAAGCAATATATTCCATTTTTACCAAGTCTGTTATTTTATATTTTTTCGTTTAGCATTTAATAATACACACTGGACCTTTAAAGATGCTATGAGAAGTTTCTAAGTAATTACAAAAAAGTCTCACTTTTGGATATATGCCTGATCGAAATACACACTTTAAGATGAGTTTTATAGCATCAAAATAGGTTATCTATAAATGCTATTCCTTAGCTTCGCAGTCGGGTCGGACAGGGCTGGACTGGCCTGGATACTCAACTTTGGGAACAAGACAATTAAAACTAGAGCAAATTTATATTATTCAGACACGTCTTAGAGCACTGGGCTGTAAGTAGCCATATATAGCCGGCTACAAAACTACGATACTAAGGTTCCCAAAAATTGCTTGTTGTCACACATCAAAAACTACCGCTACGTAACTAGAAAGAGATACATTACCTCGTCGCTTTGCATCCTCTAAGTTGTTCAAAAAAAAGGTTGTAAAGCAATGCAGAGTTCTGAGGAAGGTCTGAGCTGCATTCATTAGCATCACAGCAAATGCACGCTGTGGCTTGGGTCACGTCTTTTGGTGCGTTCCAGTTGTAGTCAGAAGTAGGAACTTCCGATTTCCGAGTAGGAACTGCAACTGGAACGTCCCCCGAAGTTGTGAGTGAAACCTCGCTTCTCCCAAGTTGACAATCAAAGATGGATGCCCCCAGTGTGAACAGTTATTCAGCTCCTGTAATAATCCATTAATTTGCACTTCTGACTGGGGTGTGTCGCTCTAGATCAGCTGTATACATAGTATTGCTAGACTTATATTTACAAAAATGTTGCCATAGTGATAATCACATTCTTCAAGTGATATTTGTGAACAACAACGCAGGGCGTGCTAACAACAGCTAACAATAGCCTGGTAGATCAGCATGTTTTTTTCCAACTTCAACTGGAACGTCGATAAGTCGGAGATGATGTCACTCCCAGTTCTGAGGTTACTGGAACACAGCATTACGACAGTCGCCCCGAGTGCTCATGGGTAGCAGAGTCTTTACGTTGCCGGTAATTAGGGGTGAAACAAAATTTCGTGCCACGAAGTTTCGCGAAATAAAAAATGATGAAATAAAAATCAAAGACGCTCAAAATAAAAGGACGAAATAAACCATCCTCGCCTCCCGGAGCAAAACACCAGCTGAAATATGGAGGAGGATGTAGCGGAGGAATTAGCTGACGCTCCTTCGTCAAATAAATCGATGTGTGGATCTATTTTGGCTTCCCGCGTAAAAGACGAGAGAGCGGTGAAAAACAAAACAGTGAGTAGTAATCTCTTCACCTCCTGCACGGCTCTCTCCCTCCTCGCTAACACACACACTAACTCTCCCCTTCTGAACCCTGACCCGCTCGCCCCGCCCTCCTGCTCCATTCACTGACCGTCAATTTATAGGAAACATTAAAATCCACATTGATCACATAAATA
Organism: Scarus forsteni; assembly: GCA_036419115.1. Lineage (NCBI taxonomy): Eukaryota > Metazoa > Chordata > Actinopteri > Labriformes > Labridae > Scarus > Scarus forsteni. Next base: position 3,726,154 of record JAZDUH010000431.1, read on the forward strand.
GTAGAACTGCTCCACTATGTTTGTCTAAGTCTGCATAAAAAACAATATTTGATTTTTCATCTACTGTTGAGTTGACAGAATTTGATCATACTTGAAGATCAGAAGTATATGCACTGTTAAAGGCTAAATATTATAGTTTACAGTTCAGACATTTATAGGTCTAAACTGCAGCTCTGAGGACTGCTGTTTGTTTTCCTTTTCATTCAAGAATGTACTTATCCTGACTGTTACAACAACAAAGCACTTTTTATTGAGATTTTATCTTTGTATTTGCACTGCAGTCTAAATAAGGGAAAAAAAACTACAATTTAGTTTTTTTTCAAAGAGAATTTATTTTGTACTGATGCAGCAATATTTTTTGTATGTCTGCATTAGGAAAAAAATAAAGAAAATGAGATTTTTTCACAACTTCCTACTGTTGGGGATTTTCCTTCATCTTTATTTTGTATCGTGAGTATTTCGTATCGTGAGCCCTGTTTCGTATTTCGTATTGTTTCGTGAGTTGACCATTTCGTTACACCCCTACCGGTAATAGATTCTCCTCATAGCACTGTTAAAGAAAATCCTGGATCTTTATCCACATGTGGATCACCACCAAACTCTAGTCACTTCTTTTTCTGTGCTATGACCAACATTTAGAGAAAATTTCATCAACATCTGTTGATTAATCATTTGAGTTATCTCGCCCTCAAACAGACAAATATCAGGTCAGACAGTTCAAAGCAGTTTTACACTGCAGGTCACAAATAAACATTCACAGCCATTCACTCACTGATGGCCATGAGCTGACAAATCCAGGTTCTTTCAGCGACATTTAGGCTACGTTTACATGGAAACTCCTGACTTAAAGACGCAAAGATTCTTCCTTTGCGTTTTCAAATTCTTCTGCGTTCAGATGACAACGCTGGAGACGAGTTAATCCCCTGTAAATCCGCTGTACTGTGCATGCTGGTTCAGTAGATGGCGGTGTAGGTCTGCAGAGAGGCAGCGCTGCTACAACACACAAACGAAGAAGAAAAACTTTCACACACAACAATGGCGAATAGACGCACAGAGAAGCAGGAGTTTCTTTTAAGGACAACAAATCAGTTCGGACAACAAATCTGTCTGGATAGTTTTGCTGGATAACAAACCGAGCACGGTAAGAAGCTCACACATTACTCGGCAGACGGCCGAAGCTGTTGTTGTTCCTGGTATGCGCGTGCAGCCTTCATGTGAAAGAGTACTGCGCATGCAGTGCCGTCAGCATTTCGGCCTGAAACGCTTTGATACGGGTTTACAAGGAGCTGAATGGAGAGCAGATTCAAATCATTCCACTCTGGAGCCCATTTGCAAAAGTTTCCGTTTTCAATGAGTTTCCATGTAGACGCAAGGCCAAAACGCAATGAAAACTTATAGGATTTGACCGTATTCTGCACCATGTAAACGTGGCCTTAGATGCCACAGACACAGGAGTCAAAGCAAGCTGGGGTTATGTGTGTTGCCCAAGGACTCACTGGCATGTGCGAGTTGGAGCTGGGCTTGGGCCTGCAACCTTGTGATCACTGGTAGAGCGCACTACTAGACTAAGCCACTGACACCACAGGGCCACAGTGTGAACACGCCTGCATCACGATACTGTACCATTCTACAACAAGCCGTCTCCTTCCCTCTCCTTATACACCAGCAGCTGCCCGAATCACTTGTTCTCCCAGCCATTCCAACCATTGTAGAAAAATATTCATACTTGTTTTTTCTTTGTTCTACTTGACCTGGAAGGGAAAGTACACATCATATTTGTACAACAAGTAAAGCACTGAGAGTGTGTGTGCATATATGGAGCTATTAAGTTTGGGGTAATGGTTCTGTTTTATTATATAACAAAATAACGGTGGTGGCCGGAGAGGGGGTGGAAGGTCATACATGTGGTATGATCAGAACTTTGAAACACTTCTGACTTTCTCCTCGTGTAGTTTCTCTGTTGACTGAAGTGATGTCCATGTTTAGCTAATAAAACAAACATAAATAACAGTTTCCATGGAAAACGGCTCTTTCGACACAGGTCATCGTCTGTGTTGGAATGAAAATGTAGTACGGAAAACACCATCAGTGTTGGCACACTTATATGGTGAGCCTCTTTTTCCCCAGAAAACGCCAAACACCAGCCCAAATGATTTTTCATTTCCATGGCCACAGGTTTGAAACACACAGGACTCTAAAAGAGCGTCTTCCCCCACTGTCTCTTCAATCAGGAGCTTGAACAGAACTTCCCAGAATCTCTCAAACCTCTTCCAGATCGGAGTCCTCTGCTCTTTGTTGGTGTAAATACTCCGGCTCAGAGGGGTCCGGGCTGTGATAGTCTGAGTTAATGAGGTGTTCGAGGACAGCAGAGCAGAAACTGAGAGAGCAGGAACACCGAGATGAGATGAGACAGAAGTTGGAAGAGCAAACTCACGAGGGGGGCTATTCATAGTCATCCATTGCATCACCATACGGTCATCCTGGCTTGGCAGGGAGGAGGTGTATGTAATGAGGGAGAAGGAGCCAGCAGTGAGCGCCGTTTACTGCCATGAGAGCAGCAGAGGAGAATGTAGGAGCTCTCATCAGGAGAATATGAGCAGACAGATCCGTCCACAGGAAACATCAGCTGACATCCTGCTGGCATCTGATCCTCATCAGAGTCCACTCAAACATCCCCATCAAGCCCTCGGCCAGATGACACCTGGAGTCTGCTTCAGTGGAAAAGTTTGTCGGGGTTACCTGGGTTCAAACTGAACTAACCAAGAGCAGGACAGTCAGAGACCTGTACAGCAGATGATCTGAGGTCTGAGGTCTGAGGGGCTCAGGAGGAGTGTGATGGTGGGTTATTGCACTGGGGTCAGATTCAAAGCTGCAGGGACCTTAGACCAGTGGTTCCCAAACTGGGGTACGTGTACCCCCAGGGCTACGCAAAGTGATGTAGGGGGTACGTGAAAACTTTCAGGTCTAAACAGTTGTTTCAGTAGTTCAGGCTCAAACTGATAAATGTTTGTATTGTGAGCTTTGATAAAGGCCTGAAGTGTTGGCAGAGAGGCTGAGGCATCTTGGGAGAAGAAATCTGTCTAAATTATCTAAGATTCTTAAAATAACATACAGTAAGTTCAGTCAGACAGCCTTTGATCTTAAATAAATTTTAGTTCATTAATGAAATGATGTTTCATTTCAAAATGTAAATATGTTTTTACACACTGACAGTAGCTTAATTTATTTTTCTCGGTGTTATAAGTGCATGACATGGGGGCTTGGCTAGTGCCCTCAATCTGAATACACTTCAGCTGTGAATGAAAGTTTATTCTTAAAATGCTCATCCTTCCTTATCCAAAAAGTGGGAGACCATATGGAGGGGCACGAAACATTGACTATTTTTCAATTACTTGCACAGCCCTAGTTATGAGTGCTACTGGCTACTTGATCTGGAAAAAACGAACCATGAAACTGCCTCAATTTAGACTAGTGCTGTCAGGCGATTAAAAAAATGAATCAAATTAATTACCGGATTTATAATTAATTAATCTAATTAATCACATTTTAATCTCATATCTGCATAAAGTACCCAAATAAAGACTTCGAATTCTAGGATATTACAAAATTGTAGTGCATGACTAATCAAATGAATACACTAAGAAGTGAAGATTTGTAAATCTACATTTTTATTGGTGAAATACCAAAGTCACAACTTGTCCCGAAAATTCTGAGCTCAATCAGGCAACTCAAATTACACTTTAAGCGTGTTTCATAAATCAAATTCAAAATAAGAAAAAGGTCGAAGACATCCAGCAAAACAATTAGGCCTGATGCATTATTGAAGAATGTAGTACAAATATAGATAAATAAATTCAAAAATAAAATAAGACTAAGTTTTAAATATGCCATTCCTGTTGTCACCTGGGCTTTGTTTGGTTTGACTAGAGACGCATGTGTGAAGTGACGTGCCACTGCCATGTACGGGTCCTCCAGCTGGATAATAACAAAATGTTCATGTGCTATATTTAATCTTGCGATTCATTTTTTTAATGCATTAATTTGCATTGTAATTAATTAATCTAATTAATGCATTAAAGTGACAGCCTTAATTAAGACAGAAACCTGCTTTTCTTGCTTCTTAGAGAGAAAAATACGCACTGCACACAGAAGTGCACACAAAGTAGAAGATACTGGTGGTCATTTTTTGTGATTGGTGATGAAAGGCATTGATCAGCATACGTCGGTTTCATACTTTTTCATGGATCGATCGGCACACCGCTACCTTGAAACATTTCTATAACATCACTTTCACAAGCAGATGATGAATATAAGGCCCAGTGGCATTGACCAATGCCCTCAACAGTGTAACATCTGGCTCTAACAGCGTGTGATTAACTCAATGTCTGTGATTATTAGGGGTGTAACGAAATGGTCAACTCACGAAACGATACGAAATACGAAACAGGGCCCACGATACGAAATACTCACGATACGAAATAAAGATGAAGGAAAATCCCCAACAGTAGGAAGTTGTGAAAAAATCTCATTTTCTTTATTTTCTTCCTAATGCAGACATACAAAAAATATTGCTGCATCAGTACAAAATAAATGCTCTTTGAAAAAAAACTAAATTGTAGTTTTTTTCCCCTTATTTAGACTACAGTGCAAATACAAAGATAAAATCTCAATAAAAAGTGCTTTGTTGTTGTAACAATCAGGATAAGTACATTCTTGAATGAAAAGGAAAACAAACAGCAGTCCTCAGAGCTGCAGTTTAGACCTATAAATGTCTGAACTGTAAACTATAATATTTAGCCTATAACAGTGCATATACTTCTGATCTTCAAGTATGATCAAATTCTGTCAACTCAGCAGTAGATGTAAAAATCAAATATTGTTTTTTTATGCAGACTTAGACAAACATAGTGGAGCAGTTCTACGGTTTGTTATGTGTTCAATGTGGATTTTAATGTTTCCTATGAATGGACCAGGAGGGCGGGGCGAGCGGGTCAGAGTTCAGAAGGGGAGAGTTTTGTGTGTGATTGAGCGAGGAGGGTGAGAGCCCTTAGCAGGAGGTGTAGAGATTGCTACTCACTGTTTTGTTCCTGAATTAAAATTGAAGTTGGCGTGGTCACAGCCCACAGTGACTGTTAAATAAAAGCAGGTATTCGCAAGCTGCAGGTGGTTGTTCTCGCCGCAGTATACGGCGAACTGTAGCGGCATATTTTGCACACGGTTGTTGTTTTGTCCGCAATCTTCTCACCGTTCTGTCGTCTTTTACATGGGAAGCCAAAATAGGTCCACACAACCGATTTATTTGACGAAGGAGCATCAGCTAATTCCTCCGCTTCGTCCTCCTCCATATTGCAGCTGGTGTTTTGCTACGGGAGGCGAGGAGGGTTTATTTCGTCCTTTTATTTTGAGCGTCTTTGATTTTTATTTCGTGGCACGAAATTTCGTTTCACCCCTAGTGATTATACATCTCCCAGAGGGACATTTGACATGCAAATATGGATAGTGCGTGGTCTCCACTTTGTAAAACAATCTATTAACTAACTGCTGACTGTCACAGCAAATTAAAGACAAAAAAAAAGTTCTCAAGAGCACCGTGTTCAGCTTTTCCTTTTCTTCATCTGCATGACCACACGGAGCAAAGCAGGAGCAGGAGCTCAGCTAGAAACAGTGCAGCTAGATCAGTTTTTAGCCTCTCTTCCACCACAAAGGTTTGATCCTTCTTACCCTAACTCTGGATGGACTGGAGCACAGTGACTCCTTCTCTTAAATCAGGAGCTTGTGTCAGACTCTGAACTGTGAGGCCAGCAGAAAGGTCATGGTCTGTGGTCTGAGGTTATAATCGACAAGCAGGCGATCTCAGTTAATATACAGCGAGGGATTTTTGCTGTTATTCCAAAGGATGAGGCAGTGATAGCATTACAGTGCAGAACATTATTTTTGATGCCAGATGCATGAACCAAAAAGATCACGACACAGGCATCTTCTGACTTTAACTGTGCAATCATCACTGCCCATTTCCTATTCGTTCATTCAGGGTTTATTGGGGGTTTTGAGAAAAACCCATTTTCATTTTAACAGCTTCAATATATTTAACTTTTACTCATTAATAATTGAATTCTTTAAAGTCATAGGACCATTTATTTTTTTTGCTGTTGTCTGTCGATGTCAGGCACACAGCAGATTGAGGTAAATCTGGATATAACCACCCTTTGCAACTTAAAGTAAGAATCTTGGATTGATCTGGATCAAAACTAGTTTCTGAATCAGTTCACTAACTTCACGATCAGAATCTAATCATGTGAAGGACATAGGAAAGAGTCGTCAGCTCTCTCCTGTGCTAAATGCAGAGCGCTCTATTTGGACTGTTTTTGGAGTAATTTGCTGAATTAAAACCAGACAGAATTACAGCTCTGGTCTAAGGACCTGAACTTCTCCACAGGTGGAGGTCAAACCCACTTGTAGCTCATGTGAACAAACAGTTTATGTGTCCCTCATGTTTGATGTCAATTAAATGTGGATTATATGTGGTAGCAGGCATGAAGAATATGTGTTTAGTCTCTCCTGAATGACTTAGATCACCAAACATTCTTTCCACTGGCCGATTGTTTCTATAAGGAAGTAACAAACCTCTTCAAAGGAAAAACCTACACACCGGGCGTCATCCTGGTGTTATTTGGTGACACCCAGAAGCAGTGGGCACAATGTCCACCTGTTTAAACAAAACCACCAGTAAAAGAAAAACACAACAGAGCTCTTCAAACATATCTGAGCTGACTGACGTCGACCCTGCCGCTGAAACACTCAGTGATCTTAATGCATCTAACAGATGAGCATCAACAATGCTGATGAAACACTCAGATTCAAAGTAGGGCTCAACGATTTGAGAAAATAATCTAATTGTGATTTTTTTTCCCCAATATTGCGATTTACTCTGCGATTGTTTTAATGTTCCTCATCTTATGTATTCTTAAACAAACATAAGCAGTAGATCTTTTTAAAGTAAAACCAATATGACATTAAATTAATCTAAGGATAAAAGATTTGAGAAAAAGTGGAGAAGTGAAGAACAGAAGCAAAATAGGTATGAAATTGCAAAAAAATTGGGAAAAAATTGGGGAAAAAAAGTGGCTTAGGAAATTTGATTATGGCAGCAAAATTGGGAATTAAATTTGAAATTAAATTTAAAAAAACATGTAAAAATAAAAAAAATGGTTCTGACAGTGGCCAAAGAAGATGAATGGGGGCTAAATTGGCATAAAGTTGTAAAAACTGGGTTAAAAAAAAAAGGTAAAAATGGTCCAAAAGTGGAGAAAAAAGTGTATGAATAGAGGTAAAAAAATAGGCATGAAATTGCAAAAAACTACATCACAATGCCAAAATGTTCAACACATTTTGGGCTAAAAATATTGAACCCTCTGCGATTTGAAAATTGCAACAAGCCATATTGCGATTTAATCTAATTTGCAATTAATTGTTCAGGCCTTATTCAAAGCGTTTGTCATTTGCACATTTAGAAACATGTTTCCCTGCACAATGAAATTCCTTCTCTGCTGTCCACAATGAATGCCAGGTGAGAGCAATAAAAATAATAACAGATATAATAAGCAAAAAAGATCCTAAATAATTACAAATATTAGCAGAAAAAATATAAAATTAAGTAAGAAGATTAAAGTCCAGATATAAGCAAGATGAAGATGGATTCAGACTATATACATGTATATAGTATCAGTTTATATATATCACTAAGCCCCTCCCACAAACGACTACTGTCCAACCCCACGTTAACAATCATAACTATGCACAAGAGGCCTGTCAAGCCCTTGACAGAAAACAATATGCCTTAGCGGTGTGCAGGCCGGACTAGCAAGGCCACAGTTGTTATCGGAGAAATTTGAAGGTTAGTATTTATTTTTTGCCTTCCCTAAGCCCAAGACATAAGGACACAGATGCTGGATGTGAACAACGCACAAGAACATCAATGTTTGTTCTACATTAGCTAACCATAGCTCTGTGTCTGGATAAGCCAACATTAGCAAACAAAGATGTCTGAGTAAGAGGTTACTTCTGTTAAACCCGGTGCCACTGGGTAATATTTAAGCAAAAGAAATACTAGTAACAGTGACAAGTACTGACATGATGATATGGACAGACACAATGATAATGAAAACTAACATTAATTGCAGTTTAAACAATACAGTATACCATAAAATACCAAATAAAAGCGTTTATTTGCTTCAATCAATGAGCAGACCAGGCGTTTATTTGGGACTAGGTGACTATTTGGGACAGGCGTTTAATTATTTATTTACACCAGCATGAATTACACCTGTACATTTTCAAGGCAAGGTTACAGTACCCTTGTTGTACTCCTGTCTTCTTTCAACTCAGGTCTCTCTAAACACTCTTAATACTGTTCAGGAATGGCTGATAGTCAAGTTAAGGTCGTACTTCTTTTTTTTTTTTAGCTGCACCAGGGTCATGGCGATCAGCAGCAATGTACCGCTAACTGACGTGACCGACCTCCTGACGTTAGTTAAGGGCAAATAACAAAGAGCGGCAGTGGCAACATCTTCTTCTTTGATTTTTAAAGCTCTAGTCTGTAAGATTGCAGCTTTCTGCTCTTTAGTGCCCTCTGTGGACGTTGAGTGTAACTGCACTGTCATGAAACAGTGCGCCATACACCAACCTGCATTTGCTGACATACAGAGGGAGGAGAAGCCGACAGGACGTCAAGAGAGAGAAATAAACCATGTGGACTGTTAAGGTTCAGCCTGATAATGTTTCTTTTCAAGCATGAATTGTCAGCTGCGAGCTCAGTGTTTGCATGTGTGTTCTGAAAACTTAGCTCCTAGGCTGTGCTGAATAAATTACACCCGGCGTTTATTTGGAACCGGGCGGTTAATTGGAACCAGGCGTTTATTTGGTATTTTGCGTTATATCGACTTACCCCCTGTACAAGAACATTGTTGTTCTTGTCCTTGTAATTGTTTTTAACAGGAATCAACACATGGTGTGCTTGATGCTTGAGCACTTTCCGCTCTATTTTAATGTCCTCTTCAGTTTAACTCCGACATTTGATTTGGTGAATGTGTCTCTCAATCTCATACTGGAGATCTGTCCGTCCACTTCTTTCTGATATCTCTGAAGAATTTGTCTAGAAATTTGCAGATACTTCCCGAGGAATATCACTCACCAGTCCCACTAAAAACTCCATATTTCTCATTCTACTAGGGAAAGCTTGACAGGCATAGCAACAGTAACCGGGGGGGCAGGGCTTAGCGAAGGGTAAAGACAGACACAGTAGACCTTACAGAGGATCATTAATTGACTCCACATGTGTTGAACAGTAAACAGGCTGAGTCTGGATCAGGGTTCCTGCAGGGGTTCCCACAGCCTGGGGAGCAGATGTGCTGAAGACTGGGGCGGTAAATAAATGATGTCCAATCATGCATGCCAGCGCTGCATCATCTGTATCACCTGAACCCTTTAAGCACGCAGGCATCCAGAGTTTAAGAACTATAAACCCCAGGAATTCTGCAATAAATGTTGTCTGTTAGTGAAAAAGATGGTCTTTTTTTTTACTTTTTATGGATACCCAATGTTTTCAGCATCTGCTACAAAAGTCAAGCTTTTGGCAGGTATGACAGATCTGCAGCTATTCTCTAGAGAATATTCATCCTGATATATCAGCATTAAGCTTGTAAAGTTTAACATTTTTTTGTTAAATAGGAGAATTAAATCTACTTGGCTGGGTTTGCTTTAAAAAATGAGGACAGTTCTCTGTAGAGCTGTGCAACTTTACTAGACTCACTATTCTATTTGATTAAGTTTATGATTCAATTCAATTCGACATATGATGTGTCACTAGTAACAGAGTGAGTACTGTACTTCATTTTTCATGTCTCTGCTCTTGGCACCTTTTAGATTAAAATTACAAAATACAAAAAAATACAATTAAAAATAGAGTCTTTATTTAGAAATGGCTGCAGAATAAATAAATTTCACAGGTCCCATCTGCATATACTTGTTAATTTCCACCTCAAAAAAGAAACTGATGCTGCAGTCTGTCAGCAGCCTCTGTTGGATTAAAGATTATTGACTGTATCTGCATCACTGGCCCCGTACACATGGGTAGTTTTCCTCAATCTGATTAAAATCGATCGGATTAAGTGAATCTGATTCAATCTGTAAACATGAACTTTAAGTAAAGATCCACATTCAATCCGCATTTGCATGGCCCCAGCTGAATCTGATTGTATTGTTGTTTTTGACATGCGCAGTAGTGTCACTCTGCCACTACCTGCAAATGTGTAAGAGAAGAAGAGGTGCACTTCCTGCTTCCTGTTTACCTGTAGAAAGATGGATCCACCTCGTGTTTTGTTGGGGTTTCTATTAAAAAGTTTGTTTCCTCCACCGTCCAGTTCTTCTGTTTGTTTGCCATGTTTGTTTAGGCACGCTCTGCATTCGTCACTACGTGCCTCTTACGTGCTACAGAGCGCCTGCACAGACCGAACAATCCTCTCTATCAGCCTAATCCACTTCACTCAGCTGTTTAAATGAAGCATGGAGCGGATTATCAATTTGCCTCTTTCAATCCAATCCGAAATACAATCAGATCCAGGTGAATCCGATTGGCTAAGGTGTTTACATGAAACATTTCAAATCTGATTGACGTTTCAATCTGATTGTAAATAGGATTTTCTGACCCATGTAAATGGGGCCACTGTGTCTTCATCCTTGTATCATGATGCATCCATTAAAATAATATTTGACAGCCCTCGTTCTGTTGTTATGCTGCATGTGGCTCAAAAAATGTTGATGGAAACTGCTGAAAAGACTTTAACATAATTCAAGTGTAAAACAAAAAAAATCATTAAACTCTATTCATACATATTAGGGATGGGCATAATTGTTTTTATTGATTCTGTTGAACTTATTGATTCTTCTTAACCATCTGTCGTATTTCCAACTAGGGCTGAACAATTAATTGCAAACTAGAGAATTTGCATTTCCATGAAGGAAATGCGTTGAAATGCTGAGTGTGACTGCTGAACCTATGAAATGAAATTGCTAAAGGTAATGCAAAGAAAGTTGAAAATGTGACATGAATAGTTGTAAGCAGTAAATTACAGCTGAAAATGTGTGAAATGTGCAATAAAAATGTTTGCAGAACATTATAGATACTGGAGCTCAGGTGTGCAGGTCACGTGACCACGCTCTAACTTCACAGAAATGTGCAAAAGTTGATGCTGCTTCAACAGTCACATCTCAGAAACTGTAACAGGTAGTGAAAAGTGCACTAAAAACTGTTTGCAGTTGTGAAAGAAAACAGAAAATGAATAACTGTTTTGTAACATGGTTAAATGTGTTGATATTTGTAGATGTACCTAATAAAGTGGCCAGTCAGTGTAATACGTCCAAGGTAAGGTTGAGAGTGTAAAGACAAGCATGATTACGCCATTGTAAAGAAGAATCTGTACTAGATGGAGAAGAAAAGTACCTCTGCCTCAACCCGGATTTGAACCCGTTCTCCCGGTCCGTAGTCTGCTGTGCTAACTATTTAACCACGGGGCTGAATATGCTGTATCATGGAAAGCACGGTATTTGTCCTCATAAGAGCACTGATAACGCTCGGTACTTCCAGGTAATCGAACGCTCGCTGTGTCCAAACCGGAATAGATATCAGGAAAGGGATTTCACCGTGAGCATCCCAAGAACCTGCTGAAACGTTTAATAAAATTCTCATTTCTGTACTGCTAAAAATGTTAACACAGTGGTGAGTTAAAAACGCGATTCAAAGTGAAGCACTCGGCTATCCAGAGCGTCTGTCTCTTGCAGCAGGCTGATAAGCTTGGTACTTTCGGGTAAACGAACGCTCGCTGTGTCTAAACTGTGATAAATATCAGAAAAGGCATTGCTCTGTGAGTATCCCAAGAACATGCTGAAGTGACTGATGTAATTTCACGTCTGTACTGTTAAAAATGTTGACACAGTGACGAGTTAAAAACGGGCTTCAAAGTGAAGCACTCGGCTGTCTGGAGCTGAGAAATTGCATTACCGCAGATGGAAGATTTTGCGGCATACCACAAAAGCTGAAGCTCACTGAGACAAAACGATGTCAGATTAGACTTTGAAGCGGATTTCACGTGTAAGAGGAGAAGGGTAGCAACGTTTTGATGTATAAATCATGTCTGTGGAGGACAGTTTGACTAAGTTATGACAGGATAATTCTGCTGAACTTCGGCAGTCGCTCCCATGGTCGCTCCGCTGTAACGGGTCACGGGACGCGCAATAATTTCAGAGAAATCCGCAAAACTTGTTGTTGCTTAAAAAATCATATTTAAAAAACTGTAGAAGCCAAAAAGCTGAAGATATGTAAAAATAGTTAAGAAGTCAGTGCAGCTTTTAAAGCATGAATGAAGTCTGTAGGCGGAAGCATACCCAATCTGTGGAGCTTCAAAGTTGCTGAAGTTTTCAGGAGACCTGCGGAATGTCCCATTGATTTCAATGTAAAAATACACGCAGAAATTATTTTTTACTGTAAAAAGTATAACTGTTAAACCTGTGAAAAATACAAGCGCACTTCTCCTGAACATGCTGTATATGTCAATTTTTTTCTGTGAAAATCTGTGTAAATTTGAAGCCTCTGAAAGGTGCCAAAATCTCAAGGAATAAGAAGAAGAAGAAGAAAAAGAAGAATACATTTTAGGGAGAACAATATGTTGAAATGCTGACTCAGCATTTCAACATAATTAGATTAAATTGAAATATGGCTTGTTGCAATTTTCAAGTCGCAGAAGGTTCAATATTTTCAGCCCAAAATGTGTTGTGTTGATGTACTATTTTGCAATTTCATGCCTATTTCTTACCTCTATTCACACACTTTTTCCCACTTTTGGACCATTTTTACCATTTTTTAACCCTGTTTTTACAACTTTATGCCTATTTCGCCCCCATTCATCTTTTTTTAGCCACTGTCAGAACCTTTTTTTTATTTTTACATGGTTTTTGAAATTTAATCTTAAATTTAATTCCCAATTTTGCTGCCATAATCAATTTTCCCAAGCCACTTTTAGATTTTTTTGCCAATTTTCCCCCCTTTTTTTGTAATTCTATACGTATTTTGCACCTATTTATTAACCTTTTTCCGCTTAATACAATTTTTACCCAGCTTTAACAATTTCACTATTTTGCACCTATTTATTAACCTTTTTCCACTTTTATACCATTTTTACCCAGTTTTTACAATTTCATATCTATTTTGCTTCTGTTCTTCACTTCTCCACTTTTTCTCAAATCTTTTATCCTTAGATTAATTTAATGTCATATTGGTTTTACTATAAAAAGATCTACTGCTTATGTTTGTTTAAGAATACATAAGATGAGGAACATTAAAACAATTGCAGAGTAAATCGCAATATTGGGGAAAAAAATCGTAATTAGATTATTTTCTCAAATCGTTCAGACCTATTTCCAACCCGGTTTAGCTCCTTAACTGTGAAGTAACAAACAGACCTCACATCTGTTTTTGCTGGAGGGGCTTTAACACGAACAGTCTGAAACTGTCAAAGCAAACACAAACATGAGCAAGCATGTGTTTGTTGTTCTCCATAAATTCATCCAGAAAGGCTGAAGGGTGTTTCTGTTTGTTAGTGGATGAGCATGTTTAGCTCATGGTAAAGAGCATCTCATTGTCACATGATGAGCAGGGACACGAGTGCTGCTGCAGCTGCAGCATGGTGGATTCATTTTCCATAAAACTTAGTGAGGCTTTGACGAGAAGATGCTCCTGTCACGGGCATTAGGAGATGACATTTAACACTGAGGCATGCTGCAGCTCGGACGGCAGCTTGTCTCTGTATGTCTATCAGAAGTTACAGACTTACAATTCCTGTCTTATATTAACAAATCTATCTGTGTTTCTGTATGAAGCAAAAGCCTGACAACCCACATCTCATAAACTGTTCAAATGTCATCAGAGATTCTTCCAATCTGAAACAAAGCTAGTGATTTAATAATCATCTGATTCTTGTTAAAGTCCGTGTTTTAGCTTGAACATTGACTTCACTGATCTGGCCCAACATCCACTCTCTCTGTGCAACAGCAGCTGTTTTCGGTTTTATTCTTGTTTCATAATCCACGACCCAATCGCCTCTACAGTCCATGTTCCTGTGCTGACTGCGGCCACACACCTGCCCAACCTGTCCAGAGGTTTCAGAGGTTTGATGGCGGTTTCATGTGTGTTTTGGTTCCTGCTATCAGACTGCTGGTGTGAGCGACATGTCCTCACGTTTAACACAAAATGCAAAAGGGAGCCATATTTACCTGTTTTTTCTTTGAAGCTTAGAACATGTTGCATGCCAAGATAGCCACAGATCAATTACACTTCCTGTTTGTCCCTTTCAAAGTAAAAGATCAGTTTAAACTCTCCTTTTGCAAGCAGAATGCTTTTATTCTGAAGCTTTCCCCTTTTCAGTTATTTACATATCAGGTCACTTGTGGGAACTTCGTTGTACTTTTCACCCACTTTGTTCTGAGGGGAGAGTTAAGACACATGTAGGGCTGGGCAATATGGCCTAGAAATTAAATCCCTGATTTTTTTCCACAACACTCGATTTACGATTTAATCGATTTTTCCCTCCCTAAGAGAAACAAAACTCCCAGTGACATAAAAATGAAACAAATCAAGTTTTGCCTTTATGTTGTCTAAATGTTCCCCTCTTAAAGTCAAAGTCTGGGTCATAAAAGGTTGATTATGTAGTATTAATGTAGGCAGGTTTGTCTACATAAACACTTAAAGGCTGAGGTATTTTTACAGTATAAACATGAAACTCTCTGATCAATATTTAATCAACTTAAATAACAAATACAAGCCGATAAAAGTGCTTGTGCAAACCCTACAAGGCCGACCATCATGAAAATTGTGATTTTTTTTCAAAAACTGCAACTACTTACATTTGGACTAAGGCCAGAAAAAAAATCTCAATTTTTAATTTTTTAAATCTTCTGCAGAAAATAATTTGAATTAATCGATTTAACCAATTTTTTGCCCATCCCTAGACACATGTTGACATTATATTAGGGCTGAACAATTAATTGCAAATTAGATCAATTAATTAAATCGCAATATGGCTTGTTGCAATTTTCAAATCGCAGACAGTGAAATATTTTTAACCCAAAATGTGTTGAACGTCTTGGCATTGTGATGTAGTTTCTTGCAATTTCATGTCTATTTTAACCTTTTTTAACCCAGTTTTTACAACTTTATGCCTATCTTGCTCCCATTCATCTTTTTTTTTGGTCACTGTCAGACCATGTTTGGAATTGTTTCATGGTTTTTGAAATTGAATCCCAATTTTGCTGTTATAATCAATTTTCTTTTGTCACTTTTGATTTTTTTTTTGCCTTTTTTTTTTTCAATTTCATACCTATTTTGCACCTATTAACTTTTTTTCCGCTTTTGTACCATTTTTTTTAACCCAGTTTTTACAATTTCATACCTATTTCGCTTCTGTTCTTCACTTCTCCACTTTTTCTCAAATCTTTTATCCTTAGATTGATTTAATGTCATGTTGGTTTTACTATAAAACGATCTACTGCTTATGTTTGTTTATGAATACATAAGAAGAGGAACATTAAAACAATCGCAGAGTAAATCGCAATTGCAAAATTGGGGAAAAATATCGCAATTACACTATTTTCTCAAATCGTTCAGCCCTACATTATATTATCATTTTTCTGAGCTTTCATTGAACATATCACAACACAATCGTAAACATACATTCATTTAATCTCCTTTAAGTGAGTTAGGTTTGTTCCTGCTGATTTCAGAAAAGATTTGAAACTGGATCACAGTTTAAAGTCACTTCAATTTTGCAAAACTCCAAATTTCACTGAATAGGCTTTTTCAAAGTGATCAATAAAGTACCTTCAAATCTACTCTAATCTAATTTTAAATTAAAGGGACAGCTGACAAAGTTTGGGTGTACTGTTCACGGCCATTTTAACCGACGAAAAGGACAGTGCTTCACAGACGACTCATCCAAGACCACTGTGAAAAGGCAGGCTGAATTTGATCTTAATCAGATGCACACTGTTGATGTGTTGATGTGATTTAACTTTATGTTTCGTAACGCAGGATATGATGGATGCAGTGCTTGCTCATGTTGCAGCCCCTCATCTCACAGTAATGTGGGACATCTTGGCTCAGTTTGAGGGTTTCCTCACCCCTGTGCTCTGACACAGAGGCGCAAAAGCAGCAGAGAAAATACAGAGAGAAAAGGGAACAATGACTTAAAGCTGTTTTTAATCAAAGTCAAAATTACTGTAATTCACATATACTGGTCCACAATGCTGCAGGGCCAAACGGTCTAAAGGGAATTGTGTTTTAATCAAAAATATGAATTTCAGCAGTAATTTTTGGCCAAACTTCGGAGTCACTACAAAAAGCACTCACCCATGCATTTGTCTGCACCTTTGCAGTGCATTGTCATTAAAAGACTGAAGATGCCATTAATAGTAGACATGAATTATTCTGCAGGACATACTTAATGACATCCTGGGCCTGATTTATCCTGCAGGGATTGAGTGTGACATTTCAGCTGCACTGTATGTTCCAATTTTATCGAAAAGCTCTTGAAACTGTAATAAAACTCTGAGAAAATGGCAAAAGCTAAGCGCCATGTGCTCCACAGAGAGCCTCTCATGTGTTTACAAACTCTCCACATCAGATCATCTTGTCGATCAGTCTTCAGACCGTCCACATCCATCTGTCCTCCTCTTTCAAACCATCTGACATTACAAGGCTTGTATCAACACCTGAAGAGAAAAGCCTGTGCAAACACATTTAACCTGCACGCTGAGCCCTTCCAGATGACTCTGTGTTTACATCTGTAAATACAGGAGCGTCTACTAATCTGAGACTAAATGATCAGAGAAGTGCTCGTATGGTTTCCATTTAAAGATCAAGCCCATTATGAGTTTAGATTTATGTCTGACACAGTTTATGTTGTATGCAAGAGCACAAACACAAGATTTTCTCATCCATGAAAGCTCCTCAGTTATTAAAAAAGGCAGAAAATCAGTCCACAAAGACTTCTTTCAGCACAAATGTGACCAAGCCAGCACAGACTATAGATAGACTCAGAGTGGAGCTCTAATGTCTGTTAGTCTGCTGTTCTGGGGAGCTATTTTTAGTCTTTACTCCAGCGAGGGAAAGACGGCTCTTCCCTCATGTTTGGGATCGGCTCTTCACACGGGGGGAGAGACGGAGGAGGGATGGGGGGGTTATATTGACACAACACAGAAAGTGACACATGGTGTTTGGACCTGAAACATGTAGCAGTCAGAGAGCGATGTGAAGCTACAGCAGAGAGCACTCAACAGGCTGCACAGATACACGGCGGCCTGAGCCCTGCTGCCAAGAAAAGAAAGGATTTATCTGGATTGAATATTTGAGCGCTGCTTGTTCTTAAAATATGCACAACGATCCTGGAGAGTGTTACACTTCACACCGTCTACTGTCCAAAAACAAACCCTCCTCCTGCTCAATGAGATGCTGCATTCATCAGTTAAAAAGTCAATCACATACTACAGAGCCGTGACCGAGTCTGCTTCAGAGAGATTATCTTGGCTTCTCCAACTGAAGCTCAGAAAGCAGCGAAACTGAGAGACTGGTCAGGGTTAAATAGTCATCCAGATCTTAGCCATGGGGCAAATCTAACCCTTTAATATTTAAAAACAGACTGATTGATCTGTACATCAGTCCCTGACCCACATGAATCCTGGAGAGCTGTTCCAACACAAGTGGATGTTCTGCTTTTGTTTGAGTATAAATGAACGCAGTCGTCCATCCATTGTAGCACAAACAACCACGCCAAGCTCACCTGATACCTCTGCTTGATTCCAATCAACCCCAAAACAGTTCACCTGCAGTTAGGACACAGGTGATCCAGCAGTCAACACTAACAGGGTTACAAGTAGGCCTGTCAAGATAACAAATTTGCTTGACGATAATCTACCAAAAAACTGTTGATGATAAACGATATCATTGTCAATGTTATTTTGAACTTTTTTCATTTTTTCATGAATGTAATAATGTATGTCATAATTAAGTGAGTACACCATATCAAAAGCAACGAGACAAGCACTTGAAGAGCGCAGACCTCCGCCAGCAACACAGTCCTCTCCCATATTGTGATTTTGACCATAAATATTAGTCCTACCTTTATTTCATCTAAATATTTAGATTCCTTGAGCCTGAAAACATACCATTTGCAACTGGATTCATAATGATATCTATTTTTAGTTCAGTAGTTATTCACAGAAATCACATTTTTCGCATTGGCGGCCAGACGCTAATCCGGATCAACACCAAGATTGAATCAGTTCTTCCTTTTCCCATGCTGAACATTTCCTGAAATTCTCATCAAAATACATCCATTACTTTTTGAGTTATTTTGTTCACAGATGGGCAAACAAACAAACTCTCCCGAAAACATAAACTTTAACTTCTTAAGAGTATCTGACTGTAATTGGAAGGTCAAGATCTTTAAAATGCCCCCCCCCCCCCCCCTCAAAGATTGCATGTGTGACAGATGCTCACTCCGCTATAAATCCGCTAAATCCCCTATAGAACTGATGCACCCCGGTGTTAAGAAAGTTGGACAGAGTGAGCCATCTTTTCATTCAGCCTCTTTGGTAGAAAGAGAGGAGGAAAACAAACATGCACGCACGTGTCAGTTTATTGAGGCCAGCAAACTTATGGAGGATGTTTTTATTTATCTTTCGGTTAATTGATTTATTGATTATCGTGAGGCCTAGTGACAAGTTAACTCATCACACCACAGCAGTAGTGGTAACTGCAGGACCACAGAGTCACTTCCTGTGCTCGGGAACAACATACATGAAAACATCAACATGTGAACATAATTCAGCATCGACAGCAGATCATCACAGGACTCAAGAACAGGAATGAGCCAAGAACTGGTTCAGTCCAGAGTTTAGTCCACGCGGGACGATTTATCTTTTTTAAAGCTGATCTCTACTTTAACACATCACTGATAGCTTCTATAAGGACAACTCCGCAGGTGTTGTGTGTTCTAATGAGTTACCATGCTATGTGGTGTCCCCAATGGTCCGCTGTAGAGACTGGTGAGCATTGATGGCCCCTCTTCTTAATTTACACTTGTATCATGGGCGTGTCACACAATGATGAAGCTAATCTGTAAAATCATTAAAACGACATTTGGCCTCCACTCTTAAACAACCAGTTTTGTTGTTAGCTTAGCCTGCTAACAGCCTTTCCAGAATGCAGAAGCAAGCCCTGCAATCATGTGTGGATCTGGCCTGATTCAAATGAATGCTGTGTGAACATGAAACGATCCAAAGGAAATACACACACATTTCTTAACTGAAATGGACCAATTACTTACTTCTTCCAATATAACCAAAAAAAATGACTTTCTGTAAAGTGTCACAATGCTATAGTCATTACAAACACTGCACACCAGCACACCCACATGCAGGAATTCATTAACATGTTTTATATCATGGTCTGAGTGTCACTGTATTTATTGGTTTGCTCTTAACTATGATTTTATAGTACTGATCTGATCATTGATTTTATTCATGTGTGTTTGACTTTGTGATATTCTAACAGACTTGTGTGGAGGCTTCAAATAAACTCTCTGTTTGCCTCTTCCTGCTCTGTATGTGATATTTTCTTCTTGTTTCTGTGCTTCTTAATGTGCAAAAAACACATTGAACCAGTAAAACAACCAACCTGAAGGTGTGGAAACCACCTTAAAACTCAGAGCAGAAGTGGTCAGAACTTCATCATGGTGGGATGCTTTAAAACAGAACTGTTCCGGGTTTTTAGAGTTGCATGTTGGATTGTTAAAGCAGCACTACTGAAGATCCCCATTTGACCGGAGAGTGAACTCAACTATCCATGAGCTCTAGCACGCGCATACTGTCGTAAGACAGATCTGCTGGTCGCGTGCGTTTGTTTTGTAGGCGAATCACAGAAGCCAGGACTTCACTCAAAAGTATTCTTATGTCTTCAGCGGCTGTTTGCAGGATGGATAGCAACGAGGTAATGTATTTATTTTTGACTAAATGACGATGTTAAAAATCGCTAAGTTCAACTTTGTTTTATTACCGTGAAGTCGCCCCCGTCCTGTTGAAGCGATAAAGTAAATAAAAGTAAAGACAACGACGAGCTGGCGATGTCACACACTTGAAATAGGTCTAAACGAAACTACATACTGGTACGTTCTGGATTTGTTGTGCTGTACTTTTTTCCAGTCAAGTTTTTCTGAGGAACTTCGTCATACATTAGTCAGCCAACATACCTGACAGTAGTCGGACGTCCCTCCTCGTCTTTTATTTCACGCCAGCGAGTGAACGCCGAATCGATGTTTATTCTGGTCCGAGCATTCAGCTTGTTTTTCTCTCGCTTTCTTTGTTTTGTATCCTCCGACAAAACTTTTCTATTCATTACGTTCTTCGTTTCCTCTGCCATGGTTACAGCTCGGCATTAACGATTGGCTTTCGCCGAGACTTCCGTGTTTTAAACGAATCAGGAATCGGGGGAAGTGACATATGCCGTAAAGCAGTCCAAACTTGTAGTTTTTTAGTGTGGCAGGGTTCCCACCATCCACCTCGAAGTTACATAGCGCCAGTGAAAGGGATACAGACCACTCCAGACCACGACAGAGGTGTCATTCAACTCATTGTAAAGTGGTGGACCATCACAATGAATATCGAAGGATTATATTATGTTTGAAAAAGTACATAGTGTTGGTTTAAGTAGACTGAAGACTTGGTCTGGTCTTGGTCTTATATCAGGGGTTTCAGACACTAATAGACCAGTGACTCTCTCCTCCTCCTCCCAAGGCCTAAAGTATGACCTAACCTGGCCAAGGTTCTTTATAATTATTCATTTTAGCACTTTTACAGTGTCAGTGTTGTGTGATGGAGAGCTCACAGCATCTGCCTGAATGAATACCATGTCTGGACAGGTCCACCAGTGTTAAGGTCTGTACTGCACTTCGCTGTGTTTAAGAAACATTCGCTCAAACATCAGAACTGGATCAAACACAAGAGAAGTGCTTGAGAGGGGAAGAGGGGGAGTCGGCCTCTGTTTCAGCAAAATCTTTGACAAACTAGAAAAGCACTTGAAGAGCGCAGACCTCCGCCAGCAACACAGTCCTCTCCCATATTGTGATTTTGACCATAAATATTAGTCCTTTATTTCATGTAAATATTTAGATTCCTTGACCATGAAAACATACCATAAGCAATTGGTTTCATGATGATATCTATTTTAGTTCAGTAGTTATTCACGAAAATCGCCTTTTTCGTCATAGCGGATCCAGACGGTGATCCGGATCAACACCAAAATTGAATCACTTCTTCCTTTTCCCATGCTGAACATTTCCTGAAATTTTCATCAAAATCCATCCATAACTTTTTGAGTTATTTTGTTCACAGACAGACAAACTCTCCCAAAAACATAACCTCCTTGGCGGAGGTGAAAAAGTAAAAAAGTGTGGATGCTGAAGATGGAGCTCCGGCTTCACTAAGCATCTTTCTTATGGATCTTAGAACAATGACGGCTTTTTTCAAGACAGCATCCTGAGTGCGAGGACAGTTGAGCTGCACTGAGAGAATCTCACTTACATTCACTAAGGTGCTGCTGAGCTGCATATTTCCAGCTCAAACATATATTTACCGTGCAGATACAAATTTCTAACCCCAGATGTTACGGGTAACTATTCAAAATGTTACAATGGCGTTACTGTTAGTGAAATGTGGCACGTTACTTTGCACCGATGTCAAGCAGCTGATATTTGATCTGCCTAGCTCTGCCAGACACAGACAGGAGCTGCACCACTAACAGACAGACGAGAAAACTCGATGCCGGAGTTTAGGGCTGAAACGATTCCTCGAATATTCGCGAGTACTCGATTACAAAATATCCTCGAATTAAATTTTGTGCCTCGAAGCCTCGTTTAATATATAATTATACATATAAATATATATCTGGACTACTATACAGTGCACGGTGTTTGACACGGACGGTCATTTCTGTGGCACAACGTGCCTGCTACCTCCGCTGCTGCGCGGCTTGTAAAATCATGAAGGAAGAGAAAAGAGAGGGACAGAAAGGAGAGAGTCCACAGAAGAAATGGCAGAGAGTGTCCCAAGTGTGTGGTCACTACAAGAAGGGACGGAAAGAAAACACAGTGCAGTGTGTCTGATGTCAAACAGAGTTAGCTTAGCACGTAGCCTAGCATGATAGCATGTTGTTAGGGCTGCAACTATTACTGTTACAGCATTTTAAATATGCTCATCACAGCCATGCGTCCTCTTTCCATGGTGGAGGATCAAGGATTTCAATCTAAACTAAAAAATGCCCTCCAGAACACAATTCACAAATATAATTGCAGAATAATATTACTGCTTTGTAAATCAGTATTGTATTGGCTTTGTTTTAAGCCAGTACTGGTTTAAACTTTGAATGTTGTTAAAATAAAAACCCTTTTCTGAGGAATACACGGCATTTGGTTGCTCATTTTGAAAGCCCTAACATGTTGCATTGTATACAATTGATTTATTTGTTTAAAAACAAAAACAGTATATTTTGTTAGAGTACTCGAGTACTCGAAGAAATAATTGACAGAGTACTCGATTCCAAAAATACTCGATAGTTGCAGCTCTACCGGAGTTGCCAGGTTCACTTATTATAAGCGACTTTCGGCTTCTTCTTTGTCTAACTTGCACGTGTATATTGGGAGTTGTGAGTTGCACTTTTTTGGGCTTGTTCCAATAGTGCAGTTGCTCATTTGGACTTGTTGGGCCCCCAAACCCAGAAGGAATCTGGTGCATGATCTACCATCAATATAAACAAAGTTCAGAAGTGATAACAATTGTTTTATCCCACCCTAACACAAATTAAAATTTTACTGTAAAAATGATGTTTCTGCCTAAAATAAATCCTCATAACCAGAATTAAACTGATTTCTAATAGGGCTACTACTGTTAACACCAAAATAAAGCTGTAGAGGTTTAGGATACAACTTAGATCAAAACCTGACATGTCTTTTTGGTTACAAAAATCAAGATTAGACAGAGTGTTTAGCAATAACAGAGTTACAAATAACAACAGCCCCTCCCTTCACTTCTGTATAAAGAAAAGGATGTTCCACCTCCAAACAAAGGGATGTTTAATAAGTAAATTGAGACAAAAAAGAAGAAATATGACTGCATTTGAAATGTCAAGTGAATAAAAATTAAAACACGCTTCATGTAGGTTTCTCTCTTTAAAATGCTTATTTCAATCACGAAATCTGGCAACACAGCTAGCTGCAGCAACGGCGAATCTGGAGCGTCTGTGGAGTTAAAACTGGAGTTTTCAGGATGGAAGTAAAAGAAGTAAAAGTCAAGAACACACATGTGAAGTGTCCATTGTGTCCTAAAGCAAAGTGTTTGTCTGTTGTTAGTAAATCTAAAATCTAGAGACCAAAAACAGCGAGAACTCCGCTGATGATGTCAGAGCTGCTGCAGCAGGTAACAACAAGGAAGGACACAGAGACGGAGACACACAGTTCAAGCAGGAAAAGATTTTTCAGAAAAGTAACACATCAGTTACTTTACCTGGTAACTTATTACATTTATGAAGGAGTAATTCCATTAGTAATTCAGTTACTTTTTGGGGAAGTAACTAGCAACTATAACTAATCACTTTTTTAAAGTAGTTCGCCCAACACTGCTCAACAGAGAAGATAAAAACCTCCCATTCCAAATACAATACAGCAACACCCTTGAACTCAAAGTCACTAGTTTTAGGCTAACTTTTGGGAAAAGTCCTTACTGAGGTCTGAAAAGTTTCTAAATCTAGCCACAGAGTTATATGGAAACTCTGGGTAGCGGGACAGCTCTGGGGAAACATGTTAATTTGATTGGCTGGTGGCGTCATGTGGGGCGCTGTGCCGGCTCGAGCAGAGAAACTGCAGCTCAGTTTTGACAGCTGAGAACAGACGGACAGGCAATGGGCACATTTTTAACCCGACAATAGTCTGTCCAGCTGTGCAGAGCCCAACAAAGACATGTCCTGATACATCCTTAACCTGACACAAAATCAGAGTTTAACCTGTCCTTCATTTAAGGTACCCTGCCATCCAACTCAACCTCAGCAGCACAAAACACGGATTTATTAGTCTGTATGGTCTTTATCAGGCCCCACTAACCAGATGACCCTCTTTCCACACCAAACCTGTCATACTGGGGAGTTGCTTTAACAGACTGGTGTGCTACCATCATATGATTGGGCCAGTCCAGGTTTGGGTCCCTCCTGGGGCCCATAAGCCGAGTGTCTGCATGAGCATGCCATATATTTTGAATATTACACATCACACAAAGTCAAATTAGTGGCTGCTGCCCCAAACATCAGACTTTATATCCTGCAAACCAGGCACGTCCCATATACATGCTTCTGCCGGCCTGAGTTTGAATCCAGTCTGTGGCCGGTCTGCAGAGCGTCTTCCCCTACTCTCTCACCCCTTTCACAAGACTACACTGTCATTTTCTCCTATCAATAAAAAAATGCACAAAAAGCCTGAAAAAATGCATTAAATATTTTAATTTATGCTGCTTTTTAAACACATGAATGTTGCATTAAAAACTTTACATTTCATATTTTTGTTTAACAACTCATTTTATAACTAACAGTACCCAACAATCTGTGATATCACATCCCCAAGCAGTGATAAATTGTTTAAATTCTTATTAATCTAAGTTGCCAGAAACATTAAAAAAAGAGAAAATTTTAGTGTTGGTAAAATTCACAAGTGAAGACTGAAGATTTGACTCCTGTGGATGGAATCAAATCCCTGAAAATTGAGTCTTGATAGAACAAAAATGAGAATATTAACATGACAGAGCACTCATATATATATGTATATATATATATATATACATATATATATATATACATAGATAGATAGATAGACATATATATACATATATATATATATATATATATATATATATATATATATAAAAATTGTTAATAGAACTGGGCAAAAAAATCGATTAAGTCAATTAATTCGAATTATTTTCTGCAGAAGATTTAAAAAATTAAAAATCCAGATTGTTTTTCTTGCCTTAGTCCAATCGTAACTTGTTACAATTTTTGAAAAAAATGACAATTTTCATGATGGTCGGCCTTGTAGGGTTTGCAAAAGCATTTTTATAGGCTTGTATTTGTTATTGAAGTAGATTAAATATTGATCAGAGAGTGTCATGCTAATACTGTAAAAATACCTCAGCCTTTTAGTGTTTATGTAGACAAACCTGCCTACGTTTATTCTACATAATCAACATTTAGACAACATAAAGGCAAAACTTGATCTGTTTCATTTTTATGACACTGGGAGTTTCTTTTTTGGGAGGGAAAAATCAATCAAAATCGTAAATTGAGTGCTGTGGAAAAAAATCGGGGATTTTATTTCTAGGCCATATCGCCCAGCCCTAATAAGTTAATAAAGTTTAAATTAATAAATAAAAATAAATGAATAAATAAAAGTTAAGTTATTGGGGTGGAAATGTTTCAAAATCTGTAAGTTGTGACTAATTTCTATTTAAGCTAAATTTTCCACTTATTTAATATCTGCTGTATTTACACCATGCACTGTTAATTCAGATGTTTTTACTTAAATAGAGACTCAGAGAGAGCATGTCTAACACTGCAGAGGTGTTAGAATCATCCGGCACACTGTCAGTGTTACAGAGTTTAAGTCTGAACTCAGCAGAGTTAAGGAGAGAGACTCTCCACAGGTGTGAACATTCACTCTGATGGACTTTCTGACTCTGTGGGCTCCAGGTGGGACCCCCCTATCTGTCCCTGACAGCCCCAACACCGCAGACCCTCAGCACTGAGCAGGCTGATGGGGGCCCCTGCCTGCCCTCGTCCTGGGGTCTCCACCAGCTTAGAGCCGCCCGTGCCATGTGTATGTGTGTATGGTGTGTTCAGGTGTTCAGTCCGCGCACAAACGTGCGTCGTGACGGCCCACCTGCGCCCACAGCCCCTAAAATGAGAGAAAGGATCAGGCAACAGACTCACATCCTCGAAGAGAGAGCCGACGTTGGCGGTCACCAGCAGTATTCCTGTGCCGTGCGCTGCTGTCAGCTTCCCGGCCATGATTCTGCTCCCAGGTGGGTCAGCTGCGGAGGACTTCACAGGTGAGAAGCGGGCAATAAAACAAGCGAAGAAGAAGCAGGAGGGCGCGCGAGGAAAGTGTTTCTTATAGAGGGAATGTGACGCTGGAGCCGGGGCTGAGGAGGCTCGGCTGGAGCATATTTTTCATCTGAGCAGGACTTCTCTGCGGTGTGGAGCTCCGTGCTCGGCGGCGGGCGGCGCTGCTGCTGCTGCGGCGGCTTCTGGCGCTACTCGTCCCGGCGCAGAGCCATGTCCGAGGTCCCGGTCTAATCCACAGCGAGCGGCCCACGGCTCTGGGTCATTTCAGCCTCCCGGGTCGGTCCAGGGTTTCCACAGCAGTGTAAAAGTGTCCCTCCGACAGCAGCACTCTGAACCAGGACCATTTCACTGTTTAGAGAGGAGAGGCTGAGCTCTGACGTCAGCGCGCCAATGGAAACACGGCGCTCCTTAAAGGGGCCGCGCACCGTAAACACCGCAGGCACGGAGGCTTCCATTATCGGACACTGGGGGCTTCAACAGGTGAGTTGAGGTGGGTATTTGGGCGCGTGCCGTAATGACAGGATCCATCTGTATAAATGCTCCTAGGTGTGGACATTGAAGTTAATATATGCTAATCTTTAAAAATCTGCGCCAAAACTCAAACAGAAAGTTTCATGAGTCAATCAAATTGTATTCATACAGAATATGTCCCATAAAGTCCACTGCAGGAAAAGGTGCGACATGGGAGCAGGGAATTGATTGACAAAAGGTTTTAAAATAATTATTATGACAAATACCATGATAGGATGTGCAGAAGGACTAAACACGCTATGGCTGTAAGATTTATATTTTCGGTCGAAATCGCATTTTCAGACAACACAATCAATGGATCACCAAAGCTGCATTTTTTTGCAGTGGCCCTACTGACCCAGGGTCTGTTGTGTCAACTCTTTTACAAATTGCAATCAATTCGCATTTACAGAAGTGCTGGTCAGCAGGTCAACAACACAAAGCCTCTGTTGAGCAGTAAAAGCTGGAGTATCCCTTAAATAATGAGAACAGATTATTTGTCATCAATATTAGATGATGAATAATGTGTTATGTGCTTTTGGTTGTTGATTTCATTGCTGATGTCTATGCTGCATACAAAGTGAATATTGCACTGAAGCTTGATTTGAAGAAAATTGTGAGTAGAATTGAAATATCTATAGATACAGCATCTGATAGAGAAATCACAATTAAATCTTTTCCTAAAATCATTCAGTCCTAATGCACAACAGTAAGGCTAAAGAAACAATAAAATCAACATAATTTAACTCTAATGAGTGCTCGGCTGTGAGTTAAAGTGAGGTGGTGACTGTGGGAGCAGAGGATTTAGAAAGCAGAAACTCTGAACAAAATACAAATTAATTAAAAAACTTTTTTCTCTCTCCCTCTCTTGTTGTTAAAATTATGTTTCAGTTGTTGTGGACTTGTTCCTCTCCCAAATTATGTATGTGCTGGTCTTGTTGTTCATTGTTTCAGTGTTCATAAGGCAATTAAAAGTGAATTGCAAAAAAAAACAAGATGATTTATAAAATACATGGTAACAATGGATAATCAAGTTAAAGCAGATAAAAGAGAATAAATAAATAAATATTAATGATTAAGGATTGCAATTTAAATATCTTATCCACAATGTGCATAAAATAAACACAAGATCAGGTCAGGCCAATAGAGTAAGATTTTCAATGGCAACAGTAACAAAAGAAGTTCTGGGACGCTTCCTCTCAGTTTGAGGCAGAGGGAAGATCAGATTCAGCAAACAGGGGGCGATCAGGACAGTTAAGAGTCTGCTGGGCCTGGCTAATGATGCGTCTGCTGTAGATATCCAGCAGCAGAGATCTGCACTCCGATCACCTTGCTCGCTATTTTCAAAGATGTACTGGTCTGTTTTTACAGGCAACCATAACAAATGTGAGAAGACTTCACATGAATCATAGATACAACAGACACATGAGGGCCTCAGAGGCTCTACATCTGTACCTCCACTGGGACTTTCTAAAATCAATAATCATATCTTTGGCTTTAGACACATTGATTTTCTGGAAATCTTTGCACCAAAGAGACAAAATCATCATTTATAAGAGCATGTTCAGACTCATCATTACCATAGAGACTCAGTATCACAGTATTGTTTGCAAATTTAAAGGAACACTTCAACTTTTTTGTTGTTTTCGAGTCTCGCCTCACTTCCATGAGAAGCAGGTAGACATTTATCTTCTTCATTCTCTTGACTGTGCATCCAGTAACAAGCAAAAGATGGACAAAGAACCCCAACCGCTAGCTTAGCTTAGCTCAAACACCAGGAGTATATGGTTAGTGCTTTAGCCTGTCCTGGGATGGACTGTGTATATGTGGGTCTGCCTTGGGGCTAAAGTACTACGAAAGACTGGAAATCAGCACCACAACAATGTGATTATTCTTATAGAACATGGCCATCCCATCACTCATCACACATCCAGTAAACGAGATATTATCTTGTGCTAGACAAGATAAATAGGATGGCCGTTTTTCTGTATTTGCCTGATAACTTCGGCGGTTACGTCTTGTTTCTCCTCATAAAAGCTATGGTCTACAATTTGGAAGCTTTGTACATCTTAATAACACCGTTTATAAGGCTGTTATGGTCCTATGGTCCTATCTACACAGTATAAAGACCAAAAAGAACGAAAAAATCCATTCAGTATATCCGCCGCAAAGCTGCATACTAGCTGACCAATCAAGCCTTGAAGCCTGTAAGGTTCAATTGGTCCGTGAGTTGGTCCGTGAGTCCATCCAATCCCCTGTCTCCCTCACTACGCAGCGTCATGCCCATGGTCCCGCCTCCTCCCCTCTACCTCCGGTGAGCAGCTAGCAGCGTTAGCTACTGAACTAGCCGGAAAAGCCTAGCGCCGAAACCGGGAAGCCGCCTCCCTCTCCCGCGGGGCCCAACGGAGCTCTGCCCGCGGGTTGAGGCCTGTTAGTGGGCTAACAGCTAACGAATGGCCTCAGTCAGCCGTCAGACCTTCAGCATCGGCTGTTTCGCCCCTGGTTGATCAGGTAATGGCTTTGTTTACTACAGTGGGAGATGTCTGCTGAATAACTCTGGTTAGTCTGTGCCTGTCCTGGCTAATGACTTGTAGCAGAGCGGGTTAGCCTGTTAGCCGCTAATCGTTAGCATTGTAAGCTGAGCTGGGAAGGACAGGCCGAGAAAGATAAATCCTCCCCCACAATCGGCTCCGCTCTGGCGGCGCCAGACCCGCATTGCCGCCGGTCCAATTGAAATGGCTACTGCTGTGTGTTACAAGGGGGATGTCTGTCGTGTTTGATACTTTCAGTTGAGCTGAGCTGTTTTTGATTGAGTTTGCTGCTGATATATTATGCTAGTCGCTCGTAGCTCTGTCCGAGGGGGCTTGCTATGAGGCAAGGCAACATGAGCTGGGGGCGGTATCTTGGAACACGGAGGGGAGAGGCGAGGGAGGGGGGGGCAGGCTGCAGTTTCAAATCGTAGACCCCAGCTTTAAGTTAGCTTATAATTATGTTTGCAGGGAGACCCAGTCTGAGAATAACTGTGCTGTTGTTATCTGTAAAATATAAAATATAACCTACATGATGGTCAAACATAATATTGCTAAAACCCACCAACTCCCAGAAAAGACAAAAGATGTGTTTTTATGTTATTTTGCCCAACTTTAGCTCGAAGGCTAGCCCACACATGCACCACAGTCAATATCAGTCCGGACTCTCTCCGCAGCCTCAAGCTCAGGCTGCTCCACTGCCTCGGCTTCTCTTTGTGCACGCTCTGATTTCAAAACATACAGTTTCTCCTTCATATGTTCTGGTTAAAACAGGTAAGGTTTTGAATCTGCATCAGTCCCAAAGAAATGATCCTCATCCTGTGTCATTAATTCGGCTATAAACCTTAGTAGAATTTTTTTTCTACTGTAAATGCTTAGAGGCACTTTTACATAAAGCGCTAATCTTAGTCTAAAATAGAAAATTAAAAATCAAACAAAAATACAAGCACACAGGACTGTCGAGAGTTTATCTGATGACTGTAGACAGAGGCAGGCTAGAGCACTACTCCCAGTGTGTGAGTTGAAGGTGCTATAAGGAGAATATATTTCCGGCACCTTTAAAGAAGATGGGTGTGGAACCTGAAAATCTGTGTCCTGGTGGATTTTCACTCTTCTTTGCCTCAGGTACAGATAAATATTATATGTTTTCATGTGGTCTCAGCTGATTTATTCTGATATCATGGAATAAAGAAACTGCTTTCTTACAGAATTATTTGTTAATTTTTTAAGAACTCTTTTAAAAAAAGAACTTATGACAGAAATTGAGAAAGAGGAAATGCATACAGACATGTTCTCCAAGAGCTTCGGTGGAGCGTTTGTTTTTCAGTGTTATAGTTTTGCTCTATAAAAGGTCCAAACTTGAACATGTTTCATTAAAGACATTTGTGCAGCTCATATATCACAAAATTATAAATCTTAGTAATACTCATGTGTCGTGTCATGTTGTATAATATGCATTTATCCTGTATTTGCTTGCAGCTGCATCATTTTTAAAGTGACAGATTCTGGTTAAGTTAGGATCAGGCTGAGCACACCTACATCACACGTGTTGCAGTGACTCCTGCACATCCAAGCAGCCTGTTTTGATGAAGTGTTTTCCCACAGAAATGCTGAACACAGGGACCTTCTTCAAACCCTCAGTGAAAAGATTCAAGGTTCACAGAATCAGTGACGACAATGCAGCGTCCTTGTGACTCACACTTGTCCATGAAAGCCCCTGCGTCTTTGAGAAGCTTCCAGCGGGTCTTGTCTTTGTCAGAGGAAGCTGCACCGTGTGCTTCATGCAGCAGAAACATCAGAACACTGCAGAATCATGCAGGCAGGAGTCACACTTAAAGTGATGCAGTAGGGAATCAGCAGTGATATCACACAGTCATGAGACGATGGAGAAGACCTCAAGCAGGTTGGTTACTGATCATTATGCAGAAACATTTATTCTAAAAGAAAAACAAATTAAAGTATGACTGTAGCCTGGTGGTTAATGTCTCCACAAGATAAACGAGTGGAAGTACAGTGGTCTGTACGGGGGGGATGGGTGAGCCTGAGGCCCGGAGACCTTTACCTGCTATCAGTTTATGTTTGTGTCAAGTTGGGAACTTAACAACATTCAATCTCATAAAACAATCATGTTATCACAATAATAGCTAAAAGTTGGCCATGGGCTCCATGACCTCCAAACCACCTTTTTTGTACAGCACATTTTAAAAATAGCGAGTGTTACCAAAGTGCTGCACAGTGAAATCCGGACACACCAGGTGGATTTTTTTCACATGTTCATGGGACATACAGACCTGCTCAAAATTTTAAGACCAGTTGGAAAAATTGCTAGAATATGCATTTTCTACATTTGGACCTTAATGAGGTTTTAAATAGAGCTACAATATGCAAAAGCAAGAAGGGGGAGTGTGACAAAAATCATTTGGAACTAGTAAATAAAAAATACCAAAAAAAATGAAATAGGTTGTTTATCACCTGATCAAAATTTAATACCACAGGCTATTAAAGCCAAAATCTGCTCAAAATGTTCATTTTCTGTCAGGCAATCACACGGTCATGCCCTCCTGATGGCTAAAGCTAAGAAGCTTTCTCTTCTTGAACATGGTCGGATCCTCGAGCTGCATAAGCAAGGCCTCTCGCAGCGTGCCATTGCTGCTGAGGTTGGACGCAGTAGGACAGTCATTCAAAATCTTTTTAAAAGATCCTGAGCATTATGGAACAAAAAAGTCAAGTGGTAGACCCAAAAAAATTACACCTGCACTGAGCCGAATGATCCGATTGGCTGTCCGTCAAGACACAGGGCGGTCCTCGACCCAAATTAAGGCCATGACTGGTGCCGACTGCAGCGCAATAACCATCAGACGGCATCTGTGGGAAAAGGGTTTCAAAAACAAAAAACAAATTCAAAGACCTCGTCTCCTTCAACGCCACAAAACTGCCCGTTTAGACTTTGCCAGGGAGCATCAAACATGGGACATTGAAAGGTGGAAAAAAGTTTTATTCTCTGATGAGAAAAAATGTAACCTTGACGGTCCAGATGGCTTCAACGTTACTGGCATGACAAGGAGATCCCACCTGAGATGTTTTCTACCCGGCACAGTGGAGGGGGTCCATCATGATCTGGGTGCTTTTTCATTCAGTGGAACACTGGAGCTTCAGGTGGTGCAGGGTCATCAGACGGCGGCTGGTTACGTGCAGATGTTGCAGAGGGCATCCCTCATGACTGAGGGCCCTCGTCTGTGTGGTAACAGCTGGGTTTTTCAACAGGACAACGCTGCAGTTCACAATGCTCGCTTGACCAAGGACTTCTTCAGGGAGAATAACATCACTCTTTTGGACCATCTCACATGTTCCCCTGATTTAAATCCCATAGAGAACATTTGGGGACGGATGGCAAGGGAAGTTTATAAAAATGACCGTCAGTTCAGACAGTTGATGCCCTTCATGAAGCCATCTTCACCACTTGGAGCAATGTTCCCAAAAGCTTCCTGGAAACACTCTCATCAAGCATGCACAAACTAATTTTTGAAGTGATTAACAAGAACGGTGGAGCTACTCATTACTGAGTCCTACTGAGAAACATTTTTGTTCTGGTTTGGAGAGTTTTTTGTCATTTTTTGAGCGATGGTCCTAAACTTTTGATCAGCTGATAAACAGCCTATTTCAGTTGACTTGTTGTTTTCAATAAATTACTTTTTCATAGTGCTTTTTGTCACACTCCCCCTTCTTGCTTTTGCGTATTGTAGCTCTATTTAAAACCTCATTATGGTACAAATGTGCAAAATGCATATTTTAGCAATTTTTCAACTGGTCTTAAGATTTTGATCAGGTCTGTATTTCACATCCATCTGGAGGACACCCCATGAATGATTGGGAGGGCCAGGACTTTTCTCTCTTTATTGAAAGTGGCCATGGGGCCCCATTAACCTGGCCTTTGACCTTTTAACCAATCCATTTCACATCCATCTGGAAAACATCCCACAGAAAATGAATGTAAATGACTTTTCAAGACAAACTGGAGGGTGATTGCACAAATGTTTTGTCTGCCAAAGTAGTATAAAATTATTCAGAGGCTTGAGGTTGACTTATCAATCTGGGCACAACTAAACCAGGTTTGTATTGCTGCCTCTTTATCCCGAAAAGAAACTCCAGTCAATAATGACTGTTCAAAATCCTGTCAGCTTGTAGCTTTGCAAGTTGGATCTTCCTGACAGACCCTATCAGGCTGTACCAGCTGTTTTGCAAGGTTAGCACAGTAACAAAGGAGCAGAAATATAAAGATCAAATTTAAAATGATAATTACAACCAAATAACAAAACTTCAAAAAATTATACAAACAGATAGAGCACATAAAAACCTAAAACAACACAAGAAAATTACTTTCAACTCATGCTTAGTTAACCCTTTAAAGCCTAAAAAGACAAATTATAGCCCAAAACTTCTGTTTATTTTATTTCCAACTAAAATAAAAAAATAAATTTCCATAACATTTTATATGCCCTTCTGTTAAAGAGAGAAAACCCACAATCATCACTGAAGTAACTTGAAACTAACAAAAGTTAGAGTAATAAAAATTTACTGAAAATTTACTGATGAAAATCAGACTTTGCTTTTGAATTGTGGTTCAACAGAATTATTTTAAAAATAATAATAATAATGAAGCTGGCCTGGACAAAAACTCGATGTTTTGTTGCACAACCTTTGAGGCAATCACTGCTATCAGGTGATTTTTGTGTCTTTCAGAGAGACTTCTGCACCTGTCCACAGGTATGTTGGCCCACTCCTCATGAGCAAACTGCTCCAGCTGCCTCAGGTTTGAAGGCTGTCTTCTCCAGACTACATGTTTCAGCGCCTTTCACAAACGTTCATCAGGATTTAGATCAGGGCTCATCGAAGGCCTGGTCTGATTAGGGCAGTAACTGGTTTCTAAGTTAGCATTCACCACAGAGAGAGTCCCCTTGAGTTTTTAGCCTGACCTTGGAGAGAAGCTGCTACACCTCAAAGATCTTGACAGGGTGTTTACCTTTTATGAGGATTCATCCTCCCTCTCAGTCTCTCTCTCCCTCCCTTCCTGCTCCTCTGCTGGCAGTGAGCGTGGTTACCTCTCTCCTAACGCTGATATGCCACACACCTGCACATGATCACTAATTATCACCGGTAAAATTAGGAGTCACCTATTTGCCGGTGTATTTCCTCAATTAGAGGGGCTAGCTGGAGCTCTCACCCTGCCAACCTGTATATCCTCCCCTTACTCACTTGAATGCTGGATAGTCACTTACTTTGGTCATTGTAGACTGTATAATGTACTAAAGGTATGCATGTATAAAAACATGTGCAAACTTGATAGCGCACGCAAATCTGATCTTCTAACAGGGTGCACTGAGAACTGTGGCTGTCAAATGAGCAAAATAACATGTGCAATCCATTTACCATGTTTGTCCTCATGAATATGCAGAATAGATGCAGATCACCAGAATGCACAAAATTCTTGGAGGGGGAGATGTAAATATGATAATTTATAGCAAAGTGATTTGTCAAACCTGCAACTGATTGCGGGCAGTGTTCTAAATTTAGTGCGTTTGAAAAGCAGATGCAAAAAAGCCACAGTGTTACCAACAGGAGGCTGTGATCATGGTGGAAAATCAGAGGTCCCATTAACCAAGATTTTTCATCACTGACTGAATTTTTTTGATGAAAAGCAGAAAGACTTGGAGGCTGTCAGTCATTTTGAAGGCTTGAAGAAAGAGGGACAATCCAGTGTGCCATGAAGATGCGCAAGTTAAGTAAACCCTCTCTGTTTTGCACTCTACATCACAGAGGAGGTCTAATCTATATAAAAACAAAACAAACTCCTTTGATGATGAAGCTGTGCAACTATGTTAATGCTGCCACTAAGATTATGCTTCATTGCAATCAGAAAAGGAAAATTAAAAATGACGGATTAAAACATGGCATTGGAAAAAAGTGACAGACAGCAAAAAATTACAGCCAGTGTGTTTATTTGTCTCAAACTCCATGGCCTCAAACTTCTTTTTTCATCGTCAGCCTTTCTGCTCTCCCAAACTCTCCATGGTGACAGCAGGTAGCACACGCAAAATCCTCTTTGAAAGGGGGCGGTCCGCACCATTTTTGCGCCTGTTATTAATTATACACGCAGTGATAGTAGATCATCTGCAACACGCACTAATTGCACGTGAAATTTTTTAGTTTGCACACGCAATTTAGCACCTGTTGTTTTGGATCTTAGTAGATCAGGCCCTTAAAGGTGTAGTGTGTAGAAGTTGGCAGCATTTCACCAAACAGAAATGTAAATAATGTTTCTATTTGAATGTAAAGCCTGTTGAGATAGGTGTACAATTATCCCCATGAAACATTAGTTTTCGTTTTATGAAGTTAGAAAAAGCATTTTATACCTATATACTGCGGGTCTCCCCTCTGTGGAGGCTGACATAACGATCCACCATGTTGTCTACAGGTGGGTTTTGGGGACAAAAAGAGAGAAATGCAATTTTTGAACACAAGTTTGGCCATCGGTCCTGAAATCTACCTGGATGGCATATGGCATCTTAGCTGACTTATAATCTATTAAAATAATGGTTATAAATATGAATGAAAAAACCCTTACCTTGTAACTGTTGTAAATGATGTCATATTAACGATCCTTTTTGGTCTTCACCGGCTCTCGTCTTAGTGATGTAACAGACGGGTTAATTCCAAAATCTGAATGCTCGGTGTCGCTAAAATGCCAGTTTCCACACGCTGCACCTTTGAGGGAACTGTACCTTGACACCTTTAAAACATTAGAGGTGTAACAGGATGTAAATCCATTTAAAGATTGAAAAACAAACAGTAGAATGTAAATGAATCTGAAAATGAAAGCTAACCTAAGGTGTGAGGAGGAAGCCCGGTTTACTCCAATATCAGATCATCACAGTCACCAAACTTAAAGAATTAAAAATGTGAATCTGTCACTCCAAATCATTAAAACATCAAAGATTTAATCTGTTATAAAGCCTCAGGTGATAAAAAAAACTGTATTCAACAGTTTTACAGATCGATGATGTAAGCTCTAGGGCTGCAACAACTAATCGATTAAATCAATGAAAATCGATAATTAAATTTGTTGTCACCTAATTTAATTAATGATTTTCATCTACAACGAATCGCGGGTGTTCTGGTGCATGAAATTGTAGCTTACAGTCGGTTAGTTAGGAGGAGATGAGCCCGCTCTCTTGCCGTAAGCCACTGTGAGAGGTGCACATGCGCACTAGCGACCACTGCACATAACAACATGCAGAAGGATTCACAATGGCGGCGTCCACGGCAGCATCACTTCGCAAATGACCAAAAACCTCCAAAAGCTGGGAGCATTTCACACTCAACAAAGCAAAGCAAACAATCACTTGCAAACATTACAAGGCAGACTTCATCTGGCATGGGAGCACGACCTCTATGAAAGAGCAGTTGCTGAGAAAGCACGTTGGCATGTTGACAGATGAAGACTCGCCTCGGTAAAAGGATTATTTTTGTTTGTTACATTCAGCAGCACCTTATTTTATTGAATACTTTATAGACAAGACTGCTACTACTTTGTCTGCTTTGTTTCAAGAAAAAAAAGTCAGTTTGTGAGCATTTATTTAAACAAGATGCAAACAAGTCTGTTAATGTACTTACAGTTTTGCACAGTGAGTCAAGAAAGAAAAAAGCTGCAATAAAATATTATTACTGAAAAATGATTTTATTGCCTTTATTGTTGTTTAGAAAATACCTAAAACAACTTTAAGCTAAATTGTAAAGGAAATTGCAAAAATGTGTCATTATCCGATTAATCGATTAATCATTTAAATAATCGCCTGATTAATCGATTATGAAAATAATCGTTAGTTGCAGCCCTAGTAAACTCACATCTGTATGAGGAGGATCACCAAGTCCACTGGGGCCAAACACCATGACCCATGTTTCACTTTAATCACATTTTAAATACCTCGAGGCCATCAGGGTTTTATATCACTGATTCATCTCAAGAGATTTTAATTGATCCAAGTCTTATCAGTTCACGCTGGCATGTAATGCTGTGCTAAACCTAACAAGTGTCTGCTATTTTAAGATCACAGGCATATTTCTGAATATCGTGGCTGCTGTTTCAAGGTGAGCCCAGGCTACAGAGTTTGCAGGTTGACGGCAGCGTCTCTTCAGTCTTGGTCTTGTGGTTGCTTTAAGTCTTTAGTTTCATCTTATGCAAAGTATGCTGTTCAGTGAAGTGACTGCTGTCTAGAACCAGAAGCCTCAGACTCAGGAGCCAACCTGACACGACAAATCAGTCAGCATATACTGTTGGGGAGTTAGCCCTGAGGTTTCAACGGACCCTAAAGCAGACCGAGGCAGAGTAACAGTGAAACATCCAGATTTTATTGAGAGAAACTCCTCGGGAAAGGAGGGAGGGAAATCTGTGAGGGCAGAAGGGGGAGAGGGACATCCAGAGAGCGTGGCATAGGGGCTGGGCTCGTGGAGACACTGCAAGAGAGGAGGAGAGACAAAAGTTAGTCAAAGTTAAAAAAATCACAATCACAAAAAGACAAGAGATCACTATGAGCACAAGAGATGGCCAACTATACCACATGAAGGTGTAAGAATCATTTTGTATGAAAGTTTAGGTGATCGTGGAAATGAGAAACAGGTGTGATCAGCAGGGAGCCTCAGCTCCAGGTAGACAGGCCAACCCAGAGAGAGCAGCAGGAGCAGAGACAGTGGCCCCATTTACATGGGTAGTTTTCCTCGATCTGATTCCGCGTTCAATCCGTGTTTGCATGGCCCCAGCTGAATCTGATTGTGTTGTTTATTTTAACATGCACAGAAGGTCACTCTGCCACTACCTGCAAATGTGTAAGAGAAGAAGAGGTGCACTTCCTGCTTCCTGTTTACTTCTAGAAAGATGGATCCATGTCGTGTTTTGTTGGGGTTTCTATTAAAACGTTTGTTTCCTCCACCGTCCAGCACAAACAGAACTGGAACAAACAGTTCCAGTTCTGTTTGTTCGCCATGTTTGTTTGGGCACGCTCTGTGTACATCACTGCATGTCTCTTACGTGCTACAGAGCACCTGCACAGACCGAAAAATCTTTTCTATCAACCCAATCTGCTTCACTCAGCCGTTTACATGAAGCATGGAGCAGATTATCAATCAGCGTAGACTGCCTCTTACAATCTGATCCGAAATACAATCAGATCCGAGTGAATCAGATTTGCTAAGGTGTTTACATGAGACATTTCTAATCTGACTGACCTTTCAATCTGATTGTAAATAGGATTTTTTGACGCATGTAAATGGGGCCAGTGTGGGAGCAGGACAGGTCTTCACAAAGTCAGAGCAGAATCGTCACATATAACAGTGAAAATTCTGCATGCATCAGTTATTATAAAAATAGTAATGAAATTTGAACCAAATCTATCAGCACATTTGGTGTGTAAATGTAAAATGTCAACCATCGTTTGAAACTGACAGACTTTGTGGCTCAAGAGGATCTTTTGTATTTTCTGTTTTTAGTTCATCTGTGCTCAAGAAACTGAGACATATTCAGTTGGACTTTTCCATATGTATAGAATTAACAGTTAAAACATTTCTTCAGTTATTTAGTCAGTATAGTGTGTTAGAAATACAGCCATCTGCCAAATTTTAGTATGAACTAAAAGGTTTGAATAAACATGTATGAATGATAAGATGATTCATGGATACAGATTTAAGCTGCTTCAGAAAAACTGCTTTTTAGGAATGTCCAAGGTCCATTCAGGAAACAGCTCAATGAAACTGTTCAGTGAGAGCAGAGCCTTTCAAAAACATACCCAGAGTGGGGGGCTGGTTTGGCAGAATGGTTAGCAACCATGCACGTCCCATGTACATACTTCTGCCGGTCCTGGTTCGAATCCAGCCTGTGACCAGTTTGCAGAGTGTCTTCCCCTACTCTCTCTATCCCTTTCACAAGCCTATCCACTGTCTCTCTCCTATCAATAAAGGCACAAAATGCCCAAAAAATACATTTAAAAAAAAAAAAAAAAAAAAACATACCCAGAGCTGATTGGATGATCATTCTGTGCATCATATTTCCTATGGGCCAATCAGATGATGGAGCAGATGTGAGCCAATCCAAACAGCGATTACTCTTCCATCCAGAGAGGGATGAACACATCTCCTCCATAGGAATGTGTTCAGTCCTTTGCTCTTCGTTTCAAAAATTTCAAAAAGGTCTTGTTGGATGAAAATGCCTTCAAAGGCAGCATCCATGTTAGTCTGAGTGCGACCAGCTGTTGTTAACAGGCCAGCAGCCAATCACCTGATTGGTCAGCGTTTCTGCAGACTCTGCAGCTCAATCTCTCTAGACAGAAGCTTTGTCAGATGAATGTGCCAAACACCAAAGTCATATATAAGCACATAATGTTAGTGTGTGAAGATTTAGGGCTCAAATTTCGTAGACCAGGTGCAGACGCAGGTGCGGCATGTCTGCGCTGTGCCAAGAGGGTGTGTCCAGCGCACTTTGCAAGTTTCCTGCAGGCGCAGAGAGGCGCATCCACGCCTCTGTCCCTGCCCTTCCGTGCAAGTGCCAGAGTGGGAGGAGAAAAGGCGTGAGTGGGTTTAACACACCCGAGTGTTATCTTCACCAATCAAATGAACGCCTCTCCTTGCCTTTAAATGCGCTGTGGGCGAGGCGCAGCATCTGATTGGTCTGACTGATCCACGCCACCGCACAGTGTGCTAGAAAGACTCGATAGCGGAGATGGTCAGAGCAACTATCACCGTTACAGCAACTGAGAGAGCGGAGGGGCACTTGGGGCGCACATGGGAGGCCACGAAGCGCGTCACCGTGTGGGTCAGCTCCCGGGACAGATGTAATCTGTTCCTTTGTCATTAATAGGAGTACAAAATTAAGAGACAGACATTTAAACACAGCAGCAGGCTAATCCATTCATGCTTGTGATCCACCTGCAATCCTGGTCTGTCATTGCAAAATAGCAGAACCTTTGATGATATACTGTATACTCTCCCGGTGTCTCCGCCTCATCCTCCTTGCAATAATGTACTCCATCTTTTTAGATCACGTTAAGAATAAAGACTAAAACAGAGAAATATTGGAAATCAGGTAAATCCTTAAGACACCGAATGACATACATTTATTTTTTCTCTTTTTTCTCCCTCTTTTTCTTCTTCTTTTCTTTGAATTTCATGAAATGAGAGAAGCTAGATATATTCTTCATATCTGATGATAAGGCTGTTTATTGTTGACTTGTAAGATGTGCATTAAACTTCCAGCTGCCCTCAGGTTATGTTTCCATTATGACCGTAACACCCACCTCAGCGCAGACGGTCTACCAAATTGTCAAATTTGCAGCGCACGGCAGTGCGCTGGACGAAATTAACACTGCATGGGGTGCGCTGGCTCCGTGCTCCCTGCGCTGCGCCACGAAATTAGGGCCCTTAGTTTGGACACCAGGGGCCTGTTGCACAAAACCAAGATAAGGGATTAAGCCAGTTGTCCTGGATCAACTAATTTATTAATTTTTAATCTGGTTGCACAAAAGTGGGATGGGGGAACTGGGATATGTTTTGATATGTTACCATGGAGATTTATTCTGCAGCTCGAGCCTGCTCCAGATCAGGCTAAATTCAATGATGTATTAATCTCATCCAACCAATAATTATTCACTGCCCACCACACATCGTCATGACATTCAACAAGACCCACTGTACGGTGTACATATTAGGACATCCTCAGTCTCAGGAAAACCTCTGTCATTTCTCAGACCAAACGGCCTCAGAAAACCTCCGTCAGACCAATCGGACTCAGAAAAAGCTCTGTCAGACCAAATGGCATCAGAAAAATCTCCCTCAGACCAAACAGCCTCAGATAATACGGCCTCAGACTTCAAAATAAAAGTCATCAGACAAAACGGCATCAAATTAAACTGCATCAACCAAAACGACGTCAGATAAAACGGCCTCAGAATGAAAGCCATCAGACAAAACACTGGAAAAATGGACTCAAATAAAAAACAGCGTCAGGTCGTAACATCCAACTGAACATTATTTTTAAGAGACCGGAAGTGCGCGTGACATCAAAAATCAGTACCATAGACATTATTATATTATATATGTCCGAAATGGCATACTAACGTACTACATACTACATACTCATGTGTATATACTGAATACTACATACTATAAGTATGATAAGAATGCCAACATTGACACTGTAGT
Organism: Scarus forsteni; assembly: GCA_036419115.1. Classification (NCBI taxonomy): domain Eukaryota; kingdom Metazoa; phylum Chordata; class Actinopteri; order Labriformes; family Labridae; genus Scarus; species Scarus forsteni. The sequence continues at coordinate 3,767,695 of JAZDUH010000431.1, forward strand.
ATACTACTAAGTTTCCCATGATGCATTTCAAACCTCTTACGACAAAAATCAGAAGCACACCAGGCCATCAAACATCTCTGTTGGTTCGCCACATTTGAAAGTTCAAAGAGCATTTTAGGCGAGAATGTCACCACGTAGAATACCAAAATGTGGTCAGTTGAGCCATAAAACGCACACATACTCAGTGGTGGTCAGGTCATGCAGAACCAAGTTAACTAGGAATGGGAATTGAAAACCAATTCCAGTTGAGAATCGTTAACAGCTCCATCAAAGAATCGATATCATTAATCTTTTTGCATATCAATTCCCTTATCAATTCCTTCCACTGACATGGTTCAGAAGTGCCAGAATTGTAGCTTAATTTTCATTGCACCTAATTCACAACCTTAAGTGAGTGGAAACACCAGCAACTTGCAGAAGCAATTATCTATACTGTGACATGTTTGTCATTGTTGCCACTGAAAATCAGAACAACATTTGCCCACTCGCAAAATCTGCAGGAATCGATGAGGGAATCGTTAAAAAATTGGATCGATTAGCAGGATCGTTAAAAGCATTGGTATTGATAAAATCTTATCAATTCCCATCCCTAAAGTTAACATCAGCTGAGTCATGCTGATGTTCATCGAGTACCTTGAAAAACTGTAGGATTGCTTAAAATTTTCTGATGATGTATCAAACACACTTGTAAACGCTAGCAAGAGTTGACCTCTTCTTACCTTCACCACCTTCAGCCACAGCTGAGTTCACCTCTGTTGACTCCAGCTGCTTCCTCCTCACTATTGGACTCCTGCAGAACAACTTTAGACGCACTTTGAGGACAGACATCTTTGGTTGGAAAGGCTCCAGTGTCCTGCAGCCACAGAGGGGATAGGCAGTAGATAATGAATGGATGCTATTGTATTTTACATCGTTAAATCAAACTTTATTTATAAGGCACTTTTCATACTTAGAAGCAACACAGAGTGCCTCACAGAGACTAAAAACAACATAAAAACAGAAAACCCAGCCCTCTCCCCCCCACACACACCACACACAAATACAGAGACATATCCAGACACACCCTCGCAGACATCAACATACGCACACACACACCTGCGGCCGCACACATTCATACTAACTGGAAAGAGAGAGAGAGATAGAGAGAGGGACATGGCTGAGCACTGAGGACTGAGGCAAGGAATAAGCTACCTTTGGGGGCCATCAAGACTGAGGAGGGCTCCTGGCCCATGAGGAGTGCAGCCGGAGACTTCCCCGCCCCGCACAGACACGAGGCCCCACACCACAGTGCAGGGGCCTCTGGTCATGCAGGCGGAGCCATCCCCCGGCAGGAGCCCCACAAGTGGACCAGGAGCAGCTCCCGGTGTGGAGAGCCCCCATGAGGAAGCACTGGAGCTAAAAACCATCATACTAATGGCCCTTTTCCACTAGCACGCCTTGGCCCTACTCTACTCGGCTCTACTCGATTTGCAGCGTGTTTCCACTAGCCCTGTACCTCCTAAAACAAGCTAGTTTTAGTACCTACTCCGCTCTGGTTCCAAGCGAGCAGAGTTGATACTAAAAGATGACGTCACCGACTGCTGGCTACTGATTGGTCAGACAATGTCATCATCAATGAGTCATGAGCGCGACGACTTAGCATGCTAGCGGTAGCTATCGTTAGCTTACCCTCATACGTCTTTTCTTTTCAGCTCAATTGCTCTCGTCCTCCAAAACTCTCCTGTGCTTCTCAAGGGGTATTTCTTCTTACCACCTGCAGCCTTCTTCTGCTTTCCTTTTTTTACTCGGTTTGTGACAAAAAGCCACAGATTGTTGTGTCGCGCTCAAAATGATGTCACCGCAGAGCCGCTCAGCAGCACTGGATGCCGTTGGGCATGCAACTGGGGCTAATGGAAAAGCAGCATTGTGAGTAGAGTAGAGCCGGGTAGAGTCGAGTAGAGTAGAGTAGAGTAGGGCTTATGGAAAGGGGCCATAAAACAGTAATATAAATATAAGAGAAGGGGGACATAAAAAAGAGAGATAAAATAACATAAAATGGATAACTGAAATGATGTAAAAAATTAAGAATTAAATATGATAAGAAGTTTGACTAAAAGAATTAAAAAGTTATACAGTAATAGAACAATAAATAATAAAGGGATAAATAAGTCAGTTAAATCAATTAAAAGCAAGATTAAAAAGGTGGGTTTTAAACCTCTTTTTAAAAGTATCAACAGACTCTGTGGCCCTGAGATTCTCCGGCAGGCTATTCCACAATCAGGGGCCAAAATAACTAAAAGCCGCCTCCCCGTGTGTCTTAGTTCTAACTTTTGGTATGGTTAAAAGGCCAGTGCCAGAGGACCTCAGGGTCCGCGAGGACTTATATGGTAAAAACAGGTCAGATAAATAAGAAGGACCAAGGTCGTTAAGACATTTATAAACCAATAAAAGAACCTTAAAATTGATCCTGAAACCCACGGGCAGCCAATGCAGCAATTTTAAAACTGTAGTGATAGACCTGATCAAAATCTTAAGACCAGTTGAAAAATTGCTAGAATTTACCTTTTGCACATTTGGATCTTAATGAGGTTTTAAGTAGAGCTACAATATGCAAAAGCAAGCAAGGGGAGTGCGACAAAATGCACTTTGAAAAAGTAATTTATTCAAGACAACAAGTAAACTGAAATAGGTTGTTTATCACCTAATCAAAAATTTAAGACCACAGGCTATTAAAGCCAAAATCTGCTCAAAATGTTCATTTTCTGTCAGGCATTCACACGGTCATGCCCTCCTGATGGCTAAAGCTAAGAAGCTTTCTCTTCTTGAACGTGGTCAGATCATTGACCTGCATAAGCAAGGCCTCTCGCAGTGTGCCATTGCTGCTGAGGTTGGACGCAGTAGGACAGTCATTCTAAATTTTTTGAAAGATCCTGAGCATTATGGAACAAAAAAGTCAAGTGGTAGACCCAAAAAAAATTACACCTGCGCTGAGCCGGAGGATCTGATTGGCATCTGCAGGAAAAGGGTTTCAAAAACAAAAAGCAAATTCAAAGACCTTGTCTCCTTCAACGCCACAAAACTGCCCGTTTAGACTTTGCCAGGGAGCATCAAACATGGGACATTGAAAGGTGGAAAAAAGTTTTATTCTGATGAGAAAAATGTAACCTTGATGGTCCAGATGGCTTCAATGTTACTGGCATGACAAGGAGATCCCACCTGAGATGTTTTCTACCCGGCACAGTGGAGGGGGGTCCATCATGATCTGGGTGCTTTTTCATTCAGTGGAACACTGGAGCTTCAGGTGGTGCAGGGTCGTCAAACGGCGGCTGGTTACGTGCAGACGTTGCAGCAGGCATCCCTCATGACTGAGGGCCCTCGTCTGTGTGGTAACAGCTGGGTTTTTCAACAGAACAACGCTGCAGTTCACAATGCTCGCTTGACCAAGGACTTCTTCAGGGAGAATAACATCACTCTTTTGGACCATCTCACATGTTTCCCTGATTTAAATCCCATCGTGAACATTTGGGGATCGCTGGCAAGGGAAGTTTATAAAACTGGTCCCCAGTTCAGACAGTTGATGCCCTTCATGAAGCCATCTTCACCACTTGGAGCAATGTTCCCAAAAGCTTCCTGGAAACACTCTCATCAAGCATGCACAAACTAATTTTTGAAGTGATTAACAAGAACGGTGGAGCTACTCATTACTGAGTCCTACTGAGAAACATTTTTGTTCTGGTTTGGAGAGTTTTTTGTCATTTTTTGAGCGATGGTCCTAAACTTTTGATCAGCTGATAAACAGCCTAATTCAGTTTACTTGTTGTTTTCAATAAATTACTTTTTCAAAGTGCTTTTTGTCACACTCCCCCTTCTTGCTTTTGCATATTGTAGCTCTATTTAAAACCTCATTATGGTACAAATGCGCAAAATGCATATTTTAGCAATTTTTCAACTGGTCTTAAGATTTTTATCAGGTCTGTATGTTCCTGCCTTCTGGTCCTTGTCAGCACTTGTGCGGCTGAATTTTGTTATAATTTGTTATAATAAAGACCAGAGAGCAGAGCATTACAATAATCTAAATGAGAAGAGATAAAAGCATGCATTAACACCTCCGTGCTACGTTAAAATCAAATCCTGATCAGTTTTCTTTACAACGAGGTTCAGCCGGTAAGGATTGTGCACTTGTAGAAACATGTGGGGACAGCTGCAAAGAAGCACCAGAATCTCCTGCAGCTGGGAGCTGGTGTTGTGGTTCACAGAGTGTCAGGATTATTTGGTGCCAGCCCTAGCTTTAGGTCATACTGTATGTTTATCCCTGCTGTAAATATGGACACTTTAACTTAAAGGTGCAATGAGGAGAATCTATTTCGGGCGACATGAAGACTCTGCTACCCATGAGCACGCGCGGTGACTGTTGTAATGCTGCGTTCCAGTAACCTCGGAAAGGGAGTGCCATCATCTCCGACTTATCAGTGTTCCAGTTGAAGTTGGAAAAAAACATGCCGATCTACCAGGCTAATGTTAGCTGTTGTTAGCACGCCCTGCATTGTTGTTCACAAATATCACATGAAGAATGTGATTATCACTATGGCAGCATTTTTGTAAATATAAGTCTAACAATACTATGTATACAGCTGATCTAGAGCGACACACCCCAGTCAGAAGTGCAAATAAATTGATTATTACAGGTGCTAAATAACTGTTCACACTGGGGGCATCCATCTTCGATTGCCAACTCGGGGGTGGCGAGGTTTCACCGAGTTCCCAGTAGGAAATTCCAACTTCGGGGGACGTTCCAGTTGCAGTTTCCCACTCGGAACTTGGAAATTCCTACTTCTGACTACAACTGGAATGCACGACGTGACCCAAACTAAAGCGTGTGTTTGTTGTGATGCTAATGAATGCAGCTCGGACCTTCCTCAGAACTCTGCATTGCTTTACAACTTCTTTTTTCAACAACTTAGAGGATGCAAAGCGATGAGGTAATGTATCTCTTTCTAGCTACGTAGTTTTTGATGTGTGACAACAAGCAATTTTTGGAACACTTATAATCGTAGTTTTGTGGCCGGCTATATATCGCTACTTACTGCTCTAAGACGTGTCCGAATAATACAATATTGTATAAATCTGCTCTAGTTTTAATTGTCTTGCTCCTGAAGTTGAGTATCCAGGCCAGTCCAGCCCTGTCTGACCCGACCGCAAGGCTAAGGAATAGCATTTATAGATAACCTATTTGATGCTATAAAACTCATCTTAAAGTGTTTATTTTTTCGATCAGGCGTATATCTAAAAGTGAGACTTTTTGGTAATTACGTAGAAACTCCTCACAGTCCCTTTAAGTGTGAGCTCTGGTGCTGCTGCAGGCTGTCTTTTGAGGACAGGTGTTTCTGCTTCAACACCAGGCGTTGCTGTGCAGTTTGGAATTAAACATGAGCTCATGTCAACTGTAATGAGTCCTGTAGTCCTCAGTCATGACTCTGACAGAGTCTGGCACTGCAGAAGGTCAAAGCAAAGAAAGTAGGAGGTCAAATATTGGACAGGCTGGATCTTAACAACAGTTTGGACCCTTTCATGAACCACTAACGTGAGTGTGAAGTGTTCGTTATGTCAGTGAGGGTCCAGCTGTGCAGAGACCAAAGGCAGGGATCCACAATTGGGAGAAGGAAGCAGTGATTATGAAAACTGTTTTGGTTAATGTGTGTTTGTGTGTGTGTGTGAGTGTGTGTGTTTGTGTGTGTAGGGGGGGGTCATGGCTCAGCGAGAGTCTCTGAAGAGGCTGACAGATTTCGCCAAACCAAGAGAGCTCTCAGCTGATGGGTGCACAGCTGTGACTGGCAAGGAAACCTGTGTGTGACTGTGTGTTTGTTTGTGTGTTTATTTGTGTGATTCTTTGTGTGTTTGTGTGTGGACATGACATTCAGCAATAACTGTAATCAGGCCTCAGTAGGTGTATGAAGATGGTAATGATGATGTTTAGGAGTTGAGTGTGTGATCAGTGTGTTTGTGTTTTAATTAGAGTCAAATCAAATGTCCTTGAGGCTAATGAGATGTTCTGCTCATCTGTCACAGTGAACTGTTAAAGACAGTGTGGTCAGAGCTTAATCTGATTGACCTGACTCTTCATGAAGTTCAGACACTGGTAACAGGTATTAAAAACCATCATATTAGGCAAAAAAAAACACTTCTACACTGTGATAAATTAATACAAACCCCAAAACCAGTGAAGTTGGCACGTTGTGTAAATCGTAAATAAAAACAGAATACAATGATTTGCAAATCCTTTTCAACTTATTTTCAATTGAATACACATCAAAGACAAGATACTTAACCTTCAAACTGGTAAACTTTGTTATTTTTTGCAAATATTAGCTCATTTGGAATTTGATGCCTGCAACATGTTTCAAAAAAGCTGGCACAAGTGGCAAAAAAGACTGAGAAACTTTATTTTCTTTTGCAAATAATCATCAACTTAGAATTTAATGGCAGCAACACATTGCAAAAAAAGTTGGCACAGGGGCATTTTTACCACTGTGTTACATCACCTTTCCTTTTAACAACACTCAGTAAACGTTTGGGAACTGAGGAGACCAATTTTTGAAGCTTTTCAGGTGGAATTCTTTCCCATTCTTGCTTGATGTACAGCTTAAGTTGTTCAACAGTCCGGGGTCTCTGTTGTTGTATTTTACACTTCATAATGCACCACACATTTTCAATGGGGGACAGGTCTGGACTACAGGCAGGCCAGGCTAGTACCCGCACTCTTTTACTACGAAGCCACGCTGTTGTAACACGTGCAGAATGTGGCTTGGCATTGTCTTGCTGAAATAAGCAGGGGTGTCCATGAAAAAGACGTTGCTTGGATGGCAACATATGTTGCTCCAAAACCTGTATGTACCTTTCAGCATTAATGGTGCCTTCACAGATGTGTAAGTTACCCATGCCTTGGGCACTAATACACCCCCATACCATCACAGATGCTGGCTTTTGAACTTTGCGCCTATAACAGTCCGGATGGTTCTTTTCCTCGTTGGTCCGGAGGACACGACGACCACAGTTTCCAAAAACAATTGTAAATGTGGACTGGTCAGACCACAGAACACTTTTCCACTTTGCATCAGTCCATCTTAGATGAGCTCGGGCCCAGAGAAGCCGGCTGTGTTTCTGGGTGTTGTTGATAAATGGCTTTGGCTTTGCATAGTAGAGTTTTAACTTGCACTTACAGATGTAGACTAACTGAATCCGTGTATGGTTCGTTCTTTCGTTTTTCTGTTTCAAAACAAAATCAAAATAACGAAAAAACTGACTTGTTTTTTGTTTTTCTGTTTTAAAACCCAAACAGAAAAACGGAATAACAGAAGAACAGAAAAACAACGTTTTACTGTTCTGGTTTCAAAAATGAAAAAACGAAAAATAAACATTTAAGATTTTGTTTTTTTCTTTGAGGGATATTTTGATATTAAACATGGATGAGTTTTTTTTTTTAAGATATGAAACTGATCAGCGCACATTTGATGAATCAAAGTGCTTCTGTGGCGGTGAAAGAGTATTAAGGCTGACGTGAAGAGGGTCTAAATAACACAAAGGAACCTGGTGTTTTCACAACTGATGTCACATTAAGTGAGCCAACACTGAAGCTATTATGGGTTTATTTTATTTCTGATGATCCTAAATGCCTCTTTACTGTTGAGAGAGCGCTGCAGAAGAGAAAGGCGCAAACCTGTTGCGCATGAAAGGCTCATAGCCCGTGGAACAGGTGAAAAGCGCGAGAAAAAGAACTTAGATTTATCATCTGCTCTGATGTTTCTTGGTTTATGAGAGCAGATCAGACAGCAGCAGACTGTGCACTGACTGATGCTGTCTCATAGAAACACGGGAGTGCACAAATGCGCGCAGATGAGGAGATTCATGATTGATATTTATAAAAAAGCTCAGGAACACGTCAGCCTTAAAACTCTTTCACCACCACAAAAGCACTTTGATTCATCAAATGTGCACTGATCAGTTTCATAACTTAAAAACCTCATCCATGTTTAATATCAAAATTTCCCTCAAAGAAAAAAACAAAATCTTACGTGTTTATTTTTCGTTTTTTCATTTTTGAAACCAGAACAGTAAAACGTCGTTTTTCTGTTCTTCTGTTATTCCGTTTTTCTGTTTGGGTTTTAAAAACAGAAAAACAAAAAAACAAGTCCGTTTTTTCGTTTTTTTAAATTTTGTTTTGAAACAGAGAGATGCCGGTTTTGGATGCAGTACCGCCTGAGGGATCAAAGGTCACGGCCATTCAATGTTGGTTTTGGGCCTTGGCGCTTACATGCAGTAATTTCTCCAGATTCTCTGAACCTTTTGATGATATTACGGACCGTAGATGATGAAATCCCTAAATTCCTTGCAATAGCTGGTTGAGAAATGTTGTTCTTAAACTGTTGGACAATTTGCTCACGCATTTGTTCACAAAGTGGTGACCCTCGCCCCATCCTTGTTTGTGAATGACTGAGCATTTCAGGGAAGCTGCTTTTATACCCAATCATGGCACCCACCTGTTCCCAATTAGCCTGTTCACCTGTGGGATGTTCCAAATAAGTGTTTGATGAGCATTCCTCAACTTTCTCAGTCTTTTTTGCCACTTGTGCCAGCTTTTTTGAAACATGTTGCAGGCATCAAATTCCAAATGAGCTAATATTTGCAAAAAATAACAAAGTTTACCAGTTTGAACTTTAAGTATCTTGTCTTTGCAGTGTATTCAACTGAATATAGGTTGAAAGGGATTTGCAAATCACTGTATTCTGTTTTTATTAATGATTTACACAACGTGCCAACTTCACTGGTTTTGGATTTTGTTCATAAATAAATATGATATCATGATATCATTGTCCTCTCTTCTATCTTTTTTATTTTTTATCCATCATTATCATTATTATTTATGTCTTGTGTAATCTATGGTAATCTACCTAGGCTTTGGAGGAGTTTGGGAGTTGTATGTATATATACCGTATGTATATATATATCAATGTATATACATATTTATATACATGTACAGCTTTGTCTTTATATATCTTTTGAAAATTCTGTCACAGTTTTATGGTAAAGAAAAGCCTACTAACACTGTATGTTTCTGAAAATAGTTTCAGCTAAGAAGAACATAATCTCTGTCATAAATGGAGAGAAGAAGAATAAATTACACAGCAGGTGAAAAGTCAACATAACAACGGGGAATTATTAAGTAAAAACATAATCCTGTCACTGTGTATTCTGTGTTGTCTCTTTGGTTTCAGACCCAAACCAAAAAAAACTTTCTTATTGCAGAAATACTACCAAAGGTTAACAGTCAGTCCTCATGAATCTCTGATCTTTTAACTGCACACTCCTACGTGACTTTTGTGTGGAGTTATGAACTCCGCCTGCTCCGTGTTAGTTGTGTTTTCGATCCTGTGCGTGATCGTGGGAGTGGGCTTCCAGTGCAGAGGTTCTCACCTCATTCTCACTTGCATGCTCATCTCTTTTGCATTCACTAGTCATTTGAGTAATTTATATTTTTAGCTCCGTTGCACTGAGTCACTCATGGAAAATCCTTCATCACAGTTGGTATAAACTGCCCCAAATGTCAGCTGCTCATCAATGGTGACATCAGGCTGACTCTGACTGAACTATTATCAGTGAGGATAATCCTGGAAATTATGTGGAAGTTTACAGGAAATATTATTGCACAGATAAGTTCTCTGTCAGTCTCTCAAGTCCCCATTTGGACCTGAAAACTCCTGCAAAGACAAAAAACCCAAAGTAGTCCTGTAAATGGGTTTGCTCCATCTCCTTCCACCCTCTAAAAATGCACCTTCTAAACTAGTGCAATCCAGATTTCTGCATTTTTATAAGCCCCAGGTCTTTGGTCACGGAAAATGTCGTCTGATGTATATTCTTCCCAGAAAATGTCTTTATTAAGAGCAGTTTTTGGCTCTGACACCGTCACAGGACTGGCACTGATCTCCGCAAAGTCAGACTGTTCGCTTAAATCTTTTTAAACTTCTAGGAAACACCTCCCGCTGAGTCGAGTCATTCAAAGATCTTTCTCCAAACATCTCAGCTCCTTTTTTGCGCTGACGTAACAGTTTGAAAGGAGAGAAAGTGGAAATGATCCTAAAAATAACCAGAGGAGCGTGTTTGAGCGTGTGTTCACACAGATAACAGCTCAGTTAGTAAATACTACAGCGTTAGCTCTCAGCAGGATATCCCACAGCGGGGCGGAGGGGGGCATGAAATCTGTGCGTGCTGATAAACACACACCAACCAGCTCCCCCGCCCCGCTGCACTCTGGGTAATGGAAAAAATTATGTTGGAATTCCAGACTGAAGAAAGTATGTGACCTTTGACCCCAATCTGAGCGCTGCTGAAATCCACTTCTCTAAAAATAGACAAACCTGGAAATGATCAGGCGTTCTCATGTCTCCGAGGGAGCCATGATGCTTCATGAAGCTTCACCCGTGTTCTCATGGATATGAAGTTTCTGAAGCTCCGGCCATCCTCATCGGGGTTTTTGTGGAGTTTTATTTTGCAGCCATGTTGGTTAAAGATGTGAAGCTTTCCCAGCAGCCTTCTTGACTTGAAGAAGGAGCCTCATTAGGGTAAAGTTTTCCTTTGTGAATCCTCATGTGCTGACTCCTCTAAATGAAGTTTTCTCTGAATGATCGACCTCGTCAGTCACTGATGTAAAGCTTTGAATCTGCAGCCTGGTCCAGATGAAACTCTCTCTGCAGCCTCATGATCTGCTGCTGTGGTGATGTGAGGGTTTATCTGCAGTCTCACTGGTCTACGGTCTTGTTTTAAAGTTTTATCAGCTGCCATTTCAAACTGTAGTTTTCTTCATGTGAAGTCTTATCTTAGCTCTCATCAGTCTGCAGTCTCTTAAATGTGAAGTCGCCTTTCCCGGCTTGTAAAGTTTGATCCACAGCCCACTGGATGTTAAGTTTACAAGAGTTTTATTATCTCCATGTAAAGTTTAATCTTTGGTCTCATAAATATTTCTGATCCGTGGCCTTTCTCTTCTTTAGTGGACGTGAAGTCTCATCTGTAGTCCTGTGTCATGATCCTGTGTTTTGTCAAGTTACCCTGTCTGTCTTCATGTTTTATGTCTTGTTTATGTGCTTCCTGTTATATTTTGAAATTCACATTTCCTTTCTTGTCTTTGTAGGCTTCCCTTCCTGTTCTGGCATGTCACTCCTGCTCCCTGATTGTTCCCTCCCTGCTGTGTCTCAATACCCCTCATTACCTCTTGTATTTAACCCTCGTGTTCTCTTGTTGCTGGATTGTGAAGTACCAGTACTCTTTCTAGGCGTTCTTGTTTCATGTCATAGGGTGGATCCGAATAATCCTTCCTAAGTCCTTTCCTATCCATTTAACCTTAACCCCGATAAAAAATGTCACAGGGTCAAGGAAAGGAGGGAAAAAGAGGAAAGGAAAGGAGAACTGCGGTAAAAGAGGAATTCGACTGCACTTTCACTTTGGTGTCATATTTATGTGACGAGAATTTCTTGTGACGTAGGTAAACCAAGACAAACTACAGTGTTCTGAAAATGGACTACAAGAAGCGTCTTGTCTTCTGCTCTACCTCACAGAGTTGTTCTGTGTCAGCTTTACCTGTTAACATTAACAATCCATGATCAGACCTGTGATGGGGTTTTGTCTTTGGTCATGCAGTGTGTGTTTCCTGCACACAGATGTGAGGTTAGGTGAGAGCTTCTATAAATGTTCACATCTTTGACAGCACACAGGAAAAAACCTGAAGTCTGATAAAACATAAAAATGTTTCAGAAAGATTTTATCCCTGTTTCATTCACATATATCATTACACACATTGTTAAGCAGTGTTACTGTATTTTAAGTATTGTAAAATACCTCATTTGTCCTTCTTTTACTGATTTTTTTTTTTTTAATAAACGTTATTAGAGCCCCCATTGGTCTGTTTTGTCATAGGCATGATTTACTTCATAAATGAAGATTGATAGAAATCTGGTCACTAATACATAATATTAATTATATATTATATTATATTATATTATATTATAATTGAATTATATAGCCCACATATCTTGATAGTCCCACAAAACTCGTCCTTTCTTCCTCGTAAGTTTCCGTACGATGTCGATACACGCATGTCACATCTGCCGCAGTGCATTATGGGGCGTTCCTTTCTTCTCTCCTTTCGGAAAGGATGGTCCAGGGTTTCCTAAGTTAAAGCAGATCATAAAGGAAGCAACGACCCTCCTTTCCTTAACTTTTGGAGAATTCGAACCACTTATCATGGCCGACGCTTAAATGCTTCCGGGTCATTTCTTCAGTTAGGAAGGTTCCTTCTCAAAAAAGGACTATTCGGACGCACCCATAGTCCTGTTGCTGGACCCTTTGTTTTTTGACCTTGCCTTCTTGCCTGTCGTTTTTTGGACACCTCTGCTTCTCTGCATTTTTATGTATTGAACCTTGGACTGTGCAATAAACTCTGGTTTTTGGATTCTGATTTGGACTCTGTGGTTTCCTTGCTTGGTTGTTCATGACATCCTGTTGATATAAAGTTTTACCTGCAGCCTGCATGATTCACAGCTCACATTATACACGCAGCACCGCCCCTCTGGTGTAAATTTGATCTGCAGACTAACCAACTATAGTTTTATGTCCTAACCTGCTGACCTGTAATGAACATTGCACAGTTGGGTGAAGTTTATCTTTGGTCTGCAGTCTCATCACCTGTCCCTGAGGTTTAATCTGCACTCTTGTAAAGTTTTTTTAAATTTTTTTTTTAACTGCTACCCTTTTAAAATGAAGTTTAATCAGTGGTCTTGTCAATATGAAGCCTCATCTGCAGTCTTTTTATTTCATTCTCAAACCCAGGACCTGTGACACTCACGTGAGTAATTAAAGTAAATAACTGAATAAATATAAAAAAGTAAAGTTGTCATAAATTAGGTTAATATCAGGAGGACGTGGCTAAGATGAAAGAGGAGGGAGATGCAGATGGACTGGAAGAGGACACAGAAGTGTTGCTACAGCTAAAAATGTGTCTGAACCTACATTCTGAGTCTTTCACAGTCTTGGACTGTAATTTGTTGTTCGGTCAAAATTAGGCGATGAGTTGTAGGTGGACTGGACGCTTTAAGAAATAATCTCCTTACAAACCAAGAACCAAAGGACCTCCTCAAAAGGATTACTTTCTCCAGGAGTTCGATGAGATCCACTCTGTTCTTACTTTTCCTTTTTTTTCCGGGTAAACCTGGTCTTTTGCGGTCCATTGCTTGTTTAATTTTGTCTTGTTTGCTTGTTTGAGCTGGATTACTTTGTTTTTCTTGGACAAATGGAAGGTGGAATCAGTTTGTAGTTTCTTGAGGCTGAACAGTTAGAAAACTTATTTTGGTGAACTTAACCTACCCAAAAAATGTTTTGTTAAGTTACGTAAAGGTTAAATTCAACCTGCACTTTTTGCAATTATTTTCTCATTTGGACAAACTGGGGAATCTGGAACTTCATAAAATTGTTTAAAAAGATAAGAAAATTTAAAAAACTCTTAAATTGGTCTGTTTTCTACTTCAAAAAAACAACTAGGCTACTGAGATTTTGGATTTAATTTTGATATTGGGAATTTACCAAATGTTTTGTTTTTTTGTTTACATGAATAACACCTACTTGAAAAAACTTTCAAGTCTTGATGCCATTTCTATATCAAATGCAGAACTCCACTTCAGATGTATTCTAACAAGTTTCTTTTGTTAAGTGGCTCATGCTGTGTAGTGCAGTAGCCCCCGCCTACTACATTATCTGATTGACTGTTGATAAATGTGATTGGCAGAACAACCGTCCAATCACCAGCTGTATACCCTTCTGAAAGGTTCTGCTCTCCCCAAACTCTTTCTATGGGCTGTTCTCTAGATGGACTGGTCAAATATAGTGAACGGTCTGTCTGGTGTGTCAGGTTAACCCTTTGCTGCCACCCTGAACATCACAGACTGAATTAAAGCCGCAAGCAGCATTGGTCGGGTCCGCACTCTGTCACACATCCCTCATGCCCATTTGACCTCCATTTTTTGAGGGTTTCATCCCTTTTTTGACCCTTTCAGAGCTACCACAGTTGAAGTGATGTATTCTTCTCCTCAGACTTTATAATAGGTGTGTATTAAACACTCTGTTTTACACCTTCAGTGAGTCACATGACCAGCTGCACTGAACAGTATAAGGATTTGGGGTTTTTTAAGCATAGAGGCCAAACTTCTGCTGTTCACACAGACCTGTATTTTGTTCACCCCATTCATTTGAATGGAAGGGCTGCTTCGGGGTTGACCAACTTTGAGGGCTCGTCATTCAGAAACCATTTGAGAAACAACAAATTCCTTCAGAACTTTTGATCAGCATGGCCTCCTCTGTCACCTGTCTGAATTTCAAGCTGAGACCATTTACAGCCTTTGGGAAAATAATTCATTTTTTGAAGAGCCAATTTTGGGCTAAATTGTATTTTGAAATTTAAATTGCCAGCTTGTTTGTGATAGGTGAGGGGTGTTGGCATGTGATTAATGGGTTACAATGAGACAAATGATTCACCATTGGATTTATCTCTCTCTGACTTTTTTACTGGCTGTGAAAATTATTTCTAGTGTGCCTAAGGGGCAATATGAGAGCACATTTTAGCATGTTGGGGGTAGGCCTGGGCAAAAATTCGATTTACAAATCGAGTTGGTAAGTCAAATCGATTCGTTCTTCCTGAAACTCGAGTTTAACAATTCTTTTTTCATTCAACCCATTCATTTCACATTTGCAAGGACCCAAGGCTTTCTGTAGTGCACTTCCTGTAGTATGTCACTCTCCTCCCCCGAGACGCCATGCACATAAACAACATAGACAACATGGCGGCGGTGGCCGTAAAGGGTGAGGAGAAAGAGGGGCTCCTGCCCAAGAAAGGTCCCTCAAAGACCGTAATTTAGAATTGGTTTTGTTTTGCAGCGTCTGACGAACACCAAACAACACCTCGCTGCATATTGTGTCTGAAGGTGGTTGTCGTCTGTGGTAGTAGCAGCACGACTGATCTGTTTCAGCATTTAAAGCACAAACATCTGGCTGAGTGGGAGAAGTGCATTCTTCGGCAATTCTATTACATACTGTGAGTTACCTGTAACCAGCGTGTTACCTTTTGAGTTTCTGTTACCTCAGGCATTTTGTTGCTTACACTTTGAGGCTCTTTTCTCATTACTTTGTACATTTTTTCATTTTTTACAACAAGAGTTGAGTTTTCTATTAAGATTTTTATTTTTTTACAGTAAGCATAACCTCGGCCATTTTGTTGTCTTCATAGTTAACTCAAACAAGTGTATAAAACTACAGTGCACACGCACTTTGTCGATTTCTGTGCAGATTTTTTGACCTGGGAGCACTTTAAATTTATATTTTAAGTATAAATAAATGTATATTTTGGAAATAAATTTACAGTGAGTAGTTATTTCATTTTAAATGGGGCGGGGGCATCGAATCGAATCGTGAATCTATTTTTTTTGGGGGGGGGGGGGATTGCCCAGCTCTAGTTCGGGGTTATTTTTTTCCATTTTCTCAGTCTTTTTTGTTTTTGTCAGATCTAGGGCGTATGCCAATTTTTGTGAGTTTTAGGAAGTGTTTGGGGGTCATATTAAGGTTCAAAAGGGTTGTAGGTGTGATTATAATAAGAAAGAAGGAAACACTACAAGAACAATATGATCCTTGCCCAAAGTGCAAGAGGGGTCCTTTCCCTTAGGGCTTGGACCCCAATAAGAACAATTTGACTCCTAATTTTCAAGTCCATCTTTCAACAGCCTGTCAGTGAAGAAGGAAAAACAGAATATTTATAGAAACCTCTTTTCTTTGGCCTCCTGATGTGAAGTTTTGTTTGTGTGCTGTTTTCCATGTGAGGTTTCATTTGTAGCCTCATAGATGTTAAGTTTTATCTGCTGCCCTCTCTATATGAAGTTGAATCTGCAGCAGCGTTGATGCAAAGCTTTATCTTCTGCCTGCTCTGGTTTCAGTCATGTAGCTGATGTGTGGATCCCAGGAGAGACGGCTCTGTTATCGCTGGGAGTTTAGCATGAGAAAACATGTTGATCAGGGAGTGGTGAGGGTTTTTCTGCTGCGGAGGGCGAGTTTGTTTGCAGATTATAGACAGTTCATGCCTTTTTCTTTCCTTATTGAAACCAAAACATCAGAGTTCTAGAAAATCTCACTTCCTGTTCAGTCTGAGGACATAACAACAGGAATCCATCACACTAAAATCACTTGTTAAACATGTTTATTCTGGAAAGATGGACAACAAAATGCAGGACTACTCTTAATTTAGCTTGAAGGCCTTTTCCCAGACTGGTGTGAAAAAGAAATTTCATTTCTGTGTCGTCTTATCTGTGATGAGGACTTAAGTTCATGCACTCACAAAAATTCACCCCTCTCTTCTGACCCCTCAAGGTAATGATTAAAAAGCTATGACCACATTTCTTTAGAGATGATTTCCCATCATGCTCCTGGTGGATACTTACAGGAATAAACAAAGAACAATGAAAAGCAGATTGACTACTGTGTGACTCTGATGTTTGAATCATCCGCACAGACTGAGGCTAAAGGTTAGCATGTGGAGTTAGCATCACCCCCCCCCCCCCCCCCCCCCCCCACACACACACACAGAAACAGCCATCTCTGATTTTTAGTTTTAATACCAATTTACACTTTTGTTTAACCACAGTCATCTCACTAGTCTAACAAGATGTCTTATAGGGCTGGGCGATATGACCTAGAAATTAAATCCCCGATCACAACACTCAATTTATGATTTTAATCGATTTTTCCCTCCCTAAAAGAAACAAAACTCCCAGTGACATAAAAATGAAACAAATCAAGTTTTGCCTTTATGTTGTCTAAATGTTTCCCTCTTAAAGTCAAAGTCTGGGTCATAAAAGGTTGATTATGTAGTATAAACATAGGCAGGTTTGTCTACATAAACACTAAAAGGCTGAGGTATTTTTACAGTATTAACATGAAACTCTCTGATCAATATTTAATCTACTTAAATCACAAATACAAGCCTATAAAAGTGCTTGTGCAAACCCTACAAGGCCAACCATCATGAAAATTGTATTTTTTTGGTTCAAAAAACTGAAACAACTTACAATTGGACTAAGGCAAGAAAACAAATCTTGATTTTGAATTTTTTAAATCTTCTGCAGAAAATAATTCGAATGAATTGATTTAATTGATTTTTGCCCAGCCCTAATGTCTTATAAAGTTGCTTCAACTGTTAGAAATGGCCTAAGTCCTTCTTGCAGTTTCCAACACCAACCTAAAATCTCTGTCTTATAAGGTGTCCATGAGTGAAATGTATCATCGCTTTTATAATTACGATTTTGTGTTTGATATCAAATGAAAATTAAGCTTAAAATTTTGCTGTAGGTTGTTAATCCATATTTTAATGGCACTTTCTACTGTGTACTTCTGTATCTTTAAATATAAAGGCCTTATTTGTTGATCCTTATGTCCTTATCAGGTTTCTATCGTGACCGTCATATGAGCGTGTTTAAGAGTAATGAGTCTTTCTCACTGAAGAAATCCCCCTCTGAGTGCAGTGGTGTAAAAAGTTCTTGAAACTCATACTTAAGTAAAAGTAAAGATATCTTATATAAAATATACTCAACTAAAAGTGAAAGTCACTCATTAAAAAATCACTTAAGTTAAAGTCTTAAAGTAGCTACTATTAAATGTACTTAAGTATTAAAAGTAAAAGTACAAACAAAGAGAACAGGTACAAATAGTTGTTGCTCTCCCAAGCTTTATTAAGTTTAACTCTTCCTCCCTCCCTCAGCTTCCTTCACCTCTTACTCCCTCTCTCCAATCCTCCCTTACATAAAGTCCACAAACTTGCGGTTCATCTTTAGCAGAAGTTGATTTTCAAAGTTGCATGAGTTCAGTCGTACTCTTCGCGGGCTGAATACAAGTCCTGCAATGCTACACAGTCGTTCACAGGCTGTAGAGGCAGGCAGAGGTGTGTTCAGCTTTGTGCAAGAGCACGAACAGTCCGCACAATCCTCTTCAATATAAAATGTGAAAATAAGTGTCATTAATATTCACATTTTATTATGTAGCGAGTAACTAAGTTGACAATTTAAATGTAACGGAGTAAAAGTATCATTTTTTAATTTTTAATGTAGTGAAGTAAAAGTGAAAGTTGCAAAAAACATATAAACTCAAGTAAAGTATAGATACTCCCAAAACATACTTAAGTACTGTAACTAAGTACTATTACTTCGTTCCTTTACACCACTGTCTGAGTGTTTAACGCTGACCCTGTGAGGGGGAGAGGATTCAGCATATAGATCCTGATGTAAATCTGCAGCTCTGCATTCAAATAAGTCTCACTGACATTTTCCTAAAGGACCAGTGAAGTGAACCAGGCCGTGCTGAAAAAGAAACTCTCTCCTCTAATTAGTGAAATATGTTTGCTTATGTCCTCTTACTGTCCCAACAGGCTCTTCTCCAGATGGACCAGCTGAAAAGGTGTGCCGGGTAAAAAAAAACTTTATAGTCGGTAGAAATGCTCATTATGCAGAATTTAACCAGCATGAAGCACATGTGGTTAGGTTGGTTTTAATCATGTTAGTCCTTCAGTGTGACTCTAAACCTGCTCCACATGGATTACAGTCCAGCAAAACATTTTACCTTTAACTTCACCAGATTCTTAAAAATCACTGATGTTGAAGTGATTTTGTACAGAAAGTGTTTTAATGGATGACTGGAAGTAAAATCCTGTAAAAAAAATAAATAAATAAATAAATAAAAGAAAAAGGGGGAAATGTTGTATTAGATCATTACAGAACTCTGAGAAAAGGTCTTTAATCACACTGATCAAATAAAGATGATATAATATATTTTATTCAAAACACAATTTAAAAAATAATTAATTCCATTTCTAATCAAAGTCAAACTGGCTTTTTAACATGATACATGCTTTAACTGAGGTTTAAGTCCTCATGCTGTTATTAAATCTGCTCCAAATGCAGACTGTGGGAGCACTCTGCCCTTTTCCTAACTTGAATCCCTTCACCTCACTCTGGCCAAGGCTCACGTGAATGCTTGGATAGATAACACCCCTGATACCATCAATAAAACAAAATTTAACAAAACAATAAATAAGAAGTTATATTTATTTTCTCCAGCTCAAGGACAGACAGTAAGGCTAAACTTCAAAAGCTACACATGGTAATAATGTGAAATAAATGTACTTTTTCACTATGTTTTCATGTATTAGCATGTGCTTTTTGTAAAACTTATTTATTTATTGCATATTTATTTTACCATGAAATCGCCAAATAATAAATATCTGTCAAGACAGCAGTCATGGAAATCCTGGTTATTGATATTAAGTTTATTGGACCTGTTTTACCCAAAAATGAATTAGTAGTTCAGAGTAAGACACATCTAAGTGGATCATATTTGTTTGTTTATTTATTCATTTATTGATCTTATTTGGATTTATCTGTGCTCTTAAAGTGGCTATAAATTGCTCTTTGTTTGATGAGGTTGCCACAGCTTTTTTTTTTAGTTCTTCATTCCCTAGAGGGGCCACAAGAGGGCGCCAGTGAGCCATGAGCAGCCTTGGCCATGTACTGTTTATTGTGCTCTCGAATGTTTCTACTCTACTGCTGGGTGCTGAAATGTAATTGCGTGTGGCAGACTGCAAAACTGAACTTCCCAATAAAGTCTGAATCTGAATCGTATTTCACTATGGAAAATAACATTGACTAAATTCTTTAATGAAAGAAAAAAAGGTTTAAATTGTTTTAAAGCAGATTGCTTCTGTGCATTGTATTACTGACTGGGGGGGACGTATTGAGTGTTTTTTTTTTTAACTGTATGGTTAATGGTTAATTGTGACTTATATATATATGTATATATATACAAAGATAACCAAATGCACTCCATTTTAAGGCCCAAGACCGTAGATTATAGCCTGAAAATTCTAATGTTTTGGAGATTAAATTTTTATTTCACTTTCTGCTGAAATCCTATAAAAATCAAAATGCCCATAAAATTCAACATATAGATTTTTCGTATCTCATTTGATACATTAGGTGTTTTTGGCAACTTATAATCCATTTGAGGACATTTTTATCATTTATTCAAATGTTTTTTGGATAATTTGTTGATCATATTGAGTAGATAGAGATATTATAAAAGTATGTATCAAATATGATACAATTGGCATTATAGGGTTAAGTGTCTTTTGCCTGATTCAGTCAGTGATAAAATGCACAAACACTGAAGATAAAAAGCCACGGAGTAGGCTATAAAAACAGAGATTTCTTTGATTAACTCTGTCTGATTTTCTCTTTCCTGTCAGTTTATAAACTCGTTCTGTGGCCTTAAATCAGCGGCACATTTCTCCTCCTTGTCTGCGGGTCCCACAGCGAGCAGGCCTATTTTGGAGCTCCCACCGGGTGCTTTATAATATCCCACTGTACTAATTTATCCTCCCTTACCAATTAATTTGGAGCGGAGAGGTCCACGGGGACCGGGGTCAGTTATTTTCTGAACGAGGCCGCTCATGGCCTCAATCATTTTTCAGTTCAGAGGGGACTCGATGGTGAGACTGTCCCCGCTTCAACTTCATTACCCCGACTATTTTCAGAACGTCTCCAACCTGAACGCTGAAATTCAAACTGAAATGAAACAGAAGAATTCAAAAGGTGTTTTAAAGCCTGGAGAGCTGCATGTCTACAGTGAGCATCTTTGAACATAAAAAGTATATGTCAATCAATCAATCTTTATTTGTATCGCGCCAATTCATAACAAGTGTTATCTCAAGACACTTTACAATAGAGCATAAAGCTCTTCATTTTATGGATACACATATATGCATAAATACATATATACATATAAAATACACATATACATATATATACAAATATATACATCCAACACCCAACATGAATCCATATAGCCAATCATGGATCCTTCCATCATGGTTCAAGAAAAAACCTTCTGTTAAGCAGATGGAAATCTTGAATTCTGGATCCCAGTCTCATGATGAACAGCAAATCCACACGATGCTGTATATATATATTTTAATTTAACAAACTGAAAATATGTGATAATATGGTGAAAAGCACAACTGAAGTCTTCCAAACGTTGCCTCATTAAAGAGAGGGGAGGGGTTTGGTAATTGGAAGATGGCGGAGTGAGGGAAGTATCGGCTCCTCCTCTCCCCTGCAATTGTTTTGAGCAAACTTCCAATTTCAGCCAGAACAAACTCCATTTGCTTCCAATAGCGGTTAATTCTAACAAGTTTTATTGATTACTACCGCAATGAAAACAACGAGATCGCGTGGTAAGACAGAAGGAACCACAGACAAACAAATGGATCCTGACGACCCTGATGAGACCCAGCTGACGACGGCACACCTTGAAGCCACACTACAAAGATACTTCAATTTAGCTGAGAAGAATGCAAATGAAAGATTTGATCGTTTGGAATCCACGTTGGTAACTATGCAAGCAACTCTAACTAAACGTGATGAAGAAATTAAAGCTCAGCATGCTACAACGTCAAGGATGCAGGATTGCTTACAGAAAGTGGAAGCAACGGTCATCCAAAACAGTCAACTGAAGGGCCAACTCGAAGCTAAAATCGCAGATATGGAAGATAGAGATAGGAGGAGTAATCTGCGGGTGTTGTTTCTCAAAGAAGGTGAGGAGAAAGACAATGCGTTAGCCTACCTCTCTGCTAACATCCCCAAGTGGTTCCCAGTCCTCGCTAATAACCCTCCTGAGATCATGAGAGCGCATCGCATAGGTCGTCAGCGAGAACATTCATCTCCTGCTCGAGCCTTGATCCTGAGATGCCTTCGTGCCCCGGACAGAGATCGCATCCTCAAAGAGTCCAGGAAGAATCCGGTGGAGATTGCAGGCCGCACCATCCTTTTCACCGCGGATTTCAGCGATCATACCATGAAGCGGAGACGTCCCTGCTACCCGGTGATGAACAGAGCCCGTGCTTTGGGCATGCAAGCCTTCTTAATTTACCCGGCTTCCATCAGGCTGATCAACGGTTCGGAACAGATTTTATTCCGGGAGGTTTCGGAGGCTGAAAAGTACATCGCTTCACTCGAAGATAAGTTATAATCTCTCATCCTGAGACTTTCATTTACCACTGTAGTTCCTCATACTACACGGTTTGTTTTCATCCGGGTACGTCATGCCCTCTGTTGGCGCATGCTTACTAACCGGCCGAAGACTTGATTCAAAGTGACAGGAGGAGGCTCAAAATTTGTTCTCTATGAACCAAGTGGAAATAAGTTTATATTAGTTTGCTGAACTTAGTATATATCTTATCTGTTCAGTGGCATATCATAAGAATTATCATTTTGTTATTTTTTTTCAGTATAGTTCACAATGGGAGTCACCACCATTTTAAGGGGGATGATTATTCCAATAATGTTTTATTTCTCCTTTCATCGTTACATTCTTAATTCATTTGTTGTATGGAAACAATGATGTTTATTTTAAATTTTCTTAATTATTCGACAATATTTTGGGATGACACTAGTAAATTTTTCACTTATTTCATATAGCCCCTTGTTAACTGTCACTGACAGCCTATTAATTATTGTATATGGAAACTGATCAGATAGGTTTGACATTAAGGGAGGGGGATGACCATCCATTGATCTTCGCATACTTCCACAGCTAATGATGGGGGGTGGGTTTCGGATGGGTTTTTATTCCAATTTGATCTGGGGACTGGGAGAATGGTTTGGGATATGTTTCTCTGAGACAACTCTTATTTCATTTTTTTGGTTACTGGAATTGGTATGGTCTTCCAGGGATGGGTTGGGACTGGACCTCTTTTTTGGAAAAGGATATGCTGCATTAAAAAATGGAAATCAAGTTTCGTATAATTTCATTCCACTCATGCTTCAGGAGAGTAGAGAAAGCTACCTTTGTTTCTTTTTTAGTTTAGTTGCAGTATACTTTGTTCATCTATGGCTGAGCTAAATATTTCATCTTTGAATGTACGCGGCCTTAATATTCCTCACAAAAGGGCAAGTGTATTAGAGATACTTCGGAAAAAAAGGGTAGATATTGGTTTATTACAAGAGACTCATCTGGTGTCCAAGGATACATCTGGATTAAATAATAGGTTATATCAAGTCATAGGCTTTTCATCAGCTAACACAAAGTCTAAAGGAGTGGCAATCTTATTAAGGCGTAATCTTAATGTCAAAATTATAGAACAAATTCAAGATAACCATGGAAGGATTGTGATTGTTAAAATGCAGACATATAACAAGAATATTGCTTTGGTATCAGTATATGCTCCTAACATCTTTGATAAGAAATTTTATGATTCTCTTACTAAAATGCTTTTAGATCTCACAGACTACCCTCTTATAATAGGAGCTGACTTTAGTGCAGTTTGGAATCATGAAAAAGACAGGACTGGCATACATGAAAGTAGTGAGCAAAAATCTGCATCTATAGCTCTACGCCAATGGGCATTTGATTTGGGGGTTAAAGACATCTGGCGTATGGTCAATCCATCTGAATGTGACTTTTCCCATCTTTCAGCCAGGCACAAGTCATTTTCTAGGATTGATTTTATTTTTGCTACGAAGAACATCTTTTCTAATATTATATGCTGCTCTCTATTACCCATGACTATCACAGATCATAACGCAGTCTTTTGCACAGTATCCATTGACAATACTCCAGCTCATGCAACTAGGTGGCGGTTTAATACAACCTTACTGAAAGATGAGGACTTCAAAACACAATTTAAAGAAAAATGTACAGAATTTATACAGTTCAATGAGAAATCAGTGAATGATCCTAGGATCCTCTGGGAGGCAATTAAAGGATTAATTCGTAATAATGTTATTTTATTTTCCTCCAATTTAAAAAAGGAAAGGTTACGCAAATTGCAGGCACTTGAATCTAAATATGCAGAACTGGATTATACTTTACAAAAGAATTATTCAGATAGCATAGCCTTACAACGGGAGACAGTCAAAAAAGAAATAAATTTATTAAACAGGGCTCAGTCAGAATTTTATATTCACAGAGTAAGACAAAAATACTACTTTCAGGGACCCAGACCAAGCCGCTCATTAGCAATGAAAATCCGTTTTGGTGATCAATTTGCCGACATTCCAGCAGTCAAATCTTCAGATGGGTTACTAGCTACAGAACCTAAAAAAATAAATGCTGTATTTCGATTATTTTATGCAAAACTTTATAAATCTGAGATAGAATTTAACAAATCTACTTGTGACACATTTTTTAGTAAGATAGATCTACCTTGCTTAACTGAAAACGATGCAAAAAACTTGGCTCAACCAATATCACTAAAGGAACTGGAACAAACTGTGAGAGAAATGAAATTAGGAAAGGCACCTGGTGTAGACGGAATTCCACCTGAGTTTATTATAACATTTTGGAACATTCTGGGTCCACCACTGTTAAAGATGATACAATTTTCAATTGAAAAAGGTTCTTTTTGGAAGAACATAAATATTGCTTTAATATCTCTATTACTGAAAAAAGATAAAGACCCAACGGAATGTAGTAATTACAGACCTTTGTCTTTACTGAATAGTGATGTTAAGATATATGCCAAGGTTCTTGCATGCAGACTACAATCTCACATGACCACACTTGTTCACAATGATCAAACAGGTTTTATTAAATCCCGCCTGGCCAGCGATAATGTCAGACGACTATTACATATTGTGGATTCAATAGGGGAGAGTAAATCAGCAGCAGTTCTGTCATTAGACGCAATGAAAGCATTTGATCGCTTAGAGTGGTCTTATTTGTGGTATGCATTAGGAAGAATGGGTCTAGGAGAGGGGTTTATCTCAATGATCAAAGTGTTATATACTAATCCAGTAGCAATGGTTTTGACAGGCAAACAGTGTTCTCCTTTATTTGATATTTCTAGATCTTCAAGACAAGGTTGCCCCTTGAGTCCCCTCTTATTTGCTCTATCAATTGAACCGCTTGCTCAAGCAGTCCGCCAAGCTGACAACATCCGCCCAATTTCAATTCATAATACTCAACATTCTATATCTCTATATGCTGATGATATCTTACTGTTTGTGGAGGATATAGCTAACTCCATCCCTGCTTTGCTCACTATTTTTGACCAATTTGGTAATATTTCTGGTTTTCGGATTAACTGGGAGAAATCAGAACTGCTACCACTACCACTATCACTAGATAATATTGAGGCTGTAGCTGATTTATCCCTCTCACTACCTGTAGTACAGCATTTCACATATCTTGGAATCAACATATATGCTCCTCTGGAAGCTATTGTCAAGAACAATTATTCAGATGTTTTCAATAAAGTCATATATGATTTGGACAGATGGATGAACCTGCCAAACTCATTACAAGCCCGCATAGCTATTATAAAGATGAATATGCTTCCTAGAGTTAACTATATCTGCTCCATGATACCATTAGCACCCCCAGTAGGAAGTTGGGAAAAATTACAAAAAGCAATCAATAAATTTATCTGGAGGGGAAAAAGGCCTAGATTAAAAAACTCAACACTCCATCGAAATAGAAAGGATGGAGGACTGTCATTGCCGAATTTGAAATTATATTCCTTGGCTTTTACCCTACACCCCCTTATTGCCTGGTTTAATCCCAACACAAATGTTTCATGGCGTGCATTAGAAGAAAACATTGTACATCCTTGGTCTCTCAGAGAGGTGCTGTTATCAAATTTCCCTACCAAATCTTGTAAGTTACAATTTGGATCAATTGTGGCACATTTGATTTCAACCTGGCAATGTGTGGAAAAACTATGCAAGATTGGAACTCAGTGGCACTTGAACACTCCAATTTTTAATAATTTCAGTCTAATGATTGGAGGCAGACCCATTCAATTCCAGAAATGGAGTGATCAAGGTATCCATCTGCTTAAAGATCTCTATAATGAAAATGGCTCATGATTTTTCAAGAAATTAAATCCTGCTTTTATCTACAGAACAATACTTTCTTTTTTTATTTGCAGATAAGGGCAGCATTAAAGGCGAAGGGGGTCACTCATGATATTAAGCTCTCTGAACATCCTTTATATGAATTAATAGATAATTTAAAAGCAAGAGGGGTGGTCACAATTTTGTATCAATATATGTTAAAAAAAAATCATATAAACCTTTGGTTCTAGATGCGGTATGGAGAAAAGATATACTGGATTGGGACTCTACTCTCGACTGGAACGATGTTTGGTCTAATATTTTATCATCTTCCAGAAACCCTGATCACCAGATTATTAATTTTCAATTTGTGCATAGAACTTACTTAACACCCTATAAACTCCACCGTATGAAGATACTGGATACTTGTCTCTGCTCATTATGTCCTCTGAACAAACCAGGGACTTTTATGCATATGGTATGGGAGTGTAAACCTGTTGCTGACTTCTGGAAGCAGGTCGCATCTGCTATCTCCCTACTAACAGCAAAAAACATCCCAGTAAACCCCCAAACTCTTATTTTAGACAATCTTTCCTCCATAAATGCATCACTTGGACAAAGAAGAGTAATACTTGCTGGCCTAACAGCAGCGAAAAAGTTAATTGCAGTAAGATGGAAACCCCCACATACACTTGACATCTCTCATTGGTACACAACACTTCTTGACATTATCCACCTGGAAATATCTACTGCCCGAATCCATAATGCTAAACAAAAAAACATATCTTTTTGGTACGCAGTTGCAGAAGATATTAAATCTAGACTTTTGGCATGATAAACAGCTCTAGGTTTTGTACTTACTTTCCTCAAGAACTATAAAATTCAATGTAACTGTTCTACTATCAGTAGAGCCATCAACTGTTGCAAACTAATTCACCTTTTGTTATTAGTATAAGCTATCCAAACCTTTTTTTTTTCTTTTCTCTTTTTTCTCTCCTATGAAATGCATATTTTTAAAATATTGCCTTGAAATATTATTTCTCCATTAAATGGTCCAGAGGGTGGGAGGGGAAGGGGAGAAAATATGTATGTGCTTGGTTGTCACAAATGTTGAATGGTGTATATGGAAAAGAAAATGTAAATAAAACATTTGATCACAAAAAAAAAAGAGGGGAGGGGTTTGAAATAATGCAGAGGGATTTTAAAGATTTAATGATGTTTTCTGTGAGCAGCAGAGCAGCTTAAACAACAGCTATAACTTTTGAAATAAGTTTGTTCTGTAGTTTTCAAAATGTTGGACTGTGCCACAGTCCAGGTGGTCCCAGTGTGACGGCAGGCCAGCAGGAGACACGGGGCGACAGGATCTGGTTTACGTCCCACCAAGACCTTAAATTTACGACTGCTCCAAATTATAAACCAACCCAGGAGTCAAATAAAGAAGTGTGACAAGGCTATCCAGGAGTGCACGGTGGTGCAGTGGGTGGTGCTGCTGCCTCACAACAAAAAACAGCCTGATTGCATTAATGACAGTCAACAGCAGGATCAGCTGATGAAGGAGCTCTTCAATCAACAGCCTTTAAGCATCAGGACATTAAGACAGCACGTCTGCTCATCCACATGATGGTGGATGAATTCATTTTTACTCCGTGTGCTGAGTGAGAGCGAACATCACACGCCTGCCCACACCACATCCACCAAAATACTCCATCTTCTCTCCTGTTAACAGGCAGTCAGTGCTTTGACTGTATGGGTGGAGAAGTGATTTTATGGACAGTAAATGGACGGCCCTTTAGGTCATTTAGGCACATGCTAAGGGCGCCATTGGCCTCCAGGGGGCGCCACAAATGTAGGAATAAATATCATCTTAATTATAATTACCATATTGGCTCAACCATAGGACGATATTTTATTCTAGAAATTGTATTCTCAAAAATGGGGTCGTATGACCTGTAAGCGAATGGAGCGCCACAGTGGATGTATGCTAATGCTATAGCAGGATCTGATGAAAAATGGAGGAACGTGACCATCTGGGTCAGTGCACTTTGTGGCCATTCGTTTTTCGTGTTGATATGGATACACGGAAATAAGGAACCCATCCGATTTTCCAATTTTCCGATTTCCGTTTGGATGAAGGGACACGAAAAACAGGAAGCGACTCGGCAGCTATATATTAATACATGGTAATAACAAATACATTTATTCTGAACTAAATACAATTTACAGAACTAGCATAACATTTCATCAATGTCTACAGGAAAAGAAGGTCACACACTAAAAGAAGAAAGATATATAGTGAGAATTTGAAACTCAATTTATAGAAAAACAATTATGGTTACAGATGATGCTTCGAAATCGGCTTAAAGCGCAGCAAACTAATAATTTCACTAGAGGGCAGTAATACGCCGTAGTGTAGCTTCAGAAGCAGAACAAAGAGAAGAAGCAGCAGCGCAGAAGAAGGAAGTGCTTCTGGGTGAAGGCAAAGCAAGCTTTACGAAAGGAATTACGGCCGTATTTTATACCCGACTTGTGTAAAACTTTTCATCCTGTAGGTTGTTGAAAAAAGAAGTTGTAAAGCAATGCAGAGTTCTGAGGAAGGTCCGAGCTGCATTCATTAGCAACAAAACAAACGCACTCTTTGGCTTGGGTCACGTCTTTACGACAGTCTCCGCGCGTGCTCATGGGTAGCAGAGTCTTTATGTCACCGGAAATAGATTTTCTTCCTAGCACCTTTAAAACATACTGTAAATGTGGCTTATGTATTGAGTTATTGTGAGCAAACTGTGTAAATAAAAAAATGAAAACAGCAATGGTTGTCATGTTCCCATAGGTATTTCTATATTTTACAAGCTTTTCAGTCCACAGGTTCCATTTTCAGGTCAGTGCATTCAGTAGGTTGTCTCAGTCATTAGGTTCTGTGTATTCATTGGGGGGAACTATACAATAACATATTGACATTAAAGCGTACTTTCAATACTTAAGTATTTTCAAAAGCAGGTGCTCCAGTACTTTAACTTAGGTACAAATTTGAATGAACAACTTTCACTTATGTTGGAGTAATATTGACCAGGACTATCTGTACCTTCACTCAAGCACTGGAGTTGAGTACTTTGCCCACCACCATGGACGACAACATTTTTGATCAACCATAAGTCACCGGCTAACACATTTACACAATGAACCATAACGCAGAGATAGTCACTACGATTCATGAGGTGAGAAAGTAAAATTAGAGCACAGATAAATGGTGTCATGGTGTAACCACAGGTCAGCAGTTTCCTGATGATGACAGCAAGGGCGTAGGTTTGATTTTGACATTGGTGGGGACATAAATGCACACCAAGATGGCACCCCTGAAAGTAGATGTGTTTTGCATTTATTACTGTTTTTAATGTCATGTAGAGCAAATAAAACAAATGAACTATCACATTCAGAAAAAAATACTCTAAATCTCTACTGTCTGTTCTTTGACAGAAATATATTGATGCATGAACAGTGGGACAGTTTGGGATCGATCAGACAGTTCGATGGTATGGTTATAGTCTGATAAATATAGAACCAAAACCAAAAAAGGACTACCAGTAAGTGTATTCCCCAACAACATGAATGTATAAAGTCATGTTATTAATCTGAGGTTTTATTGTGTTTTTTCCCACAAACTTTTATTGTTGGTCTTAAACGGTTGCTGCCTTTTAATGTACAAATAATACATGGATAATAAATAAAAAAATCTCTTTAAGTATCTCTTTGGCGTTAAATATAAGCTTTTTTTTTTAGTTATTAAGTTCTATACTATGCTCATGTTTTATGTTAGGGACCATGCAGTAGTGGCATAATATTGATAGGGACGTGTCCCTAGCATCCCTACCCAATTCTACGCCCCTGGATGACAGTAATTATTGTTTTATTTGTCAGTTTACTCCCACAACTAACGAAATGTCACCATATTTGCAGTTGACCTCTTACAACAGGTATTTACAAACAGCCTGAGGTCTTGTGCGCCCTCTGGTGGTGTCTTCCAGTAACACAGATAGTGCTGGGCAGTGACGGAAACATGAATACTCTTCATGGCAAAGGGATGTTGACCAATCAGGAATATGCAGCTCTGCAGGCCCCCTACTACACTGATCCAACTAGACCAAATATGATTCATCATGAACCAGCAGTTCTACATAATGGTCAAATTAGGATAGATTATGAGGCATAAAAAAATTAAAATGTAGTGTTTGTAAAAAAATATTTAAAACAATGATAGAGATAACATTTTTGTGCTGAAAAAAATGGTAAGAAATAATTATTTTAATTGGCTTTAGCTTTGTGTCATTGAATCATGAACTTTTGGTTTTAAGTTGAAATATATTAATATTGGTAAAATACGTTTGAAGCTTTTTATTTGCTATTTTTCATTTATTTATAGATTTTTTTTCCTCATTGAGAGTGCCTGAAATATGTAACAGGGCTTTGTATCAGGCACTGAATTATTTTAGTTTTTTTTTTTTTGCATGTGTAATCAAAGTTCCCCTTCCGTCCTTGACCTTCAGGAAGTATGACCCCAAGCAGGATCCCAGTACTCAATCTAGACCCTGGTTCCTGCAGTCTGTGCACACAGAGGTTTTTTTTTTTAGTGTCCTGCTCTTGGGGATAGACTTCCTGCAGTCAAAAGAGCCTGATGTGCCTCAGTAAAAGGAAACTTTAGAGAGAGTTTTTATTTCTGACACACAAAGCATCTTTGTATGAGCACAGACTGTTTTTCATTTGACTGGCCTCGTCTCAGAAACAGTCGTGCGTCAGCAGCTGAAGTCACCAAAATAAAACTTTTTTAGCAGCAGCAGCTCACAGGGGGGGTCCGCTCTGCCCCCTCACCTCTCCCACTCATTCCTCGCTCTATTCAAACCATAACTGGCAATAAGTCAAAGCAGCAGCCTCGTGATTCTGGGAGTAATGAAGGCCCGGACTAAAAATAAACGCAGCGGATTAGTCCTTTTTTCTGCAGCCTGTCAAACACAAAGCTCCTGAAGGTGCTGAAAACAGGCCGCCGTGTATCTAGGAAACCACTGCTGCCAAACTGGGAAACAAACCCAGCTCTGTGGTGCTCTGCACTCGCTTATGTAAACGTCCTGACACAGAGCGGCTGCACGAACTCTAACAGGACGCCCCGCACAGACTGAAGATGATGAAAGTGTTCCACCTTCTGACCCACATGTTTGCTCTCAGCCTCACAACAGAGCCGCCTCCTCTGACCTGATTCTGGTTCCTCAGCTGCTGAGTGAAGTTTTAACTCAAAGATGAAACCAGAGAAAACACGGAGCTCTCAATCTGAGACGGACTGAAAAGGTCATCTGTTCAATCAAGAACACAAAATAATGAACCTATTCAGCTTAAACACATGAAGGTGAAGACGTCCCAAGGGGAGTTAAAGGTGCTATGAGGACGACTGTCTTAATGCTGTGTTTCAGTAACCTCGGAATTGGGAGTGACATCATCTCCAACTTATCGGCGTTCAAGTTGAAGTTGGAAAAAAACATGCCGATCTACCAGGCTATTGTTAGCTGTTGTTAGCACGCCCTGCGTTGTTCCCAAATATCACATGAAGAGTGTGATTATCACTATGGCAGCATTTTTGTAAATATAAGTCTAACAATACTATGTATACAGCTGATCTAGAGCGACACACCCCAGTCAGAAGGTGGTAAGGTTTCACCGAGTTCCCAGAAGGAAATTCAGATTTTGGGGAACGTTCACGTTGCAGTTTCCTAACCTGAACTCGGAAATTCCTACTTCTGACTACAACTGGAACGCACCAAAAGACGTGACCCAAGCCAAAGCGTGTGTTTGTTGTGATGCTCAGACCTTCCTCAGAACTCTGAATTGCTTTACAACTTCTTTTTTCAACAACTTACAGGATGCAAAGCGATGTCGCCGGAAATGGATTCTCCTCATAGCACCTTTAATAATAATTTTAAAGTGGCACTAGAAAAGCTAAACAGGCTTTGACAAGATGGTCATACCTCTCATGACTTATAGCTTATAGCTCACATCTTTGACTGTTCTATTTCTTTTTTCACATTTGTGGATGAGGATCAGTGACCTGAACTTCAGTTTAAGTTGTTTTACCTTTAAAACTGTAGTTCTTGGGGTGCTGGTTTGGCGAAGTGGTTAAGCAACCAGGCACCCCATGTACCCGCTTCTGCTGGTCCAGGTTTGAATCCTGCCTGGGGCCAGTTTGCAGAGTGTCTTCCCCTACTCTCTCACCCCCTTTCACAAGCCTATCTGCTGTCTCTCCCCTGTCAATAAAGGCACAAAATGCCCAAAAACTTACATAAAAAAAACTGTAGTTTAAAGAAGTTTAATTACTGTGTTGGCATAAAAAATACTATTGGAATTGGATTGCTTTTAGAAGTTTGTTAAACTAAACAATTCAAGTAGAGCTGACTTAATAGCAAGTTTATTGAACTTAAGAAGTTCACTTGAACTGAACCGTTCTTAATTCAACTGAACTTCTAAATTCAGAAAACTTAAAATTTTAAGGCAGCCCTGACACTAACTTTTTTAAGTTAAAACAACTAGCCTTTTTTACAGTGTAACTTTTTTAGTTATTTTGTTCACAGACAGACAAACAGACTCTCCCGAAAACACAACCCACTGGCAGAGGTAACAACACATAAAAAGGGTAGGGTTGAAATTGAAAAAATAGAAAGGGTCAAACATTTCCAAGAATTGGCCAGTCATGTGAAGCTACATCTGAGTCAGCCTATGGACTGGCTGTGGGGGTGTGTCAGTTTAGCCACCATGTGATTTTTGACCTTGTGTACAACACTGCCTTTAGCCCCAAAACCCCAAAATATTGAAGAAATTATATTTAAACACTGGCACATTCTCCAAAATGACCTACGCTTACAAAACACCTTTACAACTCTGCCTTTACTAACCTTTAAAAGAGGAAGAAACATTAGAGACAGAGTGGTCCGAGTGTGTGCGAATTTTATTACAAACAAAAGTGAGAATACACTCCTCTTCAAGACAATTTGAAGTGTGGGACCTGCATGAATTGTCAATACACTAAAAAACTACAACTTTTTAACCATCCACTAAATGGAAAAATGATTAAAATCACTTTATAACATGTAAATCCAAAAATTAGATTTTATATCATACAATGTCCCTGCAACAAAATATATGTTGAGAACATCTCGTTCCCTTCGGAAACGCATAACTGAACACAGGAGTGCAATTAAAAGAAACGACAAAACTAGTCCTGTTGTGAGACGCTTAAATGGGGTAAAACATCCCACTTCATCACTGTTTTTCTTTGGCATAGAAGCCATAAAACAAAACAAAAGAGGTGGCAATATTGATCTTATGACGAAAAAGAGAGGAGAATTTTGGATGTCTTATTTAAAAAGCTTTTATCCAAGGGAATGAATCAGGACTTTTCTGTGAATGATTTTCTGTAGC
This sequence comes from Scarus forsteni, assembly GCA_036419115.1. Taxonomy (NCBI): domain Eukaryota; kingdom Metazoa; phylum Chordata; class Actinopteri; order Labriformes; family Labridae; genus Scarus; species Scarus forsteni. The sequence goes on from JAZDUH010000431.1 coordinate 3,801,084, forward strand.
CAATTATTTAAATTTGGTTTTACTTTTATTTGTGAAAAAATTTCACACTACTACACCACTTAATCATTTTTTTTATCACATCATCTTATAATGAGTTCTTATGTGTTTAAAAGACCTATATATGTATGTATGTATATATGTATGTACAGTTGCAGGAAAAAGTATGTGAACCCTTTGGGATTACTTGGATTTCTGCTTAAATTGGTCCTAAAATATGTTCTGATCTTCATCTTAGTCACATCACAAGACAAACACAGTCTGCTTAAACTAATACCGCTCAAAAAATTACAAGTTTTCATGTTTTTAATAGAAACAATATGTAACTAGAAAAGCACTCGGAGAGCGCAGACCTCCGCAAGCGCCACAGTCCTCAGCCATATTGTGATTTTCACCATAAATATTAGTCCTACTTTTATTTCATCTAAATATTTAGATTCCTTGACCATGAAAACATACCATTAGCAACTAGATTCATAATGATATCTATTTTAGTTCAGTAGTTATTCACAGAAATCCCATTTTTTACCATGGCAGCCAGACGCTGATCCAGATCAACACTAAAATCGAATCAGTTCTTCCTTTTCCCATGCTGAACATTTCCTGAAAATTTCATCAAAATCCATCCATTACTTTTTGAGTTATTTTGTTCACAGACAGACGGATGGACGGACGGATGGATGGACAGACAGACAAACAAACTCTCCCAAAAACATAACCTCCTTGGCAGAGGTAAACAGTCCCAGTGCAGGGTGGAAAAAGTATGTGAACCCCTAGGCTACTTACTTCTCCAAGAGCTTATTGGAGCCAGGAGTCAGCCAACCTGGAGTCCAATCAATGTGATTAGATAGGATGTGTTGGTTGAAGCTGCCCTGCCCTATAAAAAACACACAACAGTTGTGAGTTTGCTGTTCTCAAGAGGCATTGCCTGATGTGAACCATGGCTCGCACAGAAGAGCTCTCAGAAGATCTACCATCAAGAATTGTTGACTTGCATGAAGCTAGAAAGGGTTACAAAAGTATCTCTAAAAGTCCTGATGTCCATGTGTCCACGGTAAGACAGACTGTCTACAAATGAAGAAAGTTCAGCACTGTTGCTGCTCTGCCAAGGTGTGGTGGTCCTGTAAAGATGACTGTGAGAGCACAGCGCAGAATGCTCAATGAGGTGAAGAAGAATCCTAGAGTGTCAGCTGAAGACTTACAGAAATCCCTGGAACATGCTAACATTATTGTTGACAAATCTACAATAGGTAAAAGATTACACAAGAATTGAGTTTATGGGGGCGGACATTAGCTCAGTTGGTAGAGTGTTCGCCCCATGTACGGGGGCTGCCAACCCCCTGCAGCGGCTGCTGGTTCGATTCCCGGCCTCAGCCCTTTGCTGCATGTCATCCCTTCCTCTCTTCACCCGCTTTCCTGTCAATCTTCAGCTGTCCTATATAATAAAAGCCAGAAAAAAAAAACTTTAAGAATGGAGTTTATGGGAGGATACCACCAAGGAAGCCATTGCTGTCCCAAAAAAACCCATTTCTGCATGTTGAAGTTTGCAAAAGAGCACCTGGATGTTCCACAGCACTACTGTCAAAATATTCTGTGGTCAGATGAAACCAAAATTGAGCTGTTTGGAAGGAACACAAAACGCTATGTGTGAGAAAAAAAGGCACAGCACCCCAACATCAAAACCTCATCCCAACTGTGAAATGTGGTGGAGGGAGCATTATGGTTTGGGGCTGCTTTGCTGCCTCAGGGCCTGGATGAATTGCTGTGATCGATGAAAAAATGAATTCCCAAGTTTATCAAGACATTTTTGCAGGTTTATTTAAACATCACGTGATTTATCAAAGATGGCGGTAAGTAGGTGTTTTATTGATTTATTTGAGGGTTGTGCTGTTTAGCCTTATGATAGCCAGCCTTTGGAGTTTTCCAGCAGTTCCTTATTTGTTGGACATTTTGATCTATCCCGGCTTCGCTGAGTTTTCGTGGACTTTCTAACTCAATGGTTCAGTATTTATTGTTTTTCCTACTGTCTAAACGTGCGATAACGTTTAGTTCTTTAGAGTTTGTATTAAAAACAAACTCTCGGATGCAGACCAGTGCTGTGTGCTCTCTTTGGAAGCCGCCATGTTTCCAAGTGAGTAAACGTCACTGCTCATTTACGTCAAGACTGAGCATGCGCAGACAGAACCCAGCCTGACAACTTTCCGATTCACCGTTTACATGACAGGATTTTAGTTTTAATCGGTTTGGAAAAAGGAATATACTACCCCTGTGCAACTGAATGAAATTCCATTCGGAAGGCAGTACTTCTGAGAGTAAAAGTAACAAAACAAGCATCAATGATCAATATTTTCATCAAATATTTGTTTACCCCTGATTGGAGGTCAGACCTCACCATCAGCATTGACTGTTTCTGAAAGTTTTCTCCGTGCACTGTCTCGGTGTTATGGTGTAATGTGTTCCTATGTTAAAGGTGTAGTCAGCGATCTTCTAATCTTCTAATCTAATGCACTATTTGTCAAAATCACCGTATTTTTCCTCTCCATCCACAAGATGTCCCCACTGACAGCATGTTGAAAAAAAAGTCCAGTTTCAATACACAGCCTTGGCTCTGAATTTCAGCAACTAAATACTGTGGCTCAGGCTGAGTCACCAAAACAGGGTACACCCCCCCACATCCAGGGAGTGATCATACTCATGCGCATATCAGACAGAGGGGGGAGGGGGAGTAGTAGGTTGCGTAGCGTGCGCAGTTAGCGTGAGAGAGACAATATGTGCAGTAGCAATGGCTGAAAAACAGCCAGAAAGAAAAAGGTCAGAGGAGTGAAAAGTGAAAAAGAAGGGCTATGACCATGAAAGAGTGAAGGCCCGGGTCAACATTGGTGTTGCTTTCCAACGGTGGAGGGAACTCCGCGAAATGAAATACCAGCTTTCGGAACAGACCTGCCAGTGTGATGTCATACCATTGTTTCATCAGCAGCTTTTTTCATCCCATTGGCTTAGATCAAAAATCTGAACTTAAACCAATACCTGATAAAAGCAGAATATGGAAGTTTATTTTTCTTTTAACAGAAAAATTTATTAATGTCTTCGAGAGTGTAAAAATGATCTTACTTTGTCAGAAGAGTCCAGTTTGTGTAAAGTCTGCCTCTAAAATTTTACAAAGAAGTTTCTTTACTTTGTTTCATTTCTGTTTTTGTGCTCCATTTTCAGATGAAGTTTCATATAATTTTATATGTTTTTTTTAAAACATGAAACAGTGAGCTCAGTGACTGATGTATTCTTACTTTGTTCCACAAGATGGAGGCAGAGATCAATAAAACGAACTCCCATCTGTGTGCTGACTCTAAAATCTGCTTTATGTTGTTATGGATTTGATAATGTGGACACAGTTGCTGCAGTAATATTTTTCACAGGACTTTTTCTATTCAATTATGGGGTAAAAAAAATTTGTTTTAATTTTTATTTCTTGCTGTTTATGAATATATGTGTACATGTCTAAGTAATGATAATTAACTCTGTGTTTAATGCAGTTTAATTGGCAAGTGTGTTAACAACTAGACAGAGAAATATCCAAGCACTTTAATGATACAGTTAAAATTGTTGTTCACATTCATCAGTGAAACTTTTTTATGGAGCTGTTGAGAAGGATTTGGAGATGTGATGCTCACTACTATAAATGAGCAGCAATAAAATCAGGATGGCTGATGAAAATTAAAAGATCAAAAAGAAAAGGCAGAGCAGTAACGTTAAGAATCATCTGACAAGAATGAATAAAACATTTAAACAAAAAAAAATAAAAAAATTAAAGAAAATTTTACAGAAGATCTGAAATAAATAAATGTAAAAAGATGTGTTGTTGACAAATATCACATGAAGAATGTGATTATCACTATGGCAGCATTTTTGTAAATATAAGTCTAACAACACTATGTATACAGCTGATCTAGAGCGACACACCCAAGTCAGAAGTGCAAATAAATGGATTATTACAGGAGCTAAATAACTGTTCACACTGGGGGCATCCATCTTCCATTGTCAACTCGGGGGTGGTGAGGTTTCACCGAGTTCCCAGTAGGAAATTCTGACTTCGGGGAATGTACCAGTTGCTCGGAAATTCCTACTTCTGACTACAACTGAACGCACCAAAAGACGTGACCCAAGCCAAAGCGTGTGTTTGTTGTGATGCTAATGAATGCAGCTCGGACCTTCCTCAGAACTCTGCATTGCTTTACAACTTCTTTTTTCAACAACTTACAGGATGCAAAGCCACGAGGTAATGTATCTCTTTCTAGTTACGTAGCGGTAGTTTTTGATGTGTGACAACAAGCAATTTTTGGAAAACTTAGTATCGTAGTTTTGTAGTCGGCTATATATATATATATATGGTTACTTACAGCCTGGTGCTCTAAGACGTGTCTGAATAATATAAATTTTCTCTAGTTTTAATTGTTTTGTTCCTGAAGTTGAGTATCCAGGCCAGTCCAGCCCTGTCCGACCCGACCGTGAAGCTAAAGAATAGCATTTATAGATAACCTATTTTGATGCTATAAAACTCATCTTTAAGTGTGTATTTTGATCAGGCATATATCTAAAAGTGAGACTTTTTTGTAATTACTTAGAAACTCCTCACAGTCCCTTTAACTTCTAACAATAAAATTGAAAAAAGGTGTTTAAAAAAAGTGATACCCTTGAAATGATTAGCCATCAAAATGATAGAGCTCTACTTAAAGTTCAGGCTGAATGAATGAGATTTTAGCTTGTCTTTAAATGTCTCCACATTTTCAGGTTCTCTAAGGTCTTCTGTAGTTTGGTCAACACAGGTTCTACTTTGTGGAGCCGCTAAGAGAGGAGAACCAGAGGATCTGAGGACGCCTGGTTCATTGACCAAAACTGTCGCTGAGAGGTAACTTGGTGTAGAGCTTTAAAACTCAAAAAATAATTTGATTTTAATCTAATAAACTAACAAGACACCAGAGACTTTAATGAGCTCTCATCTGGTCTGTGTCAGTTCTCCTGCAGCAGGATTCTGTTTTAACTGATTTATTCTGTTTTATGGTGGTTTTAGGTCAACCAGAGCCTGTCTGCTTCTGAATCAGTCTGGATCTGAGGAGAAATGCATGGAGGCTGATAAGGGCAAGGAAGTATCTTGATGCAGGAAAACAGCTTCAAGAACAGAAAAAATCAAGAACAGAAACACGATCAAAGGTCAGAACGAAGCAACAGCAGGAAAACATGGTGCAAGGATGAAATAATTCAGTAAGGGCAAATGTGCTGCAGGCTAGAAATGAACCAAAGTCCAAATCAACCAAACCCAGAAAACGCCTGCAAGAGAAGATACTTTCATCCCCTGTGTCCAAACATTGAAATACGTTTTTAAAAACTAAACCTCACAAAGCTAGCTTCAGTCTTGCCTGCATTGAACTGCATGTTTGACCTCGTCAGCCGCTCTGGAAATGGCTTTACTATTGTTTTTTATCATAGTTTCAGAAGATAAGATTCCATTTTAGTGACACTCAGAACTGAGCTTTATAGTTAAATTAGCATCAGAGATCACCTACAATCGTGTGCTCGTTGGCTCAGGTTGAGTCTATTTTCTGAATTTTGGAGGTCAGTTTCTCTCTGATTGTTTTAGCCAATAATTAAACCTCTGCTTTGTTTAGTCAACAAGAATTTTAACTGGCTGGTGTCATCAGGAGACACGACCACATCAAACTAACACGTACAGATTAAAAAGTCCTAATACTGACCCCTGTGGTACCCCACTGATGACCTGTTTGAAGGAGTGGTCTCCAATTGATGCAAAGTTTCTGTCACAACGTTTCCTGGGAGGCCCACGTGTTCATTTAATCTGTTTAAAAGAATCTGAAGGCAAATTGAGTCATGAGACGTTCACCAGGCCTGAGACTTACTCTGTGAAGTTTGATGGATCATGAGGCTGCAGATTTGGCTGTATGGCTATCTTTAGATGTTACAAAGATATTTGATTAACACGTGAAAACCATCCAGATTTAAAGACAACAATGCACAGAAAAATACACACACACACACACAGAGCTGAATACTCATGTAGATTTTCTGATTTTCTGTAAATTTGGTCCGTTTTGATAATTTTTATAATTGTCAGTGTCAATTATTTGTATATTCACTGCAGTCATAAATGCTCACTACTAGTTGGAGACATTGTTTACAGCATTAGAAGGGGTGTTAAATAAAATCTGGTGATGATTATGCTTGAATGAAGTTTTTTGTATTAGTATAAGAGAGGTTAGACCAGATGGACGGACATAAAACGAGGGTCAAGGTGGTTTTCAGTGGTGTTTGATCACAAAAATTTTGTAAAAATTTGTCAGTTAAGTGTTTTTTCTGTAAAACTATTGGCATTGTGATTTTATTGAAGGTGCGTGATCATAACCGTAGAGAAAAATAAAATAAATAAAGATCTTTTCTACAGAACTTTTTGAATCTAAACTGTGTTAAACGTGATTGATCACAACAGTTCAGGGGGAGAAATGTAAAACAAGTGCATTTTTTGCTGAACTTTTTTCATTGTTACTTTTATAAAGGTGTCTGGTTGTCATCATTTGGGACACATCTGTAAAAAAAAGAACTACTATTATTGTATTACTTTGCAGAACTACTATTATTGTCAGTTTATTGAAGGTCTTTAATTGATAATTGATAATGTTAGTTTATTTAAGGTCTTAAATTGTAGTAATTGAGAAAAGATATGTAAAATAATATATTTTTAATGTATCTTTGGGGCATTTTGTGCCTTTATTGATAAGAGAGAGACAGTGGATAGGCTTGTGAAAGGGGCTGAGAGAGTAGGGGAAGACACTCTGCAAACTGGTCACAGATGGGTTTCAAACCTGGACCGGCAGAAGCAAGTACGTGGGATGCCTGGTTGCTAACCACTCTGCCAAACCAGCACCCCAAATAACAATATTTTAATAGACCTTTTGGCATTTTTTAAGGTTTTTGATGACGTTAACAAAGGGGAAAATATGTAAAATAATTGTATTCATCCATAAAAAATATTGAAAATTTCTGCAAATGTAATGATTTCACACGTCTTTTAAATTGTAATCTTTAACATTAATTTCACAGTCTTTGTTTGGCAGTTGCTGCTGCCAGTCATGTAACCATTTTTTTTAACATTTTTTTTTACAGTGCAGTCAGAAGAATGGCATCTATCTGCTTGTCATGGACTCGGGAGTGTGAAAAGACACAACAAAGAAATGTGGGCCTATTCCTTTAAGTTTTCAGCTTCATTCTTTTGTCTTTACCCTACTAAGAACTTTTGGAGTCATCTCTGGCTATAAACTACATCTAGAAAAAAGTGAGTATTTCCCCTTAACTCTCTCCTCTTCACCCCCAATTAATGTGCCTTTTAAGATTGCAAGGGATTTTTTAAAATACCTTGGCATAACTGTCACTCGTTCATTCTCCAAACTTTTCCTCCCCAAATTTTCTATTTTATTACTGGGCCGCTAATCTGAGAAACATGTCTCTCTGGCTTCTTTCCCCTGATTGCACAAACTGTCCTGCATGGGTTAACATTGAAGCTCCATTATGCCGACCTTACTCTCTTTCAGCCCTCCTCGGGTCATCACTTCCTCTTCCAGTTTTTATTTCCAGATACAATGTGGTTGTGTGGCATTCTTTAAAGATTTTAAAGCAATTTAAGCTTTTTCATGGCATACATGGCATTTATTCTCTCCCATTCTTAACAACCCCTTATTCCCTCCTTCAGTTCACTCTTCTTCATTTAATACCTGGGCCTCCAGGGGCTTACAAAACTTTCAGCACTTGTATTTAAATAACGTCTTTGCCAGCTTCTCTCAACTCTCTGAGAAATTCAATATCCCCCATTGCCACTTCTTTGCCTATTTACAGATGAGAGACTTTATCAGAAAAAGATTTCCAAATTTTCCATCCTGCCTGTCTGAGACTCACCTTGATCATATTATGGCCCTCTGTCTGAAATCTCAAAAGAAGAGAATTACTATAATATATGAATATAGTATTTCTATGAATTCCCCATCTCTAGATATTATTAAACAACACTGGGAAGCAGAGCTTGGTTTTGTCATCGGGCATGATATTTGGGATACAGCCCTTATTAATGTGCACTCCTCCTCTATTTGTGCGTGCCACAGTCTGATACAGTTTAAAATCCTGCATCGTCTTCACTACTGCAATTCTGCCTTGGCTAAACTGTACCCAAATACAGACCCTAACTGTTACAGATGCAAAATAGTGCCTGCCACCCTTTATCACATGTTTTGGGGATGCCCCAAATTAGATAAATTTTGGTCCTCTTTTTTAAATTTATTTTGTGTAATATTTAAGAAAAACATTCACCCCTGCCCCCTCACTGCTATTTTTGGCGTACCCCCAGCAAACATTTCCACAACTTCCATAGAGAACAAGGCTCTTTCTTTCTCCTCCCTATTAGCACGGCGGTTGATATTATTGAACTGGAAGAATGCTGCCCCACCCACCCACACTCATCTAATTCGTAATATTATGTCTAATCTTCAATTAGAAAAGATCCGATACAGTGTAAATGGTGCCCTCCAGAAGCTCCATAGCACTTGGGATGGTTTTATGAATTATGTCAGGGATCTTGATGGTCTATAGTTGGACTGATTAACATCCAGCAAATTTTATATAAACTTAAAATACATTAACTGGCATACTTTTGTGCTACTGGAGCCCCTCCCATTCGTGTGTATGTGTGCCTGTGTGTGGATGCCCCCCCCCCCCCACCCCCTTTTTTTTTTTTTCACTCTTTCTCATTCTTGTTATTATTTATATTGTTTCTCTTTAAAAGTTCATTCACTTCTTTTGATTTATCCTTCTGATTGTCTATTCTGTATATTATTATAATTACTGTAATGGTTTTCATCTTAGCACTATTGTATTACTACTGTTTTATATTTTTAAGTACTCTTTTAAACTGATGTTTTCTTTTAAATATTCTCTACTACAATAATTACTAATTTATTTTTATTTTATTTTTTATTATTATTATTTACTTTGTTTTTTTTTTTATCTTTTTTTGTTGTTGTCATTGCTGTTTTAGTGGTGTTTTGGTATGTTCCACCAGCACCCTTATTGTTCCACTGAAGTTACACTTGACTGCTTTGTCTCTGTTTATTAATACATGTTTGATTTTGAAAATTTAATAGGAAGAATGTAAAAAAAAAAAAAAGTTTTCAGCTTCATTTGAAGGCAAAGAGCTACCACTGAAGAGAGACAGAGGACAGAAACAGAATGAGGACATGAGGACAGGGTAAGACACGCAGCGGACTGGCTTTGGCCTGGAATCAAACCCCGAGATACATTTAAGTTTGGACTATAAGATCGGTCCATTTGATGAATAAATCAGATCACAAATAAAATCACAAAACAATGCATTTGTGAGTGTGCATATTTGATATCTTGTCTTAGTGTACAAAAAGCATTGTATTCTGTTTTTATTTACACTCCTCCGCATCCCAGCTTCATTGGAATTGGAGTTTGTATGTATTCAAATGAGATGTTCCGCCACTCTGATGCTCTGATAACATCACAAAGTTCTAGAATGTTCATGAAGTACAAGAGCAGGGCAGACCTGCAGGCATCAGTCAGTTCACCAGTCAGAGAGGAGACACATGTTGGTTATGGACGTTTTTTTAGGAAATTTTTCAACCTGAAGTCATCTTGGTGAAATTATTTCCGTCGAAAACATTTTGTTGACAAAATTTTGTGGGATACCCTTTTGGAAAGGTTTGATCGTCTGACTTTAAGATCTCATCAGCCAACAGCCAATCAACTGACAATGACCAACACATCAGCAGGTAGGTAACAACTTGTCTCTCCTCACTCTAAACAAGTGTTAAAGTAGTTTTAATTTGAATCAGCAGTTATTTCAATCTTCACAGTTTGTTTTAATTTAAATGTAAACCGAGTAAACACCAGAAAAAAAAGATTTATGATTATTTTACAGCAGTTTCTTTGCAAGTACATTTTGATCTTGAGAATCTGCAGAGGTTGCAACATTTTATTTCTCACACCATATAAAAAATTTCATCAAATAAAATCAAAGTTGCTGCTAGTTTTTGAAATATACAAGACTAATTTGCAACAATGCCAGACCCCTCACTACTCATTATGTAGAAAATATGTATTTTTAGTGTGTTTTTAAATATCCAAAACCAGTGAAGTTGGCACATTGTGTAAATCGTAAATAAAAACAGAATACAGTGATTTGCAAATCCCTTTCAACCTATATTCAATTGAATACACAGCAAAGACAAGATATTTAATGTTTGAACTGAGAAACGTTACTTCTTTTGCAAATAATCATCAACTTAGAATTTAATGGTGGCAACACATTGCAAAAAAGTTGTCACGGGGCATTTTTACCACTGTGTTACGTCGCCTTTCCTTTTAACAACACTCAGTAAACGTTTGGGAACTGAGGAGACCAATTTTTGAAGCTTTTCAGGTGGAATTCTTTCCCATTCTTGCTTGATGTACAGCTTAAGTTGTTGAACAGTCAAGGGTCTCCATTGTTGTATTTTATGCTTCATAATGCGCCACACATTTTCAATGGGGTGTCCCATTGAAAATGTGTGGCGCACTAGACTGGCCTGCCTGGACTACAGGCAGGCCAGTCTAGTACCCGCACTCTTTTACTACGAAGCCACGCTGTTGTAACACGTGCAGAATGTGGTTTGGCATTGTCTTGCTGAAATAAGCAGGGGCGTCCATGAAAAAGACGCTGCTTGGATGGCAACATATGTTGCTCCAAAACCTGTATGTACCTTTCAGCATTAATGGTGCCTTCACAGATGTGTAAGTTACCCATGCCTTGGGCACTAATTCACCCCCATACCATCACAGATGCTGACTTTTGAACTTTGGGCCTATAACAGTCCGGCTGGTTCTTTTCCTCTTTGGTCCGGAGGACACGACGACCACAGTTTCCAAAAACAATTTCAAATGTGGACTGGTCAGACCACAGAACACTTTTCCACTTTGCGTCAGTCCATCTTAGATGACCTTGGGCCCAGCGAAGCTGGCGGCGTTTCTGGATGTTGTTGATAAATGGCTTTGGCTTTGCATAGTAGAGTTTTAACTTGCACACAGATGTAGACGAACTGTAGTTACTGACAGTGGTTTTCTGAAGTGTTCCTGAGCCCATGTGGTGATATCCTTTACACAGTGATGCCAGTTTTTGATGCAGTACCATCTGAGGAATCGAAGATCACGGGCATTCAATGTTGGTTTTTGGCCTTGCCGCTTAGGTGTAGTAATTTCTCCAGATACTCTGAACCTTTTGATGATATTACAGACTGTAGATGATGAAATCCCTAAATTCCTTGCAATAGCTCGTTGAGAAATGTTGTTCTTACACTGTTGGACAATTTGCTCACGCATTTGTTCGCAAAGTGGTGACCCTTGCCCCATCCTTGTTTGTGAATGACTGAGCATTTCAGTGAAGCTGCTTTTATACCCAATCATGGCACCCACCTGTTCCCAATTAGCCTGTTCACCTGTGGGATGTTCCAAATAAGTGTTTGATGAGCATTCCTCAACTTTCTCAGTCTTTTTTGCCACTTGTGCCAGCTTTTTTGAAACATGTTGCAGGCATCAAATTCCAAATTAGCTAATATTTGCAAAAAAATAACAAAGTTTACCAGTTCGAACATTAAGTATCTTGTCTTTTCTTTGTATTCAATTGAATATAGGTTGAAAAGAATTTGCAAATCATTGTATTCTGTTTTTATTTACAATTTACACAATGTGCCAACTTCACTGGTTTTGGGTTTGTAAAACAAGTGGTAACATGTCTTCAGATTGGCATTAAAATGATTAACACCATGAAATTCATTGAATACTTGGTAGTTTTGTGCAGTGCTGAAGTGGTTTGAGAGATTTTTGTAGAAAAAAACTGAATATTTTTCCCAGAGAGTAGTACGTTTGGGGTTAAAGCCTGCAGTTACCGAAAGATGGAAGTTCATTTAGAGGGGGATTAAAACCATAGTGCAGTGCAGAAGAAGGTAGAGCAAGGGCCAAACAGAAAATTAACCACAAATCTTGCAGCCAGTCAATAATCAGTAAAACATTTGACAGGTGGTTGAGTAATGATGCACATCAGGTGTGACGACGTGTGCATTACCTCAAAAGTGTTTAGTTTCTTCTGACATGTTATACTTGTGTGGACGGTCCTAAAAGAGCCAGAAAAATAAGCATGTAAAAAAACATTAAAGTGATATCACACATGATTTCATAATATTTCAACTAAATATAACCTTTGACTGAACAGACTGTGCTGACATATGTTCTCTCCATCTTCTTTCAAAAGTTGATATCAACACACCTGAACTGATTCAGACATCAGCTGCAGCCATCCACCCTCGGGCCTGAGTTAAGGTACTAGTAGTTCTGAAGATGACAAGGGTTATGACATGGACAAAGTGGACAACGATCGTGAGAGAGATCATTCTGATTTTGAGGACTATGATGACGACAAAGAGATCTTCTTAAGATAAGTATTTTACACACCAAAATACAAACCAAACTGCGTCGGTGGCGCAGTTGGATAGTGCGCTTGGTCGGTGATCGGGAGGTTGCAGGTTCAAGTCCAGCTCCGGGCGACACATGGCGATGTGTCCTTGAGCAAGACACTTAACCCCAAGTTACACCCACTGCTGCATCAGTGGTGTGCAAATGGGCATGAAAGGGCGTGAGTGTGTTAGAGATACTGATGGATAACTAACTTAGAAAATCAGAACCATCAGTGAGTGAATGCAAGAGTGAATGGGTGTGAATGGGTAGGTGTGGCCTGCGGTGTAAGGCAGCTTTGACTAGTCAAAAGACAAGAAAAGCGCTATATGAGCTCAAGTTCATTTACCATTTACCAAACCTGTTCCTTGGATGGAGATTAGGACCTGTCTGACGGCTCAGTATCTTGATTCTGTGCTGGCTCTATCTTTCCTGAGCCAATCCAAACGCCTGCTTAATCTTCCAAAACCAATGCATAACCACGCACCATCTTTCCACGACCAACCGCGACTTGAGAATTCATCTTTTTCCCGTATGTTTTTCTTCCTGTCTGGTTCTATCACACCTGATACCTGGTTATTCCGTCCCAGTTGAGTCCCATCATCTCATGTATTTTAGCCTCATGTCTTTCCCAGTCTTGTTGCCAGTTCGTAGTTCCTCCATGTAAGTCTTGGACAATTGGGTGAAGAGAGGGGCAGAGCTTTCAACTGATCACAAGCTGATGTTGAGTTGGCTTCGCTGGTGGGGGAGGATGCCAGTCAGATCTTGTTCCGAGCCTCCATTGTTAAGGTAGCTGACCAGAGCTGTGGTCCTAAGGTGGTCCATGCCTGTTGTGGCGGAAAAACCAACACCCTCTAATAAACATTGGTGGTGAGGGATGCCACGAAGCTGAAAATGGAGTACTCAAGGGCCTTCTTGGCCAGTGGGACTCCAGAGGCTGCAGAAGGGTTCCATCTGGTGTTGAGTTGGCTTTGACGGTGGGGGAGGATGCTGGTCAGACCTGGAAGGACCACACCTGTTGTGCCGGTCTGCTGGGAACATCTGGCAGAGTCTCTCATCAGACGGAGCTTCAACTCCCACCTCCGGGCAAAGTTCGACCATGTTCCGGGGGAGGCGGAGGACATTGACTCTGAGTGGGCCTTGTTCCGAGCCTCCATTGTTGAGGTGGCTGGCCAGAGCTGTGGTCGTAAGGTGGTCCATGCCTGTTGTGGCGGAAAAACCAACACCCTCTCATAAACATTGGTGGTGAGGGATGGGGCCAAGCTGAAAATGGAGTCCTCCTGTGCCTTCCTGGCCAGTGGGACTCCGGAGGCAGCAGACAGGTACTGGCTGGCCAAGCGAAATGCAGCTTTGGTCATCACCAAGGCAAAAACTCAGGCATGGGAGGAGTTTGCGAGGACGTGAAGAACATATTCTGGATGGCTTTGAAGAGATTCTGGACCATCATCCGTTGTTTCGGGAGGGAAGGAGTGCATTGTCAACACTGTTTATGGTGGGGATGGGGCACTGCGGACTTCAAATCGAGACACTGTGGATCGGTGGAAGGAAAACTTTACTTCAAAGACCTCCTCAATCCCACTAGCATGCCTTCCCTCAAAAGTTTGGATTGGCTTTCCTTAGCCAATCCAAACTTGGCTTTCAACTGATCACCAGCTGGTGTTGAGTTGGCTTCCCTGGTGAGGGAGGATGCCAGTCGGATCTTGTTCCGAGCCTCCATTGTTAAGGTGGCTCACCAGAGTTGTGGTCCTAAGGTGGTCCATGCCTGTTGTGGCGGAAAAACCAACACCCTCTAATAAACATTGGTGGTGAGGGATGCCACGAAGCTGAAAATGGAGTACTCAAGGGCCTTCTTGGCCAGTGGGACTCCAGAGGCTGCAGAAGGGTTCCATCTGGTGTTGAGTTGGCTTTGACGGTGGGGGAGGATGCTGGTCAGACCTGGAAGGACCACACCTGTTGTGCCGGTCTGCTGGGAACATCTGACAGAGTCTCCCATCAGACGGAGTTTCAACTCCCACCTCCGGGCAAAGTTCGACCATGTTCCGGGGGAGGCGGAGGACATTGACTCTGAGTGGGCCTTGTTCCGAGCCTCCATTGTTGAGGTGGCTGGCCAGAGCTGTGGTCGTAAGGTGGTCCATGCCTGTTGTGGCGGAAAAACCAACACCCTCTCATAAACATTGGTGGTGAGGGATGGGGCCAAGCTGAAAATGGAGTCCTCCTGTGCCTTCCTGGCCAGTGGGACTCCGGAGGCAGCAGACAGGTACTGGCTTGCCAAGCGAAATGCAGCTTTGGTCATCACCAAGGCAAAAACTCCGGCATTGGGAGGAGTTTGCGAGGACGTGAAGAACATATTCTGGATGGCTTTGAAGAGATTCTGGACCATCATCCGTTGTTTCGGGAGGGAAGGAGTGCATTGTCAACACTTTTTATGGTGGGGATGGGGCACTGCGGACTTCAAATCGAGACACTGTGGATCGGTGGAAGGAAAACTTTACTTCAAAGACCTCCTCAATCCCACTAGCATGCCTTCCCTCAAAAGTTTGGATTGGATTTCCTTAGCCAATCCAAACTTGGCTTTCAACTGATCACCAGCTGGTGTTGAGTTGGCTTCCCTGGTGAGGGAGGATGCCAGTCGGATCTTGTTCCGAGCCTCCATTGTTAAGGTGGCTCACCAGAGTTGTGGTCCTAAGGTGGTCCATGCCTGTTGTGGCGGAAAAACCAACACCCTCTAATAAACATTGGTGGTGAGGGATGCCACGAAGCTGAAAATGGAGTACTCAAGGGCCTTCTTGGCCAGTGGGACTCCAGAGGCTGCAGAAGGGTTCCATCTGGTGTTGAGTTGGCTTTGACGGTGGGGGAGGATGCTGGTCAGACCTGGAAGGACCACACCTGTTGTGCCGGTCTGCTGGGAACATCTGGCAGAGTCTCCCATCAGACGGAGTTTCAACTCCCACCTCCGGGCAAAGTTCGACCATGTTCCGGGGGAGGCGGAGGACATTGACTCTGAGTGGGCCTTGTTCCGAGCCTCCATTGTTGAGGTGGCTGGCCAGAGCTGTGGTCGTAAGGTGGTCCATGCCTGTTGTGGCGGAAAAACCAACACCCTCTCATAAACATTGGTGGTGAGGGATGGGGCCAAGCTGAAAATGGAGTCCTCCTGTGCCTTCCTGGCCAGTGGGACTCCGGAGGCAGCAGACAGGTACTGGCTTGCCAAGCAAAATGCAGCTTTGGTCATCACCAAGGCAAAAACTCAGGCATGGGAGGAGTTTGCGAGGACGTGAAGAACATATTCTGGATGGCTTTGAAGAGATTCTGGACCATCATCCGTTGTTTCGGGAGGGAAGGAGTGCATTGTCAACACTGTTTATGGTGGGGATGGGGCACTGCGGACTTCAAATCGAGACACTGTGGATCGGTGGAAGGAAAACTTTACTTCAAAGACCTCCTCAATCCCACTAGCATGCCTTCCCTCAAAAGTTTGGATTGGCTTTCCTTAGCCAATCCAAACTTGGCTTTCAACTGATCACCAGCTGGTGTTGAGTTGGCTTCCCTGGTGAGGGAGGATGCAAGTCGGATCTTGTTCCGAGCCTCCATTGTTAAGGTGGCTCACCAGAGTTGTGGTCCTAAGGTGGTCCATGCCTGTTGTGGCGGAAAAACCAACACCCTCTAATAAACATTGGTGGTGAGGGATGCCACGAAGCTGAAAATGGAGTACTCAAGGGCCTTCTTGGCCAGTGGGACTCCAGAGGCTGCAGAAGGGTTCCATCTGGTGTTGACTTGGCTTTGACGGTGGGGGAGGATGCTGGTCAGACCTGGAAGGACCACACCTGTTGTGCCGGTCTGCTGGGAACATCTGACAGAGTCTCCCATCAGACGGAGTTTCAACTCCCACCTCCGGGCAAAGTTCGACCATGTTCCGGGGGAGGCGGAGGACATTGACTCTGAGTGGGCCTTGAGTCGAGCCTCCAGTGTTGAGGTGACGGGCCAGAGCAGTGGTCGTAAGGTGGTCCATGCCTGTTGTGGCGGAAAAACCAACACCCTCTAATAAACATTGGTGGTGAGGATGGGGCCAAGCTGAAAATGTCCTGCCTGGCTGGCCAGTGGGACTCGAGGACGCAGGCAGGTACTGCTGGGTCTGCTGCGAAATGCAGCTTTGGTCATCACCAAGGCCCTCCCATTGGGAGGAGTTTGCAGACGGAAGAACATATTCTGGATGGCTTTGAAGAGATTCTGGACCATCATCCGTTCCGGGAGGGAAGGAGTGCATTGACACTTTTTATGGTGGGGATGGGGCACTCCATTGGAGGTGGCTGGCCAGAGCTGTGGATCGAAGGTGGTCCATGCCTGTACTTCAAAAACCAACACCACTCTCATCAAACATTGGTGGTGAGGGATGGGGCCAAGCTGAAAATGGAACTGATCACCAGCTGGTGCTGAGTTGGCTTCCTGGTGAGGAGGATGCCAGTCGGATCTTGTTCCGAGCCTCCATTGTTAAGGTGGCTCACCAGAGTTGTGGTCCTATGGTCCATGCCTGTTGTGGCAAAAACCAACACCCTCTAATAAACATTGGTGGTGAGGAAGAACATATTCTGATGGCTTTGAAGAGATTCTGGACCATCATCCGTGGGAGGGACTCCAGGAGTGCATTGTCAACACTGTTTATCTGGTGTTGAGTTGGCTTTGATGGTGGGGAGGATGCTGGTCAGACCTGGAAGGACCACACCTGTTCAATCCCACTAGCATGCTTCAAAAGTTTGACAGAGTCTCCCTAATCCAAACGGCTTTCAACTGATCACCAGCTGGTGTTGAGTTGGCTTCCTGGGGAGGCGGAGGACATTGACTCAGTGGGCCTTGTTCGAGCCTCCATTGTTAAGGTGGCTGGCCAGAGTTGTGGTCCTAAGGTGGTCCATGCCTGTTGTGGCGGAAAACCAACACCCTCTAATAAACATTGGTGGTGAGGGATGCCACGAAGCTGAAAATGGAGTCCTCCTGTGCCTTCTTGGCCAGTGGGACTCCAGAGGCTGCAGAAGGGTTCCATCTGGTGTTGAGTTGGCTTTGACGGTGGGGGAGGATGCTGGTCAGACCTGGAAGGACCACACCTGTTGTGCCGGTCTGCTGGGAACATCTGACAGAGTCTCCCATCAGACGGAGTTTCAACTCCCACCTCCGGGCAAAGTTCGACCATGTTCCGGGGGAGGCGGAGGACATTGACTCTGAGTGGGCCTTGTTCCGAGCCTCCATTGTTGAGGTGGCTGGCCAGAGCTGTGGTCGTAAGGTGGTCCATGCCTGTTGTGGCGGAAAAACCAACACCCTCTCATAAACATTGGTGGTGAGGGATGGGGCCAAGCTGAAAATGGAGTCCTCCTGTGCCTTCCTGGCCAGTGGGACTCCGGAGGCAGCAGACAGGTACTGGCTGGCCAAGCGAAATGCAGCTTTGGTCATCACCAAGGCAAAAACTCAGGCATGGGAGGAGTTTGCGAGGACGTGAAGAACATATTCTGGATGGCTTTGAAGAGATTCTGGACCATCATCCGTTGTGGGAGGGAAGGAGTGCATTGTCAACACTGTTTATGGTGGGGATGGGGCACTGCGGACTTCAAATCGAGACACTGTGGATCGGTGGAAGGAAAACTTTACTTCAAAGACCTCCTCAATCCCACTAGCATGCCTTCCCTCAAAAGTTTGGATTGGCTTTCCTTAGCCAATCCAAACTTGGCTTTCAACTGATCACCAGCTGGTGTTGAGTTGGCTTCCCTGGTGAGGGAGGATGCCAGTCAGATCTTGTTCCGAGCCTCCATTGTTAAGGTGGCTCACCAGAGTTGTGGTCCTAAGGTGGTCCATGCCTGTTGTGGCAGAAAAACCAACACCCTCTAATAAACATTGGTGGTGAGGGATGCCACGAAGCTGAAAATGGAGTACTCAAGGGCCTTCTTGGCCAGTGGGACTCCAGAGGCTGCAGAAGGGTTCCATCTGGTGTTGAGTTGGCTTTGACGTGGGGGAGGATGCTGGTCAGACCTGGAAGGACCACACCTGTTGTGCCGGGTCTGCTGGGAACATCTGGCAGAGTCTCCCATCAGACGGAGTTTCAACTCCCACCTCCGGGCAAAGTTCACCATGTTCCGGGGAGGCGGAGGACATTGACTCTGAGTGGGCCTTGTTCCGAGCCTCCATTGTTGAGGTGGCTGGCCAGAGCTGTGGTCGAAGGTGGTCCATGCCTGTTGTGGCGGAAAAACCAACACCCTCTCATAAACATTGGTGGTGAGGATGGGGCCAAGCTGAAAATGGAGTCCTCCTGTGCCTTCCTGGCCAGTGGGACTCGGAGGCAGCAGACAGGTACTGGCTTGCCAAGCAAAATGCAGCTTTGGTCATCACCAAGGCAAAAACTCAGGCATGGGAGGAGTTTGCGAGGACGTGAAGAACATATTCTGGATGGCTTTGAAGAGATTCTGGACCATCATCCGTTGTTTCGGGAGGGAAGGAGTGCATTGTCAACACTGTTTATGGTGGGGATGGGGCACTGCGGACTTCAAATCGAGACACTGTGGATCGGTGGAAGGAAAACTTTACTTCAAAGACCTCCTCAATCCCACTAGCATGCCTTCCCTCAAAAGTTTGGATTGGCTTTCCTTAGCCAATCCAAACTTGGCTTTCAACTGATCACCAGCTGGTGTTGAGTTGGCTTCCCTGGTGAGGGAGGATGCCAGTCAGATCTTGTTCCGAGCCTCCATTGTTAAGGTGGCTCACCAGAGTTGTGGTCCTAAGGTGGTCCATGCCTGTTGAAAAACCAACACCCTCTAATAAACATTGGTGGTGAGGGATGCCACGAAGCTGAAAATGGAGTACTCAAGGGCCTTCTTGGCCAGTGGGACTCCAGAGGCTGCAGAAGGGTTCCATCTGGTGTTGAGTTGGCTTTGACGGTGGGGGAGGATGCTGGTCAGACCTGGAAGGACCACACCTGTTGTGCCGGTCTGCTGGGAACATCTGACAGAGTCTCCCATCAGACGGAGTTTCAACTCCCACCTCCGGGCAAAGTTCGACCATGTTCCGGGGGAGGCGGAGGACATTGACTCTGAGTGGGCCTTGTTCCGAGCCTCCATTGTTGAGGTGGCTGGCCAGAGCTGTGTGCGTAAGGTGGTCCATGCCTGTTGTGGCGGAAAAACCAACACCCTCTCATAAACATTGGTGGTGAGGGATGGGGCCAAGCTGAAAATGGAGTCCTCCTGTGCCTTCCTGGCCAGTGGGACTCCGGAGGCAGCAGACAGGTACTGGCTGGCTGCAAATGCAGCTTTGGTCATCACCAAGGCAAAAACTCAGGCATGGGAGGAGTTTGAGGACGTGAAGAACATATTCTGGATGGCTTTGAAGAGATTCTGACCATCATCCGTTGTTTCGGGAGGGAAGGAGTGCATTGTCAACACTGTTTATGGTGGGGATGGGGCACTGCGGACTTCAAATCGAGACACTGTGGATCGGTGGAAGGAAAACTTTACTTCAAAGACCTCCTCAATCCCACTAGCATGCCTTCCTCAAAAGTTTGGATTGGCTTTCCTTAGCCAATCCAAACTTGGCTTTCAACTGATCACCAGCTGGTGTTGAGTTGGCTTCCCTGGTGAGGGAGGATGCCAGTCAGATCTTGTTCCGAGCCTCCATTGTTAAGGTGGCTCACCAGAGTTGTGGTCCTAAGGTGGTCCATGCCTGTTGTGGCAGAAAAACCAACACCCTCTAATAAACATTGGTGGTGAGGGATGCCACGAAGCTGAAAATGGAGTACTCAAGGGCCTTCTTGGCCAGTGGGACTCCAGAGGCTGCAGAAGGGTTCCATCTGGTGTTGAGTTGGCTTTGACGGTGGGGGAGGATGCTGGTCAGACCTGGAAGGACCACACCTGTTGTGCCGGTCTGCTGGGAACATCTGGCAGAGTCTCCCATCAGACGGAGTTTCAACTCCCACCTCCGGGCAAAGTTCGACCATGTTCCGGGGGAGGCGGAGGACATTGACTCTGAGTGGGCCTTGTTCCGAGCCTCCATTGTTGAGGTGGCTGGCCAGAGCTGTGGTCCAAAGGTGGTCCATGCCTGTAGTGGCGGAAAAACCAACACCCTCTCATAAACATTGGTGGTGAGGGATGGGGCCAAGGTGAAAATGGAGTCCTCCTGTGCCTTCCTGGCCAGTGGGACTCGGAGGCAGCAGACAGGTACTGGCTGGCTAAGCGAAATGCAGCTTTGGTCATCACCAAGGCAAAAACTCAGGCATGGGAGGAGTTTGCGAGGACGTGAAGAACATATTCTGGATGGCTTTGAAGAGATTCTGGACCATCATCCGTTGTTTCGGGAGGGAAGGAGTGCATTGTCAACACTGTTTATGGTGGGGATGGGGCACTGCGGACTTCAAATCGAGACACTGTGGATCGGTGGAAGGAAAACTTTACTTCAAAGACCTCCTCAATCCCACTAGCATGCCTTCCCTCAAAAGTTTGGATTGGCTTTCCTTAGCCAATCCAAACTTGGCTTTCAACTGATCACCAGCTGGTGTTGAGTTGGCTTCCCTGGTGAGGGAGGATGCCAGTCAGATCTTGTTCCGAGCCTCCATTGTTAAGGTGGCTCACCAGAGTTGTGGTCCTAAGGTGGTCCATGCCTGTTGTGGCAGAAAAACCAACACCCTCTAATAAACATTGGTGGTGAGGGATGCCACGAAGCTGAAAATGGAGTACTCAAGGGCCTTCTTGGCCAGTGGGACTCCAGAGGCTGCAGAAGGGTTCCATCTGGTGTTGAGTTGGCTTTGACGGTGGGGGAGGATGCTGGTCAGACCTGGAAGGACCACACCTGTTGTGCCAGGTCTGCTGGGAACATCTGGCAGAGTCTCCCATCAGACGGAGTTTCAACTCCCACCTCCGGGCAAAGTTCGACCATGTTCCGGGGGAGGCGGAGGACATTGACTCTGAGTGGGCCTTGTTCCGAGCCTCCATTGTTGAGGTGGCTGGCCAGAGCTGTGGTCGTAAGGTGGTCCATGCCTGTTGTGGCGGAAAAACCAACACCCTCTAATAAACATTGGTGGTGAGGGATGGGGCCAAGCTGAAAATGGAGTCCTCCTGTGCCTTCCTGGCCAGTGGGACTCCGGAGGCAGCAGACAGGTACTGGCTTGCCAAGCAAAATGCAGCTTTGGTCATCACCAAGGCAAAAACTCAGGCATGGGAGGAGTTTGCGAGGACGTGAAGAACATATTCTGGATGGCTTTGAAGAGATTCTGGACCATCATCCGTTGTTTCGGGAGGGAAGGAGTGCATTGTCAACACTGTTTATGGTGGGGATGGGGCACTGCGGACTTCATGGTGGGGATCGAGACACTGTGGATCGGTGGAAGGAAAACTTTACTTCAAAGACCTCCTCAATCCCACTAGCATGCCTTCCCTCAAAAGTTTGGATTGGCTTTCCTTAGCCAATCCAAACTTGGCTTTCAACTGATCACCAGCTGGTGTTGAGTTGGCTTCCCTGGTGGGGGAGGATGCCAGTCAGATCTTGTTCCGAGCCTCCATTGTTAAGGTGGATCACCAGAGTTGTGGTCCTAAGGTGGTCCATGCCTGTTGTGGCAGAAAAAC
The DNA here is from genome assembly GCA_036419115.1 of Scarus forsteni. Lineage (NCBI taxonomy): Eukaryota > Metazoa > Chordata > Actinopteri > Labriformes > Labridae > Scarus > Scarus forsteni. Next base: position 3,823,223 of record JAZDUH010000431.1, read on the forward strand.
CAACACCCTCTAATAAACATTGGTGGTGAGGGATGCCACGAAGCTGAAAATGGAGTCCTCCTGTGCCTTCTTGGCCAGTGGGACTCCAGAGGCTGCAGAAGGGTTCCATCTGGTGTTGAGTTGGCTTTGACGGTGGGGGAGGATGCTGGTCAGACCTGGAAGGACCACACCTGTTGTGCCGGTCTGCTGGGAACATCTGACAGAGTCTCCCATCAGACGGAGTTTCAACTCCCACCTCCGGGCAAAGTTCGACCATGTTCCGGGGGAGGCGGAGGACATTGACTCTGAGTGGGCCTTGTTCCGAGCCTCCATTGTTGAGGTGGCTGGCCAGAGCTGTGGTCGTAAGGTGGTCCATGCCTGTTGTGGCGGAAAAACCAACACCCTCTCATAAACATTGGTGGTGAGGGATGGGGCCAAGCTGAAAATGGAGTCCTCCTGTGCCTTCCTGGCCAGTGGGACTCGGAGGCAGCAGACAGGTACTGGCTTGCTGCAAATGCAGCTTTGGTCATCACCAAGGCAAAAACTCAGGCATGGGAGGAGTTTGCGAGGACGTGAAGAACATATTCTGGATGGCTTTGAAGAGATTCTGGACCATCATCCGTTGTTTCGGGAGGGAAGGAGTGCATTGTCAACACTGTTTATGGTGGGGATGGGGCACTGCGGACTTCAAATCGAGACACTGTGGATCGGTGGAAGGAAAACTTTACTTCAAAGACCTCCTCAATCCCACTAGCATGCCTTCCCTCAAAAGTTTGGATTGGCTTTCCTTAGCCAATCCAAACTTGGCTTTCAACTGATCACCAGCTGGTGTTGAGTTGGCTTCCCTGGTGAGGGAGGATGCCAGTCAGATCTTGTTCCGAGCCTCCATTGTTAAGGTGGCTCACCAGAGTTGTGGTCCTAAGGTGGTCCATGCCTGTTGTGGCGGAAAAACCAACACCCTCTAATAAACATTGGTGGTGAGGGATGCCACGTAGCTGAAAATGGAGTACTCAAGGGCCTTCTTGGCCAGTGGGACTCCAGAGGCTGCAGAAGGGTTCCATCTGGTGTTGAGTTGGCTTTGACGGTGGGGGAGGATGCTGGTCAGACCTGGAAGGACCACACCTGTTGTGCCGGTCTGCTGGGAACATCTGGCAGAGTCTCCCATCAGACGGAGTTTCAACTCCCACCTCCGGGCAAAGTTCGACCATGTTCCGGGGGAGGCGGAGGACATTGACTCTGAGTGGGCCTTGTTCCGAGCCTCCATTGTTGAGGTGGCTGGCCAGAGCTGTGGTCGTAAGGTGGTCCATGCCTGTTGTGGCGGAAAAACCAACACCCTCTCATAAACATTGGTGGTGAGGGATGGGGCCAAGCTGAAAATGGAGTCCTCCTGTGCCTTCCTGGCCAGTGGGACTCCGGAGGCAGCAGACAGGTACTGGCTTGCCAAGCAAAATGCAGCTTTGGTCATCACCAAGGCAAAAACTCAGGCATGGGAGGAGTTTGCGAGGACGTGAAGAACATATTCTGGATGGCTTTGAAGAGATTCTGGACCATCATCCGTTGTTTCGGGAGGGAAGGAGTGCATTGTCAACACTGTTTATGGTGGGGATGGGGCACTGCGGACTTCAAATCGAGACACTGTGGATCGGTGGAAGGAAAACTTTACTTCAAAGACCTCCTCAATCCCACTATCATGCTTTCCAGTGCTTAAGGAGGCCTGGGGGAACCTGTGGCAGGCTTTTCTATCTCTGGGGCTGTAGTTTCATAGTTGTTTAAAAAGCTCCTTGGTGGCAGTGCTCCAAAGTTTGATGTAATCTGCCCAGAGTTCTGTTAGAATACTTCTGACACTAATCTGCAACATAGCATGGACATCAGGAACAGTGCCCATGGACTGTCAGACTTTGGTGGTGGGCCGCCTTTTCAAGACAGGGGAACAGGGGGTTTGCTCCAGCTATGATTGGATCACTCCCCTTTACCTCTCTAGTAAGGCTTAATCAGGGGTCCCAGAGAGGAAGGTCATGCCATAGGCTAAACAACAGATTCAGGTTGGGTCATGCTGTTTTTAATCCTGGTCGAGGAACTGTGGACCAGCTCTTTTCTCTCCGTAGGATCCCCAAGGGCACATGGGACTTTTTCAGTCTATAAGTGTTTTGTGGATCTTTTGTGGATCTTGGATAGGCCATTCGACCGTGTCCTATGTTGAGTCCTTCGGGGGGTGCTCCGGGAGTATGGGGTTCTGGACCCCCAGATACAGGCTGTCCGTTCCATGTATGACCATTCCCCAATTTACTGCCACATTGCTGGCAGTAGAAATGGAAAATAAGAAATTAATAAATGAATGGATACACTGTAAAACTAAAAAAAATCATAAAACACTGTCAAATGGCTGACAGCAGCAGCAGCCAAACAAAAAGCAAAAAATTAACCTAAAAGATTGTAATTCAAAAAGCACGCAAAATCATTACATTTACAGAAATTTTAAAAACACGTTTAATACATACAGGTATTTTACAAATATTTCCCCTTCATTCATATCATCAAAATCTTCAAATAACAGACAATGCCAAGAATTCTGAACGAAAGATATTGTTCAATCCCAAGTCTGTCATCTTCTGAACACAAGATGGCTCCCTGTCAATCAAACAAACCTTTAAATCTGCACCCTGTAGGCCTCATTCTCCCTCTTTCCCTGCAAATGGTAACGGGCAGAAAAAAAACTGAATATGTAAGTGGGAATACAAGATATTTACTTTTATGTGTGCAAAAACTGACATGGGCTTGATTATAAAATGTTTTAACTCTGATGTATTGTTTGTTGCCTGATATTAGATACCTGACTAAATGAGTTATTTGTTCATGTTGGATGGAGCAATGCATTTAAAGTAAGTCTAGTACCATTTGTTGTTATCCCTCTTAATAGGCAAATGTGTAATATTTTCTTTGCATTTTTTTTAATATAAAATCATCTGCATTCATTCATCTCCTTGCTGTGACCACAACTTGAAACAAACCCAATATATGCATATATTTTAATATTACAATTTTTCTCCGAACTACTATTATAAAAATGTGACGACCTGTCTGAGCCTCTCTCTCTCTGTCTGCCTCCTCCTCTGCCTCCTGAGTCTGCTGCTCCCTCCTCCCCTCATCGGCTGTGGCACATCTGCACCTCATCTCCTCATCTACTTATGCTACTTCTGGACTCTTCTTCACCACCAGTTGATTCAGGATCTTTCATAAGGTATTGTGGCTAACTTGAGTTCTCTAACTCATATTCTATTCACCTGCATATACTTACCTGCTCTTGTGCTCTTCTCTTCCAGTGTTCACTCAATCCCAACTGCATTCAGGATGCTGCTGGATTCCTCTTCACTCCCTCATCCCCTACTCTTCTTCCTACGTCAGCCATTGCTGCTTGCTCCAGTAAAATCTGTATTGTTGTTTCACACTCTTGTGTCTTGCTTTTGGGTCCAAACTAAATCTGTAGTAGCAATTCCACATCAGAAATGGCTTCAAATAACTGGAAGTGACAATAATTCAGTTGAAAAATACTGTTATTTTACAATTTTTTCCTAAATTAGTACCATTTTAGACCGTAAATGCACTAAAAAATATAAATTCTTCTCCAGAAAAGCCTTGTTCTACATATTTTTCTTAATTGACTACATTCTAAGGCCTTCAATAAACTGACAATGCCAGTAAGTTCTGCAAAAAATAGATATTTTAAGTTTTTTTTTTTAACTTTAAAAACTAACACATGTGATAAATGGACAATAACAATAGTTCTGCAAAAAAAATGTTTTTACAGATTAGTTCCCGATGAATACAACCAGACACCTTTATAAAAGTAACAAGGCCAAGAGTTCAGCAGAAAAACAACTTTTTTTACATTTCCTACCACAAAGTGTTTTTATCAAGCACTGTAGAAAAAAAACTATTTTACGTTTTTTTTATAATTTTGTGATCACACATCTTCAATAAAATGACACCACCAATAGTTTTACAGAAAAACACTCATCTGACGAATTTTTACAAAATCATTGTGATCAAACATTCAATTCTGTTCATTCTGAACAAGCCAACCAAATTCTGGATAATAAATTATTCTGCACTCTGTACTGTTCATTGGTTTCACCATATTTAAGTTACTGTGCTGACGTTTGGGGCAACTCATTCAAATGTTCACTGCATTCATGATCATGATGGATGGATAGACAGACGGACTGATGGACTGATGGACTGACGGACGGACGGACGGATGGACGGATGGACGGACAGACAGGCGGACAGACAGATATCTTTCAGCTGAAACAAGTCATGTAACTCCAGCTGATGCAATGAGCAGCTTCTTATTTCGTAGACAACCATGTCCAAGACACATCCTGGGGTCGTGGAAAAGATGTTTGTCTGTTTAAGAAGGGTCAAATCATTGGTATCACTACTAAAACTGGGTTAAGAACTGTCCAACACATTATTAAAAACTGGAAGGATAGTGGGGAACCATCGTCTTCAAGGAAGAAATGTGGTTAGAATAAAATCCTGAATGATGGTGATCGGTGAATCACTTAAACGTTTGGCCAAATCAATCGAAGAAAACCAACAGCAGGACTCAGGGGTGTGTTTAAATTTCATGTAAAGAAGTTAAACTGTGAATTTACCAGTTAAAGTACACTACACGACTTTTGGTCGGTAGGTGTCGTGCTAGAGCGCCCTGAGCAAAAATCAAAACAAAGGGGCAGTTCAGTGAACAATGAGAGGCTGTTAGCCACCCCCCCCAAAAAAAATCCCTGCAGATCGTCAACACAAAGAAGAAACAGACATGACTGACCAAAGGATGAAGCTGTTCATGAACACGTCAAATAGAGAGGTACATTTACAGAGCACGTCCTGATAAATCCTGATAAATAACTACTAATAGCTAGCAGTTAAACTTACACCCTTTGCTTACACCTGTCAAGGTATATATATATGTATATATGTATATATGTATATATATATATATCTATATATATATATATATATATATCTATATATATATACATATATACACACACACATATAAATATAAATATAAATATATATATATATATATATATATATATATATAAATATATATATATATATATATATATATGTATATATAAACACATCGACAAAATTGTTGCTACCCTTCATTTAATGAAAGAAAAACCCACATGGTCACTGAAATAACTTAAAAGTAACAAAAGTAATAAATAAAAATTTACTGAAAATCAGCTAATGAAAATCAGCTAATGAAAATCAGACACTGATTTTAAATTTTGCTTCAGCAGAATTATTTTAAAAAACAAAATAATTAAACTGGCTTGGACAAAAATGATGGAACCCCTACAAAGGATTGAAAATGGTGTGACTATAGGGACATGTTAAACTAAGGTGTGCCCTGTAATTATCATCACAGGTGTCCCTAAGCTCGTAATCAGTCTGCCTATTTAAAGGCTGAAAAGTGTTCACTGTGCTGTTTGGTATCATGGTGTGTACCACACTGAACATGGACCACAGAAAGCTAAGGAGAGAGCTGTCTCAGGAGATTAGAAATAAAATTACAGACCACCGTGTTAAAGGTAAAGGTTATAAAACCATCTCCAAGCAGCTTGATGTTCCTGTGACAACAGCTGCACAGATTATTCAGAAGTTTAAGGTCCACAGGACTGTAGCCAACCTCCCTGGACGTGGCTGCAGGAGGAAAACTGATGACAAATTTAAGATGCAGAGAACATGAATGGTAATCAAAGAGCCCAGAACAACTTCCAAAGAGATGAGAGGAGAACTCCAAGGTCAAGGTACATCAGTGTCAGATCACACCATCCATCACTGTTTGAGCCAAAGTGCACTTAATGGAGAACATCACTGTTGAAAGCAAATCATTAAAAAGTGAGACTGGAATTTGCCAAAATGCATATTGACAAGCCACAGACCTTCTGGGAGACTGTCCTTTGGGCAGATGAGACAAAACTGGAGCTTTTTGTTAAGTCACATCAGCTCTATGTTCACAGACACAAAAATGAAGCATACAAAGAAAAGAACACTGTACCTACTGTGAAACATGGAGGAGGCTAAGTTATGTTCTGGGGCTGCTTTGCTGCATCTGACACAGAGTGTCTTGAATCTGTGCAGGTAAAAAGAAATCTGAAGGCTATCAAGACATTCTGGAGTGAAATGTGCTGCCCAGTGTCAGAAAGCTTGGTCTCAGTAACAGGTCATGGGTCCTCCAACAGGATAATGAGCCAAAACATACTGCTAAAAACACCCAAGAATGGCTCTATTTTAAAATACAAACAACACAGCAAATTTACCGGTGTTAAATTAACACTGACAGAGTTAAATGTAACACTAGGAAAGAGTGCATATGTGTCCACTCTTTACAGTGTTAATTTAACACTTTCATAAGTGTTAATTTTTTTACACTCATATAGTGTTATTCCAACACTGCATATAGTTAAAAAAATGACACTGGTCAACACCAAGGAGTGTTAATTCTTATTGACACCAGAGTCAGTGTTAAAAATGTAACTCTACTATATTACACTCAACTCCAGTGTATCAACACTACTGAGTGTTCTACTGTTAACTCTAGGTAGTGTAGAATGTTGTGGCCTTTTATTGCAAGACAAAACAAAACAGACAATACAAATGACAAGACAGGACAAGAAATGTACATAAAAGACATACAAGCAGGTCAGGTTTACAATTTTACAGTTTAGGAAAAAATAATAGATACTGCTCAACTAAAGAAATAACAATTATAATTATTAATGACTAATAATGATGGAGTATACAACAGGAAATAAAAGGAGAGAATAGAAGGTAAGAAAAAATAAAGACAAAAACAAACAATGATAAATAAGTCAAAAGGTAATGAAAGAAGAAATTGTTGTTCCCTGCATGTATGAAGGAATGTGTGTGTGTATGTGAGTGTGTAATTCAAATATAACACATAATATATATGTTGGTAATGGCAGTATTACAAAGCAGGAGATCAAGAGTACTAATAGTTCTATAAATCATGACGATGAAAAAACAAACAAAAAACAAACAACAAAATAGAAAAAAAAATGACAGTTGATTATCAATAGTTATGGGAACTAGACAGCCTCCACGGACGGAAACCAGAAGAGGGCCCGGGGCAGCAGGGCATGACCGCCCCGCCGCAGGGCCATGCCCACGTCCAGAACGTCATAGCCAAGGCCATCGCAATGGCCATTTGGGGAAACCCGAGTGCCACCAACACCAAAAATTTACACTGGGTGCCTAGAACCCTCTTGACTGACAGGACGCCTGCCTGAAATATATATATTTCAATGTTTACATGTTTAAAATGATTACAGTAAAATGTAGTATGTCACTTTTCTTTAACCCTCTTTTGGGGGATTTCTTTGACAAGAAATAGATTAAAAAGTCTCTTTACACACTAAAAATAAACATTTTTCTTTTTTCCATTTTTTTTATTTTGTGCAAAACATTACAGAGAGGTTGTGACACAATAGTGATGAAGAAATACAAAAAGTAATAATATAGAAAAAAGACATGTTACAGTTATATGTTGGTAAGGCAGAATATCATGCTCTGGGGTGTTTGTGTAAGGGTGTGGGTGTGTCCGTGTGTCCGTGTGTGGTTAGGAGGGTAAATGGGTTAAGGGTTAAAGGAGCAGAAATTACACAGACACAACATACAGAAGAGAAACAGTATCCAAAATGCATCAACCAGAAAAAAAATAAAAATAAAATAATAATAATAATAATAATAATAACAACAACAATAATAATAACAACATAATAACAATAATAATAAAATATAGCATTAACTTACTAAATAATTATAATATAAGTATCCTCGCGATAATATTTGTACAACTTATAGTAGAGTATTTATATAAATATGATTATGTAGTTTAAAAGGAAAAGAGAAAGATTAGAAGAAAAGAAAAGACATGTTTTAGTTCGCTGTAACTATGTGATGAAACAGGATAGTTGTCATAAAAAAACAAACCACATAATTAAAAAATAAATAAATTTATTATTAGGATTAGGATGAGTTAATGGAATTTATGAAGGGTTGCCATGTTGAATCTTTAGATTTGGATTTCTGTTTGGTGGAGCTGGATAGTTTGTCTAGTGAGATGCAGTCAAGCAGAAGATTTTTCCAGTGTTTAATAGTTATGGTATGTTTTGATTTCCAGTTCATTAGGATTGTTTTCTTGGCTATAGTCAGCACCACGAGGAGTGATTTACTTTATCTGGATTAAGCTGACTATTGTTAGGTCTCCTAAGAGGCAGCAAACATTATTCTTAAATCTTCTGTCAGGATTTCTCTTTTGTTGGGCTCTGCATGTCTCCATATCTAAGAGAGGCTGATATGAAGCTGTTGGTGCTCCATCTTTCCAAACAGGTCCAAATAGCCGGAGCCTGAAGATCCCCACAGGAGGGCAGTGCTGGACTGAAGATGCTCTAAAGCAGACCGATTATAAACCCTCAGATGTTTCTGAGGAGTTCAATGAGCAGCTGATGCAGATCTTTAACATTTAAGATGGTCCCAGACTCTCTGACATGTTGATCTGACAGAATACAGAGTGTTAATGAGTCTGAATCATGATTTTCACTCTGACAAATAATTCTTAAACCTCTCCTGAGGCAGGTCCCACACATCCGAAGGTTTCATCATGAACTTCACATCAGCAGCAGCCAAGGTTATAATAGTTTTGGATTTGTCATTATAGTTTAGTTTTAGTTAGTTTTGACATTGTTTTTCCACTACAGTTTTGTTTAAACTAGTTTTAGAGCGGGTATTCTAGTTTTTATTTAGTTTTGATTTTTGCAACAAGGCTTAGTTTTAGTTTAGTTTTAGTTTTTTCATACCTTATTTGTCAGGTGCAGGACTCAAAAAGGTCAGAGTAAGTATTTTATAATACTGTTTATTTTCAAGTCCAACATAGTGCTCACTGCTCAGTCAATGCTGATACTGTACTGTTGGCTGCTGCCTTAAACACAAGAAAATAATATAAACCTAATATAAAAAATATAAACAAAATGGGACACTGCCGCCTCCTCCCAACTTTAGGCATTTCTTCCAAGTTGTTCCAGCATGTTTCGTGGCGGCACAGAGCACAGCCAGCCAGAGCAGTAAACAAGCATGTCCCAGTACGTCGCTATGATGGTGCCGTACGGCACTGACAACTGCCGAAAACTGTCGTAAAATTGGTTGGGAAAATGTGTTGGATTAATTTAAATCCTAAAGGCTAATAAATATTGTTAAAAAGGATAACGAAGGAGATTTTGTCTATAATTTTGGTTAGTTTCAGTTAGTTTTGTGAACACAAGATACAGTTTTAGTTTACTTATCGTTTTTGTTTTCTTTTCTTGTTTTTATTAGTTTGAGTTAACTGCAATGTATTTTAAATTTTAGTTTTTGTTTTTAGTTTCATTTTAGTTAACTATTATAACCTTGGCAGCAGCTGACCTGATGGCACAGGTGGGTTTACCATCATCCAGAGGCAGGTAAATAACGGGTCTTCACAGAGGGGGGCAGCAGCAAGTTTGAGATTTAAGTAGAATGTCAAGGATGTAGGTTTGATTTTGACATTGGTAGGGACATAAAACTACCCAAAGATGGCACCTCTGAAAGTTGATGTGTGTTGCTTTTTGTTAATGCCATGTAGAGCTAATCAAACAAACAAGCAAACTATCATATTCAGATTAAAAAAAAGTATTCTACTGGTATATTCTTTACCTCCAACCTCTCCTCCTAAATATCCACTGTCTGTTCCTTGACAAAAATATATTGATGCATGACACATGAACAGCAGGACAATTTGGAATTGATCAGAAATTTTGATGGTATGGTTATAGTCTGATCAATATATAACCGAAACGAAAAAGGACTACTGACAGTGTATTCCCCAACAAAATATATGTGTTTAGTCATGTTTTTAATCCGAGGTTTTATTGTATTTTTTCCCCACCAAATTGTATTGTTGGTCTTTAACAGTTGCTGCCTTTCAAAACACAAATAATATATGGATAATAAATAAAATAATCAAAATGTGTATCTCTTTGGCATTAAATATAAACATTTTTTAGTTATAAGGTTATACACTATGCTTGTGTTTTGTGTCAGGGACTATGTGGTAGTGGCGTAATATTGATAGGGACGTGTCCCTGGCGTCCCTATCCTATCTACGCCCCTGTCTAAAGTAAGTTTCACACATTAAGATATTTTAATTGTGTTGATCAAATTGGTGTTTGGATGAAGCTTCTGGGGAGGAAGGGTTTCCAGATTTCACCAAATATTGTTGACTTATTTGTGTTTCCAAAGATAACATGATGTATAAGTTTGACAGAGTGCTGCAGCAGTGAGTCTCAGATCATGGTAATGATCTTTTTCTTTTCTTTTTTAAGTCTTAAGATTTGGTTTGACACCTGAGACAAAACTCCTGTCAAACAACATGAACAGATTTTTAGTATTTTCTCTACACCATGAAAGAGAGTTAGCCTTCCATGTTTCCAAGATAAATAAGATTTTTCATTAGTTTCAGAAAAAGTGCCTGAGATAATATTTATAATGAACACACATGATGTGTTTGATATCACTATAGTGTCCTTAATATATGTAGAATATTATAATATTATCCTTACAACATCACTGCTCCATCAGGTCCTGGAGAACAAACCCTTTTGAGTGATTTTACCTTGAATATTTGTTAATATTTGTTTACAAGGAAACATAATATCCAGTGCAATACTCTGTCAAATGTGGTCTACTGTCACACAGTGCAATCATATTATATTCATATTATAAATATGGTAAAAATATTAAAAGGGTAAATTCCTTGACCTTGTTCATAGTCTCACTTTACATATTTTACTTTAGCATGTTGCAAACTTGGTACTTAAATTTTTACTTTATTTTTTATGTTCTTATCTGTTTAAATGTCTCTAATCGATTTAATGTCTTATCAGAAAAGCTTTATATATATGTATAAGGATATGTATATACATGGCTTTTCTGATTGTTTTTGACAATCAATAATTCATGCACTATTACCACAGCCAGGGGACCAACCTGATCAGGGAATTGGACTGTAAAGAAACTCTCTATCAGGAGGTCACAGTAACATGTTATTTGAGTTAATTGTAGTTTCTTCTGAGATGAACCGCCATGTTGTAGTTTGATAATAGTTTAATTATAGCTTTTCGCTCTTGGTGATAATGTTTAAGCTGGATAATCATGTAAAGCAAGTTTGTTTGTTCAAATTATCACAAAGAAAAGAAACAGAGATGTAAGTGTCATGTATTTTTGTTTTCCACAGAGCTTATTATCAACAGGCTTTTTTTCCTGAAGGTGTTTTAGAGCAGCAGCTCTCTGTAGTCGGTCACTAACATTAGACTACGGTTGGGCTTCAGAAATGACAAACTCACCTAAATGATTAAGAAGGGTTCACTTGTGAGGACTAACCTGATGATCAAAACCCGACCGTGTCATAAACTCAGCTTCATCTCCACTGATGAAGCTCTGGGCCTGCTGGAAATAAAACTACGCAGACTTCTGGTCTGGCCTCAGCCGAGCCTCAGGTCCTGATTGGTCCCCCATGAGTCCACCTCTGCCGGCCTGACGCCCACGGAGCAGCAGCCTGATGAGGGGGCCTGATACTGTCCTGAGTGAGTGACAGCTCTGTGGCAGCTGTGAGCTGAAAGACCCCCCCCCCCCTCCCCATGCACACACACCCCTCCTACACACACATTACAGAGGGAGGGTCTGTTACTCTGTGACAGCTGTCAGCCCCCCCCCCCCCACACAGATTTCCACATCATTACCTCCCACATGACCTGCTGTCCCCCTGAACCTGTCAGAGCTCCGACACGCCGAACATCCACAGGAAGGAAACATGAATTTGTGTAGAATTAGTCAAGCCACTTTTTCTGTCCATGCATCTCACACCTGGAACTCAGTTCCAAGCACGATACCTGAACTACCAACCCTGACCTCTGTTACCAAACTGCTTAAAGCTTGGCTACCGGAAAACCAACACTGATGCCATAACCAGGCCTAAGCTTGTGTATTTGTCCTATGATCTATGCAACCAGCACTTTATATTCCTAGGTACTCTAGGTATCACAAAATTACTGGTATTAGATTATTGTATTATGCAATTGAGCATTAGGCAATCAAATTAGCACTTCATATTTTTTGGGCAGTTTGCAATACAACAATGCACTTTACACTTTAGCACTCTGCACTTTAACCAGCCCCTTGGTCTAAATGTTTTTTTGATGATCAACTATGTTTGCTTTGTTTCGTATTGTTTGTTTTGCTTTGTCTTTGTTTTATTTTGTCTTGTTTTGTTTTTATTGTGTATAAAAGTTTTGTACAACACCAACCTGCCAATAAGATATGATAAGATACACCTTTATTAGTCCCACAGGGGGAAAGTCCAGATTTACAGCAGCAGCAGGATACAAGAGAAACATCAGAAAGATTTACAAATGAAATAGCATAAATACAACTCAATGAAAATAAATGAAAGAGCATGAGCCTTTCAGCAATATTAACAATATTTAAAAAAAAAAAAAAAAACAGTATATATACAGTATTGCAGTCAACAAATATTATATAGTGCACTAAGAAATGTCAGAGAGGACAAGCAGTGAATTAAAAAAACTAGAACAAAGAAGGCTGAATTTGGATGGGACTGGAGATTCAGCCTGGAAATTAGCCACACGGCTATAATCTCACATGTTTACATTTGTATGTTCATTAATATGTACTGTCCCATCTTTTAAAAATAAACAAATCTGAAAATCTGAAATCTGATTGAAGACTCAGCCGGCCACTTTGTTAGGTTATTGATAAACTGCCGTCACCCACCATCTGAAATCTGGACTCATCAGACCAGGAGACACTTTTACAATCCTTTGTCCAGTTTTGGTGATTCTTAGCTGACAGGCGTGGCTCCTGGTGTGGTTTCAACATCGGACATGTTGTGCGTTCAGAATTGCCTTTCTCTGCCTTTCTTTATCTCCAACTACTGCTCTCTGGATATTCTATCTTCTTTAGACCATTCCCTGTAAACCGTAGAGATGGTTATGTGTGATCATGCCATGTTCAGAGTCTCATAGATGACCGTCTTTCTCCAGTTTGAACTTCAGCACGTCATTTTGACCAAATCGAGTCACTGCCATGTGATTGGCTTATTAGCTATTTGTATTAACATCAGTTCAACAGGTGTCCCTAATAAAAAGGCCGGTGCGTGTATATACATATATATAATTTAAAAGCCCTGCAGCGACAGCCTTCATACTGAAGACCCTTTAACTGAAATAATCAAACCAGCTTCCGTCATTCTGGGAGCAGCTCCTGAAGTTCAAACCTTTTAAGAGACAAAAATTAAAAAATCAAACACGACTCTGCTCGCGTTCGGTTTGATTGACAGGTGACATTTAAAAGACGGAGCAAAAATAATCAGAAAATTAGCACTTAGCAGGAAACATGTGACCGAAAACACAAAGGGCTGCAGATAAATGGAGAGAGCTCCCTTCACTTTATTTTGCTCTTTTATTATTTTATTTTTCTCTTTGGATTCTGGAGCCGAGGTCAGTTTGCACACATGAGCGACAGACCTTGGCAAACACCGGCGGTAAAAGAGATTTTTTTTAAGTGCTTCACAAAAGCAAAAATCCAAACAGACTCTTCAGCCAGCCTCACTCAGAGAGGATTCAGGATTTTATGGTCTGAGGCTGAAAAACAGAAAAACGGCTTCAAAGCAAAATAAGAATTAAGCATCAACATTTTAATCAAGTCATAAAAACTGAATTATGACTCAAAACAATTTCAATAAAGATGGGACGCTGTGCAAAATGTAATTAAAAACAAAATACAGTTATATCAAATCCTTTTAGACTTTTATTGAATTAAATACACTGCAAATACAAGAAATTTAATGTTCAAACTGATAAAGTTTGTTTTTTGCTGTTTGGATTTGCTGCCTGCCTTCATTGTACAAATTTACGGACGCACCGAATATTCGGTGGCCGAATATATTCGACCAAATATTGCAAAAAAGCCATATTCAGCCTTTGGTGGAGTGAGGCAATTGCAAGGCCGAATAGTACAGTGTGACGCAATGAAGAAATCAAATACATCATTGCGTGGGACTGTGGCTAAGCAGACTAATGTTGAAAGGACAATGATTCATTTGTTGTGGGTTAATCCACTTCAGTGCACTTTAGTTTCTTTTTTTAATGCATGTTTTGTTTGTTTGAAGGCCAAATATGAATGAAAAACTTTGTTGTGCTTTTCTTAAAAGCAAAGACTACTGGAATATTAAAAAATGTCATAATATTCAATAAACAATTACTTTCTTTTAAAAACATGTCTAAAAATGCATTCTAAGCTATTTATGCACTATTAAAAAAATAGAGTGAACTACTGAGCCTCTGCATTGGATATGGTATTTGGCCAAGCATTTATATTTTATTCTGCTTTGGCTTTGGCCACAAATTTTCATTTCGGTGCATCCCTATACAAAGACTGATTTTTTAGGCCAACAGGTAAGTTAGCGTAACGCTGGCTCCCTCAGTTACAGACATACCAAAAGTTGATGCTGCAATGACAAAACAAAATGATTTTTGCTGTGTTGTAAATTTTATCGAAGTACTTTTCTTAACTTTTTTATGAACACGTTATGTAGAGTTGATCTTATTTCTTAACTTCAGCTGGCCTGACATCCAGACCCACCTGCGGCCCAGTTCCATCACATAATACGTTTTGTTTTACTTTTCAAATTTTGTTCTGACAACTTTGAATCATGAGTTGGACCCAACACTCAAAAATCCAGCACAGACTTGAAATTTGAGTTTCATTTTGATTTTGGCTGTTGGTAATATCATTGCTGATTAAAAAAAAAACCTGTTAAGAAAAATCAATTATGAAGCTTTTCATGATCATTATTCTTAAATATAGTCAGTGAGAGTGAAAAGCTGTTATTAACTATGGAACTAAAACATCAACTCAGAGGAAAATATAATATTGGTCAGGTTGGTCCTCTCGGCTGTGGTGTATAAATAAAAGATCATTCAAAAACAACCAGAAGTGTTTGGCATTGAGTCCCAGGACACTTCTGAAGTCTTTTTAAGAAATTAGTTAGAAACCATCTTTTAAACTCACAGCTACAGTTTAAGACTCAAACACAGGCACATCAGGAGCTTTTCAGTAACTCCCATGAACATTAAAATCTCAGATGAGCCTTCCTCCAGGCTCTTCTCTGAAACCGTTTAGGTTTTTGGACTAGCCCAGCTGATGAGCAGAGAGGAGAGAAGTCAGATGAGTTAGAGCTCAGGAAAAATAAATCTTTAACCCTAAATTAGTCAAAATGAAGACTTCAGAGTGAGTCTGTGTCAGGCGGCATCAGACTGTTTTTGGGTTAAAAAATAACACTGGTCTCTCTCCGATGTTGGACTGCCCCAAGTCTTTGTCAGACATATTTGACTTCTTTTGGACTTGGTCTTTAACGGGTCACAGACTGAGGCCTCTGATGAGTCAGAGTGAGCACTGCTCATTCAGCGAGGAGGATAATCCAAGAAGCCATGACACACCACTTCCTGTTAAACCGCCGTCCTGGTGAGTCAGCGCTGAACACACACTGTAATGGTCTTTATTACTGCGCACACACACTGTCCCAGTCTATGTTACAGCACACACACACTGTCCCAGTCTATATTACAGCACACACACTGACCCAGTCTATATTACGTCACACACACACTGTCCAGGTCTATATAACAGCACACACACACTATCCCAGTTTATATTACAGCACACACACTGTACCAGTGTGTGTTAGAGCACAACCACACTGTCCCAGTCTGTATTACACCACACACACGCTGTCCGGGTCTATATTACAGCACACACACTGTCCCGGTCTATATTACAGCACACACACACACATCCTGATCTATACTAGAGTAGACGCGCGGTGTCCCAGTCTATATCACAGCACATACATACTTTCCCAGTCTATATAACATCACACACATACTATCCTGGTCTATATTACAGCACACACTCGCAGTCCGGATCTATATTACAGCACACACACTGTACAAGTCTATATTACAGAATACACACACACTATCCTGTTCTATATTACAGCAAACACAAAGGGCTCTAATTTCGTAGACCAGGCGCAAGCGCAGGCGCACCTGCCTGCGCCGGCCTTCGCCGCGCGGACTGGGTGTGACCTGCGCACTTTGCAAGTTTCCTGCAGTGCCAAGAGAGGCGCACTCATGGCGCACAGGGGCGCAGAGGTTGCGCGTCCACGCCCACGTCTCTGCCTCTCCGCGCAAATGTCAGAATAGGAGGAGAATAGACGTGAGTGGGATTATCACAGCTGATCGCTGTCTTCACCAATCAAATGAGCGCCTCGCTTTTTAAACGCGCTAAGTGCTGAGGCGCAACGTCTGATTGGTCTGAATTATCCCCGCCACTGCGGAAACAGTGTGCTGGAAAGACCCAGCAGTGGAGACGCTGTCCCTTCAGCAGGAGAATGGACAGCGGGGCGCGTCACCGTGTGGGCCAGCTCCCGGGACAGATGTAACCTGTTCCTTTGTCATGAATAGGAGCAAAAAAAATAAGAGACAGTTACACCACAGCTGGCTTATCCATTCATAATGCTTGTGATCCACCTGCACTCCTGGTTTGTCATTGCCAAATAGCAGAGCCTTTAGTGATAAACTGTATACTCTCCCGGTGTCTCCTTCTCATCCTCCTTGCAATAATGGTCTCCATCTTTTTAGAGCACGTTAAAAATAAAGACTAAAATAGAGGAATATGGGAAATAACAGGTAAATCCTGAGTGACATGTATTTATTTTCTCTCCTTTTTCTTCGTCCTTTTTCCCCTTTTTTTATTTGAATTTAATGAAATGAAAGAAGCCAGATATTTACTCAGTATCAGATGTTAAGGCTGTTTATTGTTGACTTGTAAGATGTGCATCAAACTTTCAGCTGCCGTCAGGTTAAGTTTCCATTATGACAAACGGCTTTAATCCGACATCAGATGTGACGGGACAGTTAATATAGATACAAATGTATATGCTGGTTCAGACTGTTACATTAAATAGTGATTGCTGTGATTGTTTATTGCATTAAAATGTGCCTGACACTTTGGAAACCTGCCTCTGAGGCGTGAGCACATGTGCGCTTGTCACCAAATTACAGCTGCGGAGGGTGCGCTCCGCCCTGCGCCGAGGTTAGACCAGGTTGGAGCTGGCGTGCTTTCAGCGCACTTTCTGCACTGATTTTGGCACGAAATTGTCACTGCGCCAACATGAATCTGCTGACACCTCCCCCTGGTGCGCCATCACCTCCCCTTGGTGCGCTGTCACACCCACCTCTGCGCAGACGGTCTACCAAATTGTCAAACTGGCAGCGCACGGCGTTGCGCCGGAAGAAATTAACACTGCGCGGGGTGCGCCAGGCTTGCGCCTCCTGCGCTGTGCCACGAAATTAGAGCCCAAACTGTTAAAGTCTATATTACAGCACACACACACTATCCTTGTCTATATTACAGCACACACACACTGTCCGGGTCTACATTACTTCACACACACGCTGTCCGGGTCTATATTACAGCACACACACACTGTCCCAGTCTATATTACAGCACACACACACTGTCCGGGGCCTATATTAGTTCACACACACACTGTCCCAGTCTATATTACAGCACACACACACACTGTCCTGGTCTTTATTACAGAATACATACACACTATAACGATCTACATTACAGCACACACAAACTGTTAAAGTCTATATTACAGCGCACACATGCTGTCCCAGTCCATATTGCAGCACACACACTGTCCCAGTCTATATTACTGCACACGCACATTCCAGGTCTATATTACAGCACACACACACTGTCCCAGTCTATTTTACAGCACACACTCTGTCCCAGTCTATATTACAGCACACACACACTGTCCTGGTCTATGTTACTCCACACACACACTGTCCCAGTCTATATTCCTGCACACACACAATCCAGGTCTATATTACAGCACACACACACTGTCCCAGTCTATTTTACAGCACACACTCTGTCCCAGTCTATATTACAGCACACACACACTGTCCCAGTCTATTTTACAGCACACAGTCTGTCCCAGTCTATATTACAGCACACACACACTGTCCTGGTCTATGTTACTCCACACACACACTGTCCAAGTCTATATTCCTGCACACACACAATCCAGGTCTATATTACAGCACACACACACTGTCCCAGTCTATTTTACAGCACACACTCTGTCCCAGTCTATATTACAGCACACACACACTGTCCTGGTCTATGTTACTCCACACACACACTGTCCCAGTCTTTATAACAGAATACACACATACTATCCCGTTCTACATTACAGCACACACAAACTGTTAAAGTCTATATTACAGCGCACACACACTGTCCCAGTCCATATTGCAGCGCACACACACTGTCCCAGTCTATATTACTGCACACGCACAATCCAGGTCTATATTACAGCACACACACAATGTCCGGGTCTATTTTACAGCACACACACATTGTCCCAGTCTATATTACAGCACACACGCCCTGTCTTGGTCTATATTACTTCACACACACACTGTCCCAGTCTATATAACAGCACACACACACTGTCCCAGTTTATATTACAGCACACACACTGTCCCAGTTTATATTACAGCACACACACTGTACCAGTCTATGATACAGCACACCCACCCTGTCCCAGTCTGTATTACACCACACACACACTGTCGGGTCTATATTACTGCACACATACACATCCTGATCTATACTACAGCACACGCACGGTGTCCCGATCTATATCACAGCACATACATACTTTCCCAGTCTATATAACATCACACACATACTATCCTGGTCTATTTTACAGCACATACACACACTGTTGTGGTCTATATTACAGCACACACTCGCAGTCCGGACCTATATTACAGCACACACACTGTACAAGTCTATATTACAGCACACACACTGTCCCGGTCTATATTACAGAACACACACACACACTATCTCATTCTATGTTACTGCACACACAAACTGTTAAAGTCTATATTACTGCACACACGCACTGTCCCGGTCCATATTGCAGCACACACACACTGTCCCAGTCTATATTACTGCACACGCACAATCCAGGTCTATATTACAGCACACACACACTGTCCCAGTCTATTTTACAGCACACACACTGTCCCAGTCTATATTACAGCACACACACACTGTCCTGGTCTATGTTACTCCACACACACACTGTCCCAGTCTTTATAACAGAATACACACATACTATCCCGTTCTACATTACAGCACACACAAACTGTTAAAGTCTATATTACTTCACACACACACTGTCCCAGTCTATATTACTGCACACACACACACACTGTCCCGGTCTATATCACAGAATACACACACACTATCCCGTTCTACATTACAGCATACACAAACTGTTAAAGTCTAAATTACAGCGCACACATGCTGTCCGAGTCCATATTGCAGCACACACACACTGTCCCAGTCTATATTACTGCACACGCACATTCCAGGTCTACATTACAGCACACACTCGCTGTCCTGGTCTATATTACTGCACACGCACAATCCAGGTCTATATTACAGCACACACACACTGTCCTGGTCTATACTACAGCACACGCGCGGTGTCCCGATCTATATCACAGCACATACATACTTTCCCAATCTATATAACATCACACACATACTATCCTGGTCTATTTTACAGCACACACACACACACTGTTGTGGTCTATATTACAGCACACACTCGCAGTCCGGATCTATATTACAGCACACACACTGTACAAGTCTATATTACAGCACACGCACACTGTCCCGGTCTATATTACTGCACACACAAACTGTTAAAGTCTATATTGCTGCACACACGCACTGTCCCGGTCCATATTGCAGCACACACACACTGTCCCAGTCTATATTACTGCACACGCACAATCCAGGTCTATATTACAACACAAACACACACTCCTGGTCTATATTACTGCACACACACAATCCAGGTTTATATTTCAGCACACACACGCTGTCCCAGTCTATATTACTGCACACACACACACACTGTCCCGGTCTATATCACAGAATACACACACACTATACCGTTCTACATTACAGCACACACAAACTGTTAAAGTCTAAATTACAGCGCACACATGCTGTCCCAGTCCATATTGCAGCACACACACACTGTCCCAGTCTATATTACTGCACACACACATTCCAGGTCTATATTACAGCACACACACACTGTCCTGGTATATATTACTGCACACGCACAATCCAGGTCTATATTACAGCACACACACACTGTCCTGGTCTATATTACTGCACACGCACAATCCAGGTCTATATTACAGTACACACACACTGTCCCAGTCTATACTACTGAACACTCACAATCCCGTTCTATATTACTGCACACACACTGTCCTGGTCTATATTACTGCACACGCACAATCCAGGTCTATATTACAGCACACACACACTGTCCCAGTCTATATTACTGCACACGTACAATCCTGGTCTATATTATACCACACACACACTGTCCGGGTCTATATTACAGCACACACACATTGTCCCAGTTTATATTACAGCGCACACACACACTGTCCCAGTCTAGATTACTGCATACACACACTGTCCCGGTCTTTACTCAAGCACTCACACACTCTGCCAGTCTATATTACTGCATACACACACTGTCCCAATCTAGATTACTGCATACACACACTGTCCCGGTCTTTACTCAAGCACACACACACTCTGCCAGTCTATATTACAGCACACACACACTGTCCTGGCCTATATTACAGTACACACACACTGTCCTGGATTACAGCACATGCACACTCAATTTTGAGCATCCTTGTGGTCTTGTTACGGGTTAAACTGTCCCTGTGTTTCATCCTAGTGTCTGTTACAGCGCACTCTCTGTCAGATTAGAGAACTACACTTATGAAATCACGCAGGAGCTTGGGCCTCATCATCCCTCTCTCCTGAACTCAGCATCTGAAGAGGACCACGGGTCATTCTGTGGTCCAGTGACAAGATGATCTTTAAGGATAAGGTTCATCTGGCCTGAGGTTCTGCAGGCCGGGCTGTAGTGGAACAAAATAATCAATTCAATCACCTTTCTTTCTAAGCTGGAGTGAGTTTTATTTTGAAAGGGTGGACTCGCAGGTTCATCTGTGTCTTGACTGTGCAAACTGTACTCTCAGGCCATTTGTCTGTCACCACTGTGATGAATAAAAAAGTACATTCTGAAATAAACTCACTGCTGGAATAAAAAAGATATAGCTGAAGTGATGTGACAGCATGGACACAAAACAGAGAATAAAACAGGCCTAAGAATTCTGCCCTGAGGAACTCCACAATAAAAGACATGTTTCTCTGACTCTGAGATGACTGCTTAATCATTCATCATTAATTATACAACAACAATGTCACAGTAACAGCATAAATGGAATCAGCAAAAGAGAAAACAAGGAAACTAAAATAGAGTTTCTCAAAGGGCACTTCATGAAATTATTTACTCAAGTGACAGAAAATCAGGTGTTGTGTATGCGAAGGAGGGAGATTTATTAAATTCTTAACCTCTAGTGCTAAGTTATTTTTTGCTGTGTGGTATATCACACATTCTGGAAAATGACACAGAAAAATAAATAAATCTGACCATTTTACCGAGTCCTTACTACAGTCTCCTCTTTTTAATTTTAAAAAGGTGATTCAAAGAAACTTAAACACTTATGCACAGACATATTTCTCCCCTTTTCTTTTCTGGCCAGAAATTTTGAAAAGTCAGTTGTCGATTTTGGATGTTGGGGGGATTTGTTTGAGGTGGATGAGCGCTGCCTTGCTCAATGGCACCTCAGTGGTATCCAAAGGCAAGAGCATGGGCCTTAATGTCATGGCGCAGCGCAGGGTGGCGCAGGGTGCAGGGAACCTGGCACATCCCACCCAGTGGTAATTTCATCTGATGCACCGCCGTGTGCAGCCCATTTGGCAATTTGGTAGACTGGCTGCACCGAGATGGGTACGACGGCGAACCAGGGGGAGGTGCCAACAGATTCGGGTTGGTGCTGAAAGCTCGTCAGCTCCAATCTGGTCTATTCTCAGCACAGGCGAAGCGCATCCTCCGCAGCTGTAATTTGGTGACAGGCGCACACGTCACCAAACCCTAAGAGGCAGGTATCCAGAGTGTCTGGCACATTTTAATGCAATAAACAATCACATGAATCACTATTTAATGTAACGGTCTGAACCAGCATATACAGTTGTGCCCAAAAGTTTACACCCCCCAGCAGAATTTCTGATTTTTTGGCCTTTTCTCAGAAAATATGAATGGTAACACAAAAACCTTTCTGTCACTCATGGTTAGTGGTTGGGTGAAGACATTTATTGAAAGAAAAAAGATAGTTTACTCTTTTTAAATCATAATGACAACAGAAACTTCAAAAATGATCCTGTTCAAAAGTTTACACCCCCTGGCAGTTTTGGCCTGATAACATGCACAAAATTTGGCACAAATGGGTTTGAATGTCTACTAAAGGTAACCATCCTCTCTGTGATCTATTAGCTTGTAATCAGTGTGTGTGTATAAAAGCTCAGTGAGTTTCTGAGCTCCTGACAGACACGTGCATCTTTCACTCAGTGCTACGTTGAAGTTTCTGGTTTCTGCGTCATGGGTAAAGCAAAAGAATTGTCAAAAGATCTGCGAGAAAAGGTATTTCAACTGTATAAAACAGGAAAAGGATTTTAAAAGATATCTAAGGAACTGAGGATGCCAAGAAGCACTGTTAAAACTCTAATTAAGAAGGGGAGAGAGAGGGATTCTGTTGAAATCAAACCACGGTCAGGCAGACCAACAAAAATTTCAGCTCCAACTGCAAGGACAATTGTTAGAGACACAAAGAAAAACCCTCAAATAACTTCTGCTGAAATATAGGACTCTCTGAAAAAAATTGGAGTGGATGTTTCAAGATCTACAATAAGGAGACTCTTGAAGAAACATGGGCTGCATGGTCGAGTCGCCAGAAGAAAGCCATTTCTACGCAAATGCCACAAAATATCCCGTTTACAATATGCCAAACAGCACAGAGACAAGCCTCAAAACTTCTGGAACAAAGATATTTGGAGTGATGAGACCAAAATTGAACTTTTTGGCCACAACCATCAACGTTACATTTGGAGAGGAGTCAACAAGGCCCATAATGAAAGGTACACCATTCCTACTGTGAAACACTGAGGTGGATCACTGATGTTTTGGGGATGCGTGAGCTACAAAGGCACAGGAAAAATGGTCAAAATTGATGGAAGGATGAATGCAGCATGTTATCAGAAAATACTGGAGTAAAATTTACAGTCATCGGCCCAGAAGCTGCGCATGGGACATTCTTGGACGTTCCAACATGACAATGATCCAAAACACAAAGCCTAATCAACCTGCCATTGGCTGCAGCAGAATAAAGTGAAGGTTTTAAAGTGGCCATCTCAGTCTCCTGACCTCAATATCATTGAGCCACTCTGGGGAGATCTCAAATGTGCAGTTCATGCAAGACAGCCCAAGAATTTACTTTTTGCCAAGAGGAATGGGCAGTTTTACCATCTGAGAAAATAAAGACCCTCATCCACAACTACCACAAAAGACTTCAAGCTGTTATTGATGTTAAAGGGGGAAATACAAGGTATTAAAAACTGGGGGGTGTAAACTTTTGAACAGGGTCAATATTGAAGTTTCTGTTGTCATTATGATTTAAAAAGAGTAAACTAATCTTTTTTTCAATAAATGTCTTCACTCAACCACTAACCATGAGTGACTGAAAGGTTTTTGTGTTATCATTCATATTTTCTGAGAAAAGGCCAAAAAATCAGAAATTCTGCTGGGGGGTGTAAACTTTTGGGCACAACTGTACATTTGTATGTATATTAATTGTCCCGTCACATCTGATGGCGGATAAAAGCCGTTTGTCGTAATGGAAACTTAACCTGATGGCAGCTGGGGTGTGATGCACACCTCATAAGTCAACAATAAACAGCCTCATAATCCGATACAGACTATATATCCGACATCTCTCATCTCATGAAATTCAAAGAAAAGAGGGAGAAATAGACGTAGATTGCCCATATTTCTCTGTTTCAGTCTTTAATGTTAACGTGATCTTAAAAGATGGAGTACATTACTGCAAGGAGGATGAGGAGGAGACACCGGGAGAGTATACAGTATATCACCAAAGGTTCTGCTATTTGGTGATGATGGACCAGGAATGCAGGTGGATCACAAGCATGATGAATGGATTAGTCTGCTGCTGTGTTTAAATGGAACTGTCACTTAATTTTGTGTCCTATTCATGACACAGGGACAGGTTACATCTGTCCCGCCAGCTGGCTCACACGGTGAAGCACATCGTGGCCTCCAATGTGCCCCGATGGCCCCTCCGCTTTCTCAGCTGCTGTTACAGTGACAGCGGCTCTGACCGTCTCCGCTATTTGGTTTTTCTAGCACACTGTGGTGCTAGAAAGGTTATAATACTTAACTAAAACTAAACTAAAAACGAAAACTAAAATTTAAAATACATTGCAGTTAACTCAAACTAATAAAAACTAGAAAAAACTAAAACAATTAGAACTAAAACTGTATCGTGTGTTCACAAAACTAACTGAAACTAACCAAAATTATAGACAAAATGTCTTTCGTTATCATTTTTGACAATATTTATTAGCCTTTAGGATTTAAATTAATCGAACACACTTTCCCAACCACCTTTACGACAGTTTTCGGCAGTTGTCAGCGCCGTACGGCACCATCATGGCGACGTGCTAGGACGTGTTTGTTTACTGCACTGACTGGCTGTGCTCTGGGCCGCCACGAAACGTGTTGTTGGAACAACTTGGAAGAAATGGCTAAAGTTGGGAGGAGGCGGCAGTGTCCCATTTGGGATTTTTTTGAGCACGACAGTGAGACAAACAAATGCAAGTGCCTGGCAGCAATTAAAACTGGTGAGATGTGTGGGGCGCTTCTTAAGGGGAAAATCCCACAAACTTAAAAACTCATTTGAGGAGCACCCATAAGGAGGCTTATACAGCCTATGAAAACAAGGAAGCCCAGAGTTTATATTGATGTTTATATTGATGTTTATATTTTTTTATATTAAGTTTATATTATTTTCCTGTGTTTAAGGCAGCAGCCAACTGTACAGTTTCAGCATTGACTGAGCAGTGAGCACTATGTTGGACTTGAAAATAAACAGTATTACAAAATACTTACTCTGACCTTTTTGAA
The DNA here is from genome assembly GCA_036419115.1 of Scarus forsteni. Classification (NCBI taxonomy): domain Eukaryota; kingdom Metazoa; phylum Chordata; class Actinopteri; order Labriformes; family Labridae; genus Scarus; species Scarus forsteni. Next base: position 3,848,625 of record JAZDUH010000431.1, read on the forward strand.
TCCTGCACCTGACAAATAAGGTATGAAAAAACTAAAACTAAACTGAAAGTAAACTAAAACTAAACTAACACTAAGCCTTGTTGCAAAAATCTAAACTAAATCTAAACTAGAATGCCCGCTCTAAAACTATTTAAAACTAAACTGTAATGGGAAAAAAAAGTCAAAACTAACTAATACTAAACTATAGTGAAATATCCAAAACTATTATAACCTTGGGCCACAGTGGTGGGGATCAGTCAGATCAATCAGTCGGTGAGCCTTGCCCGCAGCCCAACAGTGTTTCTATGGTGGGTAGACGTGATATGGAGATTTTACAGCCTGGGTGAACTGATTCAACAATAGAAACTGGTTTATATTATTTACATGCACACACCCAACACATTTATTAACACATTATTAATTAAAGTTAAAAGTTCCACTAAATAAACCCAATAGATCTGAATCAGGAAAAACGGTCATAAGGATGTATCCCTGACTAAAAGGATTTCCCTAAAGAGTCCAGTATAATGATAATAACGGGTCTATTGCCACGTTACTTTATCACAGTTTTCTTAATAATCACTGTGAGGACTGAACCCTACAAACACCTGTGAAGCCTCCTGATCTTTGACCCCCTCAGCTCCATTACAGCCCTGATTCAGATCACTGCCTCCTAAACCCTGTGACCTCACAATAACCATTAAAAAGGGAACATTAGAGCACAGCCGGGCTGAGATAAGAACCAGCTGAGGTTTAAATGTCATCCAGCAGAGGGTTTTAGTGGGAGCCTGCAGGTTCACAGAGTCTTTGTCCTGATTGTTCCTCTCTGCGTGAGTCACCGCGCCGCCACCGGATCGGCTGAAAGGTTAGCGAGCTTTGATTCAGACTCTGAGGACGAAGACGAGAGAGAGAGACACACACCAGACATTAGACACACAGATACAGCACCACGTCTCTGCTGTAATTATTCAGCTCTGATACCAAATTAAACTGATTAAAGCAAATCTCATTAGAGGAGTGTTAATGTATCTCTAATTAAGAGCCAATCAGATAAATTCACTCGTTAAGCCAAATGTGAGCGGGATGAAAAAACACAGTTACTGACGGAGGAGCATCCACCCTCCTGCTGATTACTGTGTGTGTGTGTGTGTGTGAGCGTGTGTACATATGTGTGTACATGTGAGTGTGTGTGTTGATGAGCTGAAAGGAAATGCTTCACAGTGAGAGGATGGTTGGAGGGGAATGTGGGTGAGAAAAGTGTTTCCTCAAACCACGAAGAAGAAAATACACTCACCTGGCCACTTTATTAGGAACACCTGCCGAGCCCCATGTCGGACCTCCTTCATTCAACACGGAGCTGAAACATCCATCAGTGATCTTATCTTCATGGCAGCATCACATAGCTGCTGGAGATCCATGAGGAGAATCCCCTGCTCCACCACACCTAAAAGCTGCCCTACTGAAGTGAGATCTGGTGACTCTTAAGGCCACAGGAAGGCTCCATCAGCAGATGGTCCACTGTGGTCATAGAGGGATGGACATATTCAACAATCCTCAGGTAGACTGCGGGTTCAGACTATGCTCAGGTGAGACTAAGGGTGTTTTCACACCAACCCTATTTAGTGCGCACCAAAGAAGTTTTGGCCCGGGGTTTGGTACGTCAGTGTCAATGTGAATGCAACCACCGCACTTTGGTGCGCACCAAATCAGCCGGTCAGAGACCTCCATGAAGGAGTGGTCTCGATCCGCTCCATCTCCCTACATTTGGTGCAGTTTCACTGGTGTGAAACAAAGTGGTCCAAACCGATCTACTTTTGATGCATTACTTCCTGTTAATCCCGCCGTTGAATATTTTGCTTACTCAAGTTGTCGATTTGTTTATTCTGGTTGAGGATTACGATGATTTACGAGGGTCCAGAAGGTCGCTGATGCCGTCTCAAACACGATAAAAAAAAGAACACTTGAAGGAAAATGTAGAAGAGAGCAAAACGTAAACATTGGTTGTTTGGTGTAGGAGATGGTTACCATAGTAGCCTCTTCTTCCTTCCCCTCTGTAGCAGGTTTGGTAACCAGTTATGTGCATATCGCCCCCTGCTGTTTCAAACTGAGTAAATACACAAGTGGGCCTGGTCATGGTTCAATGTTGCAAGTGTGAATGCAAGCCGGAGGGGGAGGGGGACGAACCGCACCGTAGCACGGTTCGAAACAAGTGGGCCTAATGTGAAATCGCCCTGAGGGGCCCAAAGTGTTCCCAGAAAATGTCCACACACCAGCAGCAGCAGCCTGAACCGCTGATCCAAGGCAGGATGGATCCATTATTTTCACACCAAACTCTGAGCCTATCATCTGCATGTGGAGCAGAAATCCAGACTCACCAGACCAGCCAACCTTCTGCTGTCCAGTTTTGGTGAGCCCATGTGAACTGCAGCCTCAGTTTCCTGTTCTCAGTTGACAGAAGTGGCATCAGGTGTGGTCTCCTGCTGTTGTGGCTCATCTGCTTCAGGATCAGACGTGTTGTGTGTTCAGTCACTCTGACCGTTCACCTCTGATCTTTGGGAGCAACAAAGCCCAGAGAACTGCTGCTCACTGGATATTCTCTCTCCTTCAGACCATTCTCTGTGAACCCTAGAGATAGCTGTGAGTATAAATTCCATCAAATCAGCAGCTTTTGACAGACCAACCATGCAACAGTCCCTCTCCTCCATTTTGCTTGAACTCAAGCAGCTTGTCTTTGTCATATCTTCAAATGCACTGAGTTGCTGCCGTATCATTGGCTTACTAGCTCATTATTGATATGCATTTCAGCAGATGTAACTAATGAAGTGGCAAGTAAGTGCTATGAAGTATCTATAAAGTATATATAATTTTAATTTTGGGTAGACATGGATTAGTTTAAAGGTGCTATGAAGAAAATCTATTACCGTTGACATAAAGACTCTGCTACCCATGGGCACACGCAGTGACTGTCGTAATGCTCTGTTCCAGTAACCTCGGAACTGGGAGTGATATTATATCCAACTTATCGGCGTTCCAGTTGAAGTCAGAAAAAAACATGCCGATCTACCAGGCTATTGTTAGCTGTTGTTGGCACGCCCTGCGTTGTTGTTCACAAATATCACATGAAGAATGTGATTATCACTATGGCAGCATTTTTGTAAATATAAGTCTAACAATACTATGTATACAGCTGATCTAGAGCGACACACCCCAGTTAGAAGGGCAAATAAATGGATTATTACAGGAGCTAAATAACTGTTCACACTGGGGGCATCCATCTTTGATTGTCAACTCGGGGGTGGCGAGGTTTCAACGAGTTCCCAGTAGGAAATTCAGACTTCGGGGGACGTTCCAGTTGTTGTTTCCTACTGGGAACTCGGAAATTCCTACTTCTGACTACAACTGGAACACACAAAAAGTCGTGACCCAAGCCAAAGCGTGTGTTTGTTGTGATGCTAATGAATACAGCTCGGACCTTCCTCAGAACTCTGCATTGCTTTACAACTTCTTTTTTCAACAACTTACAGGATGCAAAGCCACGAGGTAATGTATCTCTTTCTAGTTACGTAGCGGTAGTTTTTGATGTGTGACAACAAGCAATTTTTGGAAAACTTAGTATCGTAGTTTTGTAGCCGGCTATATATCACTACTAACAGCCCGGTGCTCTAAGACGTGTCCGAATAATGTAAATTTGCTCTAGTTTTAATTGTCTTGTTCCTGAAGTTGAGTATCCAGGCCAGTCCAGCCCGACCCTGAAGCTAAGGAATAGCATTTATAGATAACCTATTTTGATGCTATAAAACTCATCTTAAAGTGTGTATTTCCATCAGGCATAGATACAGTGGCCCTGAAGTGCAAATCACAACAGCAAATTAACTAAACACATTGGCAAAAAAACTAAACACAACAGCAAATTAACTAAACACATTGGCAAATAACTAAGCACATCAGCAAATTAAAAAAACACATTGGCAAAAAAACTAAACACAACTGCAAATTAACTAAACACATTGTCAAATTAACTAAACACATTGTCAAATTAACCAAACACAACGGCAAATTAACTAAACACAAATGCAAATTAACTAAACACAACGGCAAATACCTCTAGCGCTACCAGAAGGGGTAGGTCCTTGTGACGGTGTTAGTCGTCAATGATTGGACGAGAGAGAGAGAAAGAGAACTTGCTTGATTGGACGAAAGCATAGCTTAACCTTTGACCAGGAAGTTGTTGTTCATTTAGTGTGGTTTTTAAATATGAGCGTTACTGGTCATAGACATAGACATAATAATAAATCATCTTTCTTATGTCTATGTCTTGGATGTTTTAGAACCATGGTCTATGTTCGTAGACATCACAAACATCATATACGTAGACGCCTAATACGGCCTCGAGCGTATTCCAGCATCGCTGCCATATTGGAGGGGTCTCTTCACTCTGGTCTGGAGCGAACGCATTTATGCTCGTGTTTTGTGCAGCATAAAGTGACAGTAAACGGCGTAATATTGAAAGCAGATGAGTTTTTTTAGTTTAATTCCAACACAGCTGAGTAAAAACATATTCAAAGTTTAATACGCATGTCAACATAGTTTATATAAGATGTCTGGTTTGCATTGAATATTCTCACAGCACACAAAAACAAAAATATGATAAAATAATAATAATAATAATAATAATAATAATAATAATGATAATATTACTGTTGTTGTTACTACTATTACCATTCCTATATTATCATTATTTCTTATTCATCAGACTTGCTCATTTATTTTCTTGATCCCCTTCTTAAAGTATTGTAATTATTATCATTATTTCATCATCTACATACTTTTCACTTTTCTCCTTTCCTTAGATCTATTCTTCATTCCTTTACATAATTATTTCCATATTTTACTATATTTTATTCATTGCCCCCTTTACAGCTTCTCTCCATACAACTATAGTAAACCAATGACAACCCCTCCTTGTCCCTACCATCATATCACCTGCCACTAATGATGTTGTTGTTCCTCCTCTGCTTGTTAATACTCCACCCAATGTTTATTTTTATTTCTCTTTTTATATTTTTTTCTATTTATTTACTATGATATATTTATATAGAACCTTTACAATTACTATCATTATACTGACTATTATTATTATGTTTTTATTATCATTATTGTTATTATACAACAAAATGTGTGAAGTTGGCATTGTGAATAACTTAAAACTAAAAAAGTATATGAGTAATAAAAATAAACATTTTATAACATGTTTATTTTTAATACACTTATATACTATATTTTATATACTCTTAAATATAGTAAAATATGGAAATAATTATGTAAAGGAATGAAGAATAGATCTACGGAAAGGAGAAAAGTGAAAAGTATGTAGATGATGAAATAATGATAATAATTACAGTACTATAAGAAGGGGATCAAGAAAATAAATGAGCAAGTCTGATGAATAAGAAATAATGGTAATATAGGAATGGTAATAGTAGTAACAACAACAGTAATATTATCATTATTATTATATTATTATTATCATATTATCATATTTCTTTTTGTGCTGTGAGAATATTCGATGTACTGACATCTTATATAAACTTAAGAGACATGCCAGATTAAATCCTTGCAATAATTTAATTAGCCGTTATTATAATAAACTATACTTATTATGCTTACTTTAAATATTGTTTTACTCATACTGTGTTAGTACCATTGTGTTGAAATTAAACTCAAACCCATCTGCTTCCAATATTGGCACCATGACGTCATTACTGAGTTGCACAAAAACGCTGGAATTAAATGCGTTTGCCCACGTTTGGTGCTAGACCGGATAGATCTTTCCAATAATATGGCGACAAGAATTGACGCGCCAGAGACAGAGGAGGCGCTTTTCTTGCATGATATAATGCCCAGGACAGCCAACATAGACCATGGATTCATCATATCCAAGACATAGATACAAGAAAGATTATTTACTATTATCTGTCCCTCAAAGGTGTGAGCGGCCTCAGTCTCTGTCTTACCAAGACAGGATGAAGATTCTTTCTGAGACAGGATTTCCATTTCTGAGAACAAAAACAAGAAACTAAATCCCCATGTCCAGATCCTCTCCCTCAGTGAATCAGTAAGAACCAGACTGTCTCCACATGGTCTGAGACAGTTTTACCGTGTGAGGTGTCAGGACGTCAAAATCCGCTGCTGAGTTTCACCCACCAGGAACATTTTGGGGTAACAAGTTGCATCCATCCATCAGTCTTCTTCTGCTTATCTGTGTCAAGAACAACCAAGCAAGGAAACCACAGAGTCCAAATCAGAATCCAAAAACCAGAGTTTATTGCACAGTCCAAGGTTTGGTACACAATGGAGGTAATCAGGACAGGCTGGGTTTAATACACAAAAAAGCAGAGTAGCAGAGGTGTCCAAAAAAACAGAGGCAAGAAGGCATGGTCAAAAAACAAAGGAGGTCAGCAATGGGACTATGACATGAAACAAGAACGCCTAGAAAGAGTACTGGAACTTAACAATCGGGCAACAACACTGGGGAGACACAAGGGTTATACGTAAGAGGTAATGAGGGGCCTCTCCCAGGCTACTTTGTCCAGTTCTTCCTGGGGTATCCCGAGGTGTTCCCAGACCAACTGAGGGACATATGGCCCTTTTCCACTAGCATGCCTTGGCCCTACTCTACTTGGCCCTACTCTACTTGCAACGTGTTTCCACTAGCCTGGTACCTCCTGAAACAAGCTAGTTTTAGTACCTACTCCACACTGGTTCCAAGCGAACTGAGTCGATACTAAAAGATGACATCACTGACTGCCAGCTACTGATTGGTCAGACAATGTTGTCATCGATGAGTCATGAGTGCGATGACCTAGCATGCTAGTGGTAGCTACTATTAGCTTACCCTCATACGTCTTTTTCTTTGCAGCTTGATTGCTCTTGTCCTCGGCTTCATTCTGTTTCCAAAACTCTCCTGTGCTTCTCAAGGAGCATTTCTTCTTGCCACCTGCAGCCTTCTTCTGCTTTCCTTTTTTACTTGGTTTGTGACAAAAAGCCACAGATTGTTGTGCTCAAAATGACGTCACCACAGTGCCGCTCAGCTGTTTACAGCAACACTGCACCCTGTTGGGCAGGCGACTGGGGCTAATGGAAAAGCAGCACAAGGCGAGTAGAGTAGAGCCGGGTAGAGTCGAGTAGAGCAGAGTAGGGCTAATGGAAAAGGGCCAATAGTCCTTCCAGTGTGTCCTGGGTCTTTCCCGAGGTCTCCTGCCAGTGGGACATGCCCGGGACACCTCACCAGAGAGGCATCCAGAAAATATCCTGGCCAGATGATCGTGCCACTTCTTCTAGCTCCTCTCAATGTGGAGGAACAGCAGCTCTACTCCGAGCCCCTCTGGGATGACCAGACTTCTCACCCTGTCTCTAAGAGAGAGCCCGGACACCCTGCGAAGGAAACTCATTTCATGGACTCGTGAGTTTTTGTCGATCACGACCCACAGCTCGTGACCGTATGTGAGGATAGGGGTGAAGATTGACTGGCAAATTGAGAGGTTCACCTTGCAGCTCCGCTCCCTTTTTACCACCTGTTGATCTCCTGGGCCATCCTTCCTCCGCTTATGAACAAGACTCCGAGGTACTTGAACTCCTCCACTTGGGGTAGTTTCTCGCTGCAGGTCACGGTCTGATGAAGCCAACAGGACCACATCATCTGCAAAAAGCAGAGACCCAATCTTGAGGTCACCAAACCAGGCCCCCTCAACACCCTGGCTGTTCCTAGAAATTCTTAAAGTAATGAACAGAAAAAGTTGCAATAAAACTGTAAACCAATGACCACAAAGCACATGATGGTCAAGAATACTTAAAATCAGGAGAAATATGCCTGAAAACACTGTAACCTTCGGCCTTGATGAGCACAGGTGAAGAGGAGAAGGAGCCAGAAAGAGCCAAACATCTAAATAAGACAGACATAATAATAAACTAAAAATTATCTGATGTAATTAAATAATCCAGCCTTACAATCACATAACAAAATAATAAGATCAGAGATAGGAAATCAGGCTAAAGATGCAGAGGCTCAGTCATTCGTCAGTAATAGTGTTGAATAACAGGAAGACCTTCAGCAGAGAACACAGAAAATAAGCAGCAAGAAAATACTGTACAAATACTACACAAAGATAAATGAACATGAATATGACTTTATGTAATAAAAGTTAAATATAAATGGATTGGAAGAAATTTATGGAAGCAACAGAATGGAGTTATGTGTACAGAACCTCAAGAAAGACACATGGGCATGTTTTCTATATTAAACCACATCCTTAAACCATTGTAGGATCCTCTAGGCTCACACATTAGCTTAATGGAGCCTTGTAGTGCTGCCCTTTTACACCGACCGGTTCATATTCTCCCATTGAAGCATATTTAAGGCTCTGAGCAGCTTTAAAAACACCATGAGAAAATTGGAGATTCATGAGGTATTTGTGAGATTTTAAGGAAACAGGAGGAGCAGTGGAAACATCAGCTTATGATACTGCATGTCCACATCAATGTTATTTCCACAGAATGCTGTGTAATGAAATTACCCAGAAACCCAGAGCACATGTTTTAGCTTGATCTACTCGGTTGAGATTGGTTGAAGCAGCTCAGACTAAAAATTCACTCTCCGCATGTTTCCAGTGAACCAGCACAGAGTTGAGCTTGCAGAGACTGGAGGAGGCCTTGTGCCGAGGCCAGACAGCAATAAGGGATGACATCCTCAAGCACAGCTCCACAGCAGGCTGCTCTGTCTGCAGAAAAGATTATTAAACAAAAACAACAAAAACCAGGAAACTTTTAAGATGTTTGTAAGTATTTGATCTACCTAACCCTGACTGCTGTCAGTTTGTGCTCTGCACAGATCAGTGACTGCTGACTATGATGTGACATCATCACGTGCACGCCCTCCATATGTTACATACATCAAATATGTTAGGAAATATTAAAGGTGTAGTGTGTAGAAGTTGGCAGTATGTCGCTGAAAGAAACGGTGAATAAAGGATAGAATGTTTCTATTGTTATGGAAATTCCATCAAAATAGGTGTGCAATGATTCCCATAAAACTTTCTTTTTATTAAATTAGAAAAAGCTTTTTTTATCAAATACAGACTCCACAGAGTCTCCCCTCAGTGGAGTCTGACATAACGATCCACCATGTTGTCTACGGGTGGGTTTTGGGGACAAAAAAAACAAACCTGAATATGAGTCCAGCTGCCAGTCCTGAAATCTACCTGAATATCATGTGTCATCTTGACTGACCTACAATCTATTAAAATAATAGTATATCTACAAAGTATATACTAATAATATTTTATCTGTAAATAAAGCTTGATTTGATTTTGATTTGATAAATATGAATGAAAAACCCTCACCTTATAACTGTTATAAATGACGTACTGTTCAAGATCCTTTTTGGTCTCCACTGGCTCTCTTTGCTGAGTGATATGACGTTTTACTACAGCTGCGTTCACACCGCAAGCGACCCAGCTACCAAAATCGCGTCACCCATGGGACCTCATTTTGGTCACCGTTGCCATTGGCTGTCGCTCGGTGACGTCACATCCGCTCGAGTTTCACCGCGATCATATCATATATCATATAATAAGATGTATAAGCAGACATTAACCCAGCTGTATCCTTTTCATTCACCTATCAACCACAAAACACTGCAGCTGATGCCCTGCAGCAGCATTATCTGTGAGTTTCTTGCGGTCCGTCTCAGCGGAACTAATGTCCTCACTGACCAATGATTCTCACGGACATAAATTGTTCCTCTGGAGTCCAAATGAAAAACTGTCTGTCACGGGCACCGTCACACATGTACACACCGCTGATTGGCTGTTGTCGCACAGCCACAGATGACATCGTCTGAAAAAATCAACTTTTTTTTACTTTCACATCTTGCGACAAGCTATGTCGTAGTGTGAAAAGCAGCTGTTTGATTGTGGGAGGGTTAGCCCCGCCCCATCGTGACTGTACATTGACTTTGCATGGAGTGATCGCCGAGTTAGTACAAATAGCATGTGGTGTGAACGCAGCATAACAGACAGGCTCATTCCAAAATCTGAACGCTAGATGTTGCTAAAATGCCAATTTCTACACACTGCACCTTTACGGAAGGAACAAACTTTTAGGATTGTTTGAGGCTGAACACTTTCAGAAACTGTTTTCAAGCAATCATGAATAAACATGGCTGTTCTTGATCTAATGATCTGATTGAGTTGGTGCCCATGGCTGTGGTCATTATGTTTGTATGATTATTAAAAAACTATCAAAAATGACTGAACTAGGAACCCAGCCATGTTATAGCCCGTTAGCTGTTTGTAAGCAACCATCTTTAGAAAAAAAATACAATAATGTGTTAAAATTCCAGAGTGGGGCAGTGTTGGAGCTTATTTCAGGTATGTTTATCTGAAAAGCTATTCCTATTCCCAAGACAGTTATGTGAGGACTAGAGGTGCTAAGACGCTCATGTCATGTCGTCATTAATGTTACCCTCCATGTTCTTCTTTATTCAACGAGACATCATCTTTAGACTCATGTCAGCCTGTGGCATTACTTTTGATGGAGGCTGTGCAAAGGTCTGTTGAACCAAGAGAGGAAGAATAAAAGAAGTCCTGAAGTCTTCGCATCCTAACAGAGAAGAAACAGCTGCCATGTAATCTGATGATTCAGAGCAGCAAGTTTACTTAAGTACATTTGACCCTGATGGGAGTCTGAGGATCATTCCGGAGGCTTAGAGACGGCCCTCTGTGAAAATGGCGGCCTGTTTTTCCAGCTGTGAGCCTGACTGTAAAGTGATGTTTATGGTCAGGCTGCGGCGGTTTGCAGAGGGCGTCGGCGTGCTGAAGACTCAGCAGTCTGTGGTTATTATTCTCCTCAGAGCTCCAGCTGATGCTGATCTGCCCTACAAGGCCAAGGAATGTCAAAAATGAGGGAGTGGACGAGGCAGGATCTCTCTGACATCCCCACACAGAAAACATGATGAATCAACAGCTTTAGGAGGAGACCCACTCCAAATGAACATTTCAGACTGATCAGAAACTCAACAGCTTGTGTCTGAGCGAAGAAAACAACAGATCAGCCTAAAGGTCCATGTCCAACAGAATCATTTCCTCTGCTTCAGATGCTGATGAAGGGTGTTATGGATCAGAGGAACATGAAACTTTTGACTAAACTCTCCGCACACAGCCAAGTGCTTATGCCTCTTTAATGAAAATGCCCCTTAAATGCTGTTTTTACTTCCTGGGTGTTATGATGTCACATCTATACAGCCTGTTTATGGGTGCTTTCCCACTAGGGGGAGGTGGTCTCCGGTGTGTTTGAAGTGGACTTGGCACTGTTCGGTTGAGATGTGAATACAGTCATGCCAGGATACAGGACAGAAAAGTTGACGCCGCTGCATGACGTCATGGTTTTCCCTTCTCGCTTTAAACATGAAAGCTTAAGATTCACTTTGAAGTGGCAAAGAAATAAAGTTCTTGCTTGAAATTTTGGCTAATTAGGACATCCAAAAACAACTGAACTCCATACATAACTAGAAAAGCACTCGGAGAGCGCAGACCTTCGCCAGCACCACAGTCCTCCCCCATATTGTGATTTTTACCATAAATATTAGGCCTTCCTTTATTTAATCAAAATATTTAGATTCCTTGTCAATGAAAACATACCATTAGCAATTTGATTAATAATGATATCTATTTTAGTTCAGTAGTAATTCACCAAAATCACATTTTTCATCATGGCGGATCCAGATGCTGATCCCATTGACTTTTCTGCACTTTGAAAGATTATACACTCTCTTCCAAAGGTACTGGGACAGTGAGGCTCTTATTTTTGGTTTGAGATCAAATGATGAAGATGAACCACGAGATCAACAACAGCTTTTATTTCCATTGTTTTTCTCACCTCTTTTACTCAGTGCACCAGCAGATTCTGTTTATTTCTGAGATGTGTATCAGACCCAGACATAGATACCTGGAATAATGATTCTTCCCATATTCATCTTTTGATTTCAAATGTTTTCATTCATCACAAGAATAAAATAACTGGCCTCACTGTCCTGATGCTTTTGGAGGGCAGTTTATTTTTGTAAGAGTTGAGAACTTCCTTTTTTAACAGATAATAAACTTTTTTTCCACTTTCTTTGCATTTATAGAGGTACATTTGGTTAATAAGAGACCAGTTTAATTACACCACAAAAAGGCTGAGCTACGTTGTTTCTCATGATCTAGTTTCATGAGTTTTTCTCATTTTCCTTATTTGGTCAAGTGTGCTCTTCTGTCAGACAGTGTTATTCTATTATATTCATATTGTAAGTATTTTTTTGTGTGAGAATTTCTTTGTTCATAGTCTCACTTTACTTATTCTCTGTTTTCCTTCATTTGGAAGTTGTAGCGTAAAGGTTCTGAATGTTGCAACCTTGATTCTTTTATTTACTCTTATCTATTTTAATGTCTTTTTTGATATTCCTACTGCTACACTGTGTATAAGAGCACCTGAAAAAACAAATTTCCCCATGTGGATTAATAAAGCATGTCTATTTTTGATTTGGATAATGTCACACTTCAGGGATTTCCTGCTCAGGGCTGATATTTCTCTATGTAACACTTAACCATTAACTCTCAAAAATGAATGAATTCTAATGAACAAGCTCATATTTAAACTCAGATGAGGGTGTTGTTGGACTCCATTTATTCTCTCTTCTTTCCACTTTGACACACACCATCACTCAGATTGCTGATGAGTAAGATTGGAGAGCGTTTGGTGAATTAATGATTTCATCTTTCATGTTGGCTGCCTTGTTGTGAAGGGCTCTCACTTTAAAATGTTCTGATTATTAGAGATGATTTTTTTTAATCCTGTTGTTGCACGTGATGCCTCTTTGGAAAGAACAACAGACTGCTGTTTGGTTTTATTTTGTATGGTTTTCTTGTATTTTCCTCTTTTAGGTCTCCTGTGTTTCCTGTTGTACTGTCATGTCCCTGTTCATAGTTAAGTTACCCGTTTTGTGTCATGTTTCCCTTCTCTTGTGTTTCCTTTTTTATTTTGAAATCTTTGTGGTGTGTCTCCCTGATGATGATTGCCTCCACCTGTGTGGTTGTCGCACCTGCACTCGACGTTGCCCCAGTGTATTTAGCCTCTGTGTTCCCTGTTCTCAGTGTTGTCTCCTTTGTTTCACTCCTCATGCGTGCTTCAGTGTTCTCCAGTGAGTTTTTTAGTTGTTTCTCGTGTTTTCTTTCGTTGTTCACCAGGGGCCTGTGGCACAAAAGTAGGATTCAGACATCCAGGATAAATGAGTAAGCCTGGCTCATCGAATCCAAAACAGGGGGGTTCAGGCTCATTTGGATGCATAAACAGCCAAGCGAGGATAAGAGTATGTATGCTGAGGAGTGTTGCGACCGTTTACGACAGCTGCGTCCAGATATGGTCCAGATTCTCTACTGGTTGCACAATGGCGGCGCCCTGACGAGGGATATTCTGGCTTCAAATCGGTTAAATGGCGGAAGGCGGAGCCACGCTATCCAGTTCTTATAATACATCCATGGTCTGAACGCAGAAGAAAAAATGCAAAGGAAAATTCTTTGTGTCTTTAAGTCAGGAGTGTCCATGTAAACGTAGCCTGAATCACCCTGTGAAGAGTTTCTATGAGTCCTTCATACAACTCCTCCCCTTCTATTGTTGTTGTCCTCTTCTGTAGCAAGATTAAAATCTGCTGCCTTGGTCAGTTCTTTGGAACTGAAGAAGCTTCTTGGATGAGAAGTGAAATGTCTTCCCAAAACTGAACATAGTCCAGTTGCCTCGATTTTGAATCTTCTTTATGTTTCACCTTTACTGTGGTTGCCATGGCTTAATTTCCTCCTTCTTCAGCCAGCTTGCTTCCTGATTGGCTCGGCTCTACCCAGTTTGCGTCGTGTTTTCTCTAGCCCGGTGCCTCCCATGACCAGCCAGATTTTAGTACCTACTCTGCTCTGGTTCTCAGCGAGCTGAGTCAATACTAAAAGGTGACGTCGACCAGTGGCTGGCTACTGACTGGTCAGACAATGTCGTCATCAATGAGTCATGGGCGCGACGACCTAGCATGCTGGCGGTAGCTACCATTAGCTTACCCACATACGTCTTTTCTTTGCAGCTCGATTGCTCTCGTCCTCAGCTTCATTCTGTTGTATAGCTTCCAAAACACTCCTGTGCTTCTCAAGGGGTATTTCTTCTTGCCACCTGCAGCCTTCTTCTGCTTTCCTTTTTTACTCAGTTTGTGACAAAAAGCCACAGATTGTTGTGTCGCACTCAAAATGACGTCACCGCAGTGCCGCTCAGCTGTTTAAAGCGACACTGCACCCCGTTGGGCAGGCGACTGGGGCTAATGGAAAAGCAGCACAAGGCGAGTAGAGTAGAGCCGGGCTAATGGAAAAGGGCCACAAGATGTGTCAGAGACGTCTCTCATGCCTGAGGCTGGCCTGTTACGCAGTGAGAAAAGTAAAGAAGAATCACTGCATGCACGAGGAGCTGAGCAGCGGCTGATGGTCTCTGAAGACTGATCCATCTGAAAGGATCAAACCAGCTGGTACATTACAGGACACATGTTTTGTTCATTCTTAAGTTTGAAAAGAAAAAGTGATTATAGCTAAAACTTTAGCTCTTTTATAAGTTCTCCTTTACCTCTCCTGTCAGGCTGATTGTGTTACTCTCCTGAGTGAAGAACATCCCGACAGTTTGTCAGATGTTAATAATCACATCATGCTGCTCCCAACTTTGGTGTAAAGATGATTTTTGATCTCGTTGGCTAAAACATTTTCAGTTGGCACTTGTGGAAGCTCGACCGGCTTCAGCCTTTTATCACAGGGGCTAATCCACTGGATCCTGTTAACCCCCCCCCCCCCCCCACACACACACACACACACACACACACAGAGTGGACCCCCTCTCCAGTTAATTAGATTGTGTTCAGAGAGTTTGTGGGGCTGTGTGTTAATAGAGGAGGATTAGAGAGACAATGGAGGCTGAGAGGCCTCAAGCTGTGAGGAGGCAGAGTTCACAGATGGAGGGCTGAGCTGCAGGAACGTGCACGCACACACATGCATGCATGTACACACTTAAAGTTAGCCTAAGGGGCCGTTTACACAAGGCTGAATACAGTCAAATTCGACACGTTTTAATTTCATTTTGGCCTTGTGTTCACATGAGAACTCTGCAGAGTGCCTGAATCTGCAAACTTTTGAAACCAGAGTTCAGGGTGGACAGATTTCAGAACGCTCCACCATGCAGCGCCGCGTAAACCAAGATCAGAGCGTTTCAGGATGAAACATGAAGGCTGGGCGCACATACCAGGAACAACAACAGCTTCATCGTCTACAGAGGAACATGTGTGCTGCCTATCGTGCTCGGTTTGTTATCCAGACAAAACTATCCAGACAGATTTCTTGTCTGAACAGATTTGTTGTCCAGACAATAAACTCCTGCGTCTTTATGCGTCCACTCACCATTGTTGTTTGGGAAAAATTTATCTTCTTTGTATGTGTGTTGTAGCAGTGCTGTTTCTCTGCAAACTTACATCACCATCTACTGAACTGGGATGCACACTACAGCGCTTTCATTCATTTCCAACATCTCCATCTGAACATGTATGGAATTTGAATACACAAAGGAAAAGTCTTTGTGTTTTGAGTCACAGAGTCTCCGCGTAAACATAGCCTAAAGGCCTTTGCACACCAGATGCGTAATAATAATATTTTGCACAGTTTTGTTTTTTTTTCGAATTCAATGTTTTTCGGTGCAAGCTTTCACACCAGCGCTAAGCAAAATTGCGGCTTTTATTTTTTCAGACCGCGATCGATTTTCCCAACTTCTGCTCGCGACGAGTACACAACCGACCAATCAAAACACTCGTCACACACACAGAAGCATTCAACATGGCAGAACGGCTGATCATCTTTGTGTCCCAGCACCCGGTTCTTTTTGACAAAAGACAAAACTATGAAGACAACGATTTTAAAGACAACATTTGGAGGAGAATAGCTGCAGAGATGGAGAATGACAACGGTGTGCATATAATCAAGCTCCCACCGATTTTAATTGTGTTTGTTTTAACAATAGCCGACACAAGCTAAATTGTAGCTGTTGTAAACTGTTAATGCCGTTATTGTCGGCTGTTTTAACTGTCATAAAGATACATGATACTTCTGTATTCCCTTTTTGCTTGTCGTTTAAAGTATGATCTACACAGGAAAATACAGCAATGTAATGACAATAGTGTTATCTGTTATTTGACAGTAAAGTTATCTAAACAAGCGAGTGTCAAAATTCGCCTCCGAATTATTTGCAATTTCGTGACGTTTATTTGCGTCACTGCTGGTGTGCAAAGGCCTTAAGTCAGCAACAAAATCTACTTGTGCAAAACAGTTATCAGTTTGAACAACAACCTTACCATTAATTCCATACAGTTTATCAGATTCAAACTGGATTTTTCTGGAAATTAAAGTGAAATATTTACAGAAATGATCTGCATTACGAAACAATCAGAAAAAAGTTACCCCCTGCAATTTACAACCCACAAAAAACGAAACACTCTCCTTTGTAGACCACCCGTCTATATTTCCATCATAATTCATAATCATAATCTTCTCTGGCTCCAACATGAAGATTTGACATCCTTTAGGCCTCTTCTCTAACAGTTCAGACGCAGAAACATCATCACTGAGTCTCAAAACACAAACTTATTCGTTTGTGCCATGAGGAAAATGAACAATAGAGAAATGCAAAAGCTCTATCCTCAAAACTCTATTGTTTTGACACGCAGTTGCATATTCAAAAGAGTGCATGTCAGGCCAAGAGCTCTGGGCAAAAAGTTTACACTTGTGATATTAACCATAGTGCAGCTCTACTACTACTCAAATTTGGAATACATGGACTCAATTTTGGTCAACTTGTGCCTGAGTAGACTTTACTAGTGAAGCAAGAAGTGTCAAAAGTGCTTCTAGTCCACCATTTGTGATACTAGAAGTACTAGTAGACTTAAAAATGTTACTGATAAAAACTCAAAGTTTTACTAGTAGCATTAGCAAAAAAAATTTCTTATAGTGATTTTGTGTCACTAGTAAGGTCTATTTGTGGACTAGTTGTGGCAATCTAACCTGACAAGCCAGATGGACGCTCAATATATCTGCCACACAAATATTTCACTAGTCCATCTGGGTAGGAGCCCTTTGAATTTGTTTTCAGGGGCAGAACGTTAAAAAAAATACAAGCTTGTGATTGGACAATCGTTTGGCTCGTCACATTCATCACAGACCAAACCACATCAAGCAGGGTTGTCTCCTATAATGCAGCATACATAGCGGCTAATGTAGTGGCTAATAGCTAACAACAGTTAAAAACAATTAATGGATGTTAGCCATAACACAAACAGCTAACAACAGTTAATGACTGTTAGCTGTTAGCCGCTAACTTAGCTGCTAACAGCTAATGGCCTTTTACTATCGTCTTACACTAAATTGTACCACACAGATGATTCATTTAACACTTCTATGTAACATGAACCTCGTCAGACAATCCCTACAAATAAACTCCTGAGAAGGGCAGATTTCACCAAATTTACTGAGTAACCATGAGGACAATAGGCTAATCGGCATGTCCGTTCTCAACTTCCGGTTGACGTCACGTCCACATTCTGCTGCTCCCGCCTCTCTTCCCTGATTGGGCCGCTAAGAATTCAGCTGAGTGAATTCGTTGCACAACGGAGGCTGGCAAGACGGACCTGCAGGATTTCAAAATCAGGCAGGTTGATCTGCTCTGCAAGGCTAGTGGCAAACACCTTTACCAGTGAAACATTTTTACCTCCGCCAAGGAGGTTATGTTTTCGGGAGAGTTTGTTTGTCTGTCTGTCCGTCCGTCAACAAATTGATTTTGATGAAATTTTCAGGAAATGTTCAGCATGGGAAAAGGAAGAAGTGAATCAATTTGGTGTTGATCTGGATCAGCGTCGGGCCGCCATGACGAAAAATATGATTTTTGTGAATAACTACTTTACTAAAATAGATAATACGAATCCAACTGCTAATGGTATGTTTTCATGATCAAGAAATCTAAATATTCCGATTAAAAAAAGGTAGGACTAATATTTATGGTGAAAATCACAATATGGGTGAGGAGTGTGGGACTGGGGGAGGTCTGCGCTCTCCGAGTGCTTTTCTAGTTTTATTAGTAAAAGTAAACTCAAAATTTCTCTCTGGTAGTACTAGTAAAATGCTTTAAGTCTACTAGCACAAAATAAAAGGTAAACTTTTTAAAACTAGCTGCTATAAGTATAGCTCTGTCCACGAGGAGGAACGTTTTTTCTCTCATTCCTATCCCTCGCCCCAAACTCCGTCCATAATCAGCGCTGCAGTAGCACCGCAGGAATTATGGGATATCTGAGAGGAGAACAAGATCTGAGTGTTTGGTGTGTCCTCCTCTTTTGTACTGTCTCCGTTTGATGTTGAGAAGAAGCTGAAGAAGAAAAGGAATAAGAGGCAGATAAGGACGGAGCGGAGCAGCCAGAAGGCACACTGCGGCGGAAGAGAAATGTGAGGAATGTTTGAGTCAGAGCGAGACGATGTGACAGATCACAGATTAAAGTACAAGCACACCCTCATCAGTGTGAGTGTAGGAACAGGAACACACCTCTGCTGTGCACTCTCTGCTCTGACTCAGAGGACTCCTCATCTGTTCACACTCCGGTGCTGATTGATTGACGGTTTACACTTTCATACAGACTGAGGCTGAAATTAAAAATGTTAAAATATGAATAATTAATGAAAATGTAACTGTGGGTCAACATGTTTAAGTAAGAAGAAGCTCCTGAAGTCCATCATTAAATACCAAAACTGAGTTCAGACAGTTTAAGGAACAAACTCTGCTTTGCTTTGTGAGTGGCAGCTGCACAGAAAGTGAAACACGAACCTCTCTGAGAGCCGAGGAGGAGAATAAAGACCAAACTCTCTGACCTGCCTCATGTGGTGTGAGGGAGGCTTAAGGTAAGTTTTTTAGCTGACAACGCCACCCAGGGAATTTCACCTCTGGGAAATTACAACCAGAAAACCACTCTCTGTACTCTAAATTTAACAGTACAGGTTTGTAATACCACTGGACAGAGGCAGGTTAGAGTACAAAAATATGTATATTTTTATTCCATGGCACAGTTTTAAAAAAACACAATAAAATAAATCAAACCAACCCCAAATAAACAAATTCAAAGCAAATAAAAACTGCAACCAACCCAAACAACAACCCAAGGAATAGGGATGGCTACTGAATTCTGTAGGTACTACCGAGTACCGATTCACGTAAAATCAAACGGTGCCGTGTTTAGGTACCTAAACGCATCCTTGTGACTGTGAGGGAGTGGAAGAAGCAGGCACACTATTGGGTAGAGTAGGTGAATTTCCATACCGGACTTGAAAGCAGCACAGCAATAGCGTAATGACGTCAGCAGCTGCGGGCTCAGTCAACAATGCAAGCATGGCTGAGAGAAAGTGCTCTAAAGTATGGCTCTACTGTATTAAATGTGATGGAGATTATGCTCGCCGCAATATTTGTGATGCCAAGTGTAAGGCCAGCGGCGGAAATACTTCAAATCTGAGGAAGCACCTGGTGACACACAAAATTTTCCTTAAAGCTGAAGAGTGCACAATTTTTGATAGCCTCAGATCTACGACCACAAAGGATTCATTCAGCACTGTTAGCACGCCTGTGTCCAATGGAGACTAGTGGTCTGCAGCCAGAAACACAGGAAAAGAAATGGCTTTAACATTTGGTGATGGCAGCAAATGCGACAAGGAGGATACCTGGTCCAGGTAAATAAGCCTCGTGTTTAAGATGGTATTAGCTTGGCATTTTAATGTGCGTCAGTTATCATTATCAGGTCGGTTCCTCGTACTTTGTAACGTTAATGTAAATGCTTTTTTTATTTACAGCTCTGTCTGACCCATTGTTAAACTGCCCTAAAGTTAAAGTGAGGGCTGCAGTTAATTTATTAAGTTGTGGTTCATTTTAGTTACTGGTTTTCATGTTGAAGAAATTTTTGGAACAACTACAATGTTACAATACAAACAGTTGAATGTTGTTTTGATATATATCTGTCAAATTTTATATATTGAGAAATAAATTTACATTGAAAAAAATTGAGATCTTAATATTAAACAAATTCATATTTATTACCCCATAAACACACGCAAAAGTACTGAAAATTGGTACCGTTGAGTACCGATACCGATTTCCAGGTACCGGGCATCGGTATGGTATCAGTTCAAATGTGAAAGGTACCCATCCCTACCAAGGAATAAATCAAATAAATACAATCATGCAAATGAAAATACCTAACTTAGCCAAATACAAGATAATAATCAAGGTCAAAGAAACACAATTAAATATAAATAACCACACTCATGCAATTTAGGAAAACATAACATTATAATTCAATGAAACAAGTTATTGCAAAATACCTGAAAGAAAGACATAATCCAAAACAATATTAACTAATCCCACAACTTAAACCACTTTTAAAGGATAAAAACGACCTGCACTGGATGTTGACCGTGAATGTTACACCTGCAGAGCGCTGAGGCGGGGACACAAACTCGCCCACCTTGAGCCTCCGTAGAAGAGGGCTTACAGCGCTGAACTTGCAGCCAGAATTCATGGCAGCAGGTTAATTATACAGTCCTGACAAGGCTTGATTTCACCGTCCTGTTGTCGAGTCCCGAACCTTCTGTGATGTCACATGTCGTGTCGTCGGAACGGTCTGAACAACCAGCACAGAACCGGCACCGGACAACAGTGTCAGAACAACAGCATCAGCCGTGGGTCCAAGGCTAAAAGGGAAGAGCCGCGTGAAGGGCTCGCTGCTCCGTCACCATTACGCACAGAATGCATGGATAATGGATCAGGGGAAAGGCAGAGCGCGTTACCTGGATCGCAGATAATTAAATGCATCGCACACAGCCATACAACACAGGTTTCACGTGTTGAACCACACACCCAGCGAGACGCCGAAACACCTCCAGAAGAGGACGGGATTAGACAGAGAGGCCGCGCAATTAGCCACACCTGTATATATAGACGTGCCAGGTGCCCTCCCATCCACGCGCAGCGCCAACAGTGGCAAGGAGGGACACACACCTCCGGTCACACTCACATTACACATGCAGTGAAGATTACTGAAATGAGTGTTGAGGCTGATGATAGATGTACTGAAAATGAAGGAATAATGGCCACCATGTGTCCCAGACCTTGGTTCAGTGTGACGGCTGTGCACGCTGTCCAGATTAAGACATGAGTCACATGACTGACAGGATCAGTAAGAGATGACAGAGTCAACACGTTTAAAATAAAAGACAACTGATGAATCAGGTCGGCGACCATCAACATCTAAATCATATTATCAGGAGTCAAATATGGTGGCTGATTTATTCTCTTTAAAGGTGCAGAGTGTAGAAATCGGCATTTTAGCGACAGCTAGTGTTCAGATTTTGGAATGAGCCCGTCCGTTTCTAACACATCACATGACTAAGCGACAACAGCCGGTGAAGACCAGAAAGGATCGTGAACAGAGCATCACAACATTTACAAGGTGAGGTTTTTTTTTTTAATCATATCTGTAACTATTATTTTGATAGATTATAGGTCAGTTAAAGATGTAGTGTGTAGAAGTTGGCAGCATTTCGCCGAACAGAAACGGTGAGTATAGGATATAATGTTACGATTTGAATGCAAGGTCTGTAAAAATAGGTGAACAATCATCCCATCAAGCATTCATTTTCTTTTTATTTAGATAGACACAGCAAAAATCTTCCCACATCTAGTACTCAGGCAGGTGCGTCGGACAAGTACAATAAAGTCCAAATTTGAAGAAAAAAATCCGGCACACTGGCCAACTTCCAGAATTTATTGCAACGTTTCAGTCAAAGACCTTTTTCAAGCAAATGTTTGTGAAACAAAAGGCCACCCTTTGATAGGAGTGGCTGTGTGACTCCAACCAATCGTCTTTTCACATGTGTGATACAGAAAAATAGGGTCATACAAACAGTTCAACACCAATACACATAGATGAAATACATAAAGTACAATATATCTATATTAATTATTCCAAAGACTGTTTTTATTAAGTTAGAAAAAGCTTTTTGTATCTATGTACTGTGGGTCTCCCCTCTGTGGAGGCTGACATAGCGATCCGCCATGTTGTCTACGGGTGGGTTTCAGGGACAAAAAGAACGAAACACAGTTTCGCCTGATTTTGTTTGCTTATGTTACTAAAAGTTACAAAACCTATTACCATCATTTTAACTGACCTATAATATATTAAAATACATTTTTGTCCCCAAATCCCACCCGTAGACAACATGGCAGATCGTTAAGTCAGCCTCCACAGAGAGGAGACCTACAGTACATGATATAAAAATCTTTTTCTACCTTAATAAAAAGAAAATCAAAGTTTTATGAGGACTTTACATACAAATCGAAGCATTATATCCTATTTTCACCGTTTCTGTTTAGTGAAATGCTGCCATCTTCTTCAAGCTACACCTTTAAGAATTTGTAAATTCAGAAGGAGCTGAACAAAGTTTTGAAATATTTGATAATCTAAGAAGCCTTTAGCACATACTGCATATTTCCTCTTAAAGGGACTGTGAGGAGTTTCTAAGTAATTACAAAAAAGTCTCACTTTTAGATATATGCCTGATCGAAATACACACTTTAAGATGAGTTTTATAGCATCAAAATAGGTTATCTATAAATGCTATTCCTTAGCTTCGCGGTCGGGTCGGACAGGTCTGGACTGGCCTGGATACTCAACTTCAGGAACAAGACAATTAAAACTAGAGCAAATTTATATTATTCAGACATGTCTTAGAGCACCGGGCTGTAAGTAGCCATATATAGCCGGCTACAAAACTACGATACTAAGTTTTCCAAAATTTGCTTGTTGTCACACATCAAAAACTACCGCTACGTAACTAGAAAGAGATACATTACCTCGTGGCTTTGCATCCTGTAAGTTGTTGAAAAAAGAAGTTGTAAAGCAATGCAGAGTTCTGAGGAAGGTCCGAGCTGCATTCATTAGGAACAAAACAAACACACGCTTTGGCTTGGGTCACGTCTTTTGGTGCGTTCCAGTTGTAGTCAGAAGTAGGAATTACCGAGTTCCAAGTAGGAAACTGCAACTGGAACGTCCCCCGAAGTCGGAATTTCCCACTGGGAACTCGGTGAAACCTCGCCACCCCAAGTTGACGATTGAAGATGGATGCCCCCAGTGTGAACAGTTATTTAGCTCCTGTAATAATCCATTTATTTGCACTTCTGACTGGGGTGTGTCGCTCTAGATCAGCTGTATACATAGTATTGTTAGACTTATATTTACAAAAATGCTGCCATAGTGATAATCACATTCTTCATGTGATATTTGTGAACAACAGCTAACAATAGCCTGGTAGATCGGCATGTTTTTTTCCGACTTCAACTGGAACGCCAATAAGTTGGAGATGATGTCACTCCCAGTTCCGAGGTTACTGGAACACAGCATTACAACAGTCGCTGCGCGTGCTCATGGGTAGCAGAGTCTTAATGTCGCTGGTAATAGATTCTCCTCATAGCACCTTTAACCAAAACTTCAGACTTGCTCATAGGTCAGCTTATCCACTCAGACTTGTAGTCGAACCAATCATGTCCTTAATTTCTCAATAATAATAAGAAACACTGTTGCAATATCAAAACCTAAACCCTCCTGTAAAGTGAGAGCATTTTTGTAAGGTAAGTCCAAACTATGACCGACTGTGGCTCTCAGCAAGTTGCAGAAAATACACACTACACAGAGATTGTGCTCGTTCGATGGATGAAGACAGACTGATTCATCTGGCTTCACTGTCACCTTAAGGTCTGATTTACAAAGAAAGTTGTGCTCGTCAGTTTCTGGCAAGTCTAGAGGAGCCATTAACATTCTCATCCTGACCAGGGGCCCATGCAGTGAAAGTATGGGCCCTGATACCTTTAACAATCACACTGCCCTGTTGAGGCAGTAATTCAAAGTTATGATGTAGGCTGTTTTTTCATATTTGAGCATCTTCAGTCACCAAAGAAATCTTAATCTACTCTGTATCAATATTACGGTCTCCCACACCATAACAGTAGGTCCTCATTTTATCACACCTTCAGTGTAAAAGTTTGGACACAGAGATGCTTCTGATGTTCTCATTGGCCATAGAGGGGCAGAGAATTTTACTGTTAAAGTCCAAACAAGCTTTTTTTTCCTGTATGCACCTAACACCTAATCTCTAATCTGTAATGTGTAGTCTGTGGGCTGAAGGCTGCAGTGTTCCAGCACCTTTACTTAAGATGTGACTCATATTTTATCACCTTTCTTCTCCTCACATCAGCCTCTACATGACAACGCATGAATAATGAGAAGAAACCTCAGAAACATCATCTTTGGAGGAGGAAACCAAGGCCGCTTTGAACAGCAAAGCTCGATAAAAACATTTTAAAGGAGGCTTTGTTTGGTTCTTCTGAAGCACTTTTCCTTCAGGGTCAAATGTGACTCAGAAGAGAAGCTTCAAACATTTAGGATGCAGAGAGCTTCTTTGACAAACATGACCTTCTGTAACTTCTCTCATGAAGCTGCTTTTCCTCCATAAATCAGAGGCCTTCTTAGTTCATGCACCAGCTGTTGCCTCATATTCATAGGCTTAACTTCTCTTAATATGTGGAATAAGTTAACAAACATGCTGGAGAATAATTCACTGTTTCTTGTGATTGAGTTCAAACATTAACATCTTGAGTTGATTGTTTCCGTTGTCCTAATCGTCACCATCATAGAGTCTTGACAGATGATTTGAACCTGAAAATGAAGTACAGTGGTGGGCTCAGGAGAGAAAGGTGCACTGACAATAACAATAAAACTCACCAGCTGAATGCTGCACGGCTCAAGTGCAGAAACTGTTAAAACTTTTAGAAGCAACTATGAACCCAGATTAAGGTTAACATCAGGTCGTGTCCACGGGACTGGCTCCAAAGATCAAGCTTTGTCCAGTAACAGCAGGGGTGTAAATAAGATAAGATTCTTGCAGGAACTGTGCAACTCAATTTTTTTTTTAGCTTGCACGTTTTGTGCGCAAGCATCATACAAGACATATGTTGATAAAGCTCTTTTCTGACTACTGTGCACATCCTTGAGTGCATAATGTAAGATGTCAGACATGTACTGCAATATGTGGCAAAACATTGATTTTCTTTAGGGGGAGATAATATCAGAGCAATAATAACAGTATTGGTGAATAAGAATAAATCACTGAATTATAAGCCTGCTAAAATTTGACTTCTAGCCTCCTTAACATATCTATACCAAAAAATTAGAAAAAAAAATAGTTATATGTCAAATTTTTACAGCAGTTTTTGTTGGTGGCTGATTTTGGCCTTAATGGTATGAAAGGGAGAAAAAGTTAACATCTGATGGTTCGCAAAAATAATAATACATCAAAGTCAGTTTTGTTACTAATCTTTGTTATATCCAAGACTGTGATAAATGGAAAAAAAATCCCCAGGCTCCAATATTGCTTATAATGAAAATCATTCATTTTGTGTGGTTTTTTTTTTCAAAATCAGTGACACCACTTATAAAATTGGCATTTAAAATATTAAATAAAAAAGTGTTAAGTTTTGATCAGAACTGAAGTAAATTAGCACATTTATGCAAAAAAGTAGAAAACAATATAGAATAGAAGGATGGACTTCATGGCCCATCTCTGGTCTCCTGCATAGCCCACCTGCTCCATGCTCTCTTTTCCTCAACCTTGCCTTTTTTGACCCGTCTTGACTGTCTGGGGGGGGGGGTCCTTGCATCACCTAGGCAACCAGCCATCCAATGAAAAGAACGCATTGACTTTTAGTGTGCTTGTTTGCGGAAGGAGAGTGCTGCTCGCATGACAGAGAGACAGAGAGTATTTCACGACAAGTAAAACCTCACAATTTATTACTTGTGGATTTTTGTTTTGTTTATTTTGCAAAAATGACGACCCTATTGTCTGCAAAAAAACACACACCAGTGGACGTTGGATTAACGTTACGCAACAGCGAGTGACTGCCTACTACCAGGTGCAACCTATCACGATAAGCGAGTACCGTAGCCTACAAATAATAGCCTAGTGTTCACCTGGCGCATTAAAACCTCGTCAAGACGTCACAGAAGGCGTAGTCTGGAGGTGAGTTTTATGTATACATCGATTTTACATTTGTTTAGGTAAAATTCACTTGAGAAAAGAAAGGGCTCGCATTATATGCATGAGTGAAAGTTGCTATTCAAAGGCGTTCCGGTAGAGGTCTTTCTTACCGGCACGGTATTCTGGTGTGTTCTGGCTTACTTCACCTCTGGGTAACAGGGCTTCATACAGCAGCTCAATCACATTCTGTCCATCGGGAGGTCACTTTAAAGATCATTTTGTCAGTATTTGTCTACATAGATGGAAGTCAAGGGCACTTTATACCATTTTATCCTCTAAAGATGTCTCTAGAAGGTCACTTAATCGTTTTGTGTCCACCACAGGATTACATGAGAGGGAACTTTTCAAGTTCTGTCCACCAAAAGGACACTAAATGGGAAAACTTTATCAGGTTGTGTCCACTGGAGTGGTCCCTTAAAGGCCATTTTATGGAGGTGCAGAAACAAGCCGCAAATGTTCTCCCAACCCAAGGTCTTCTACATCAGAGGAGTTGGTAAATAATGCTGCGAATGTTTCATAAAAACCATTTGAGGGAGGGGACTGTCAGGTCAGGTTTGGGAGCACATGTTGAGTTATTCAAGTCATAGTTTGGTCATCTTGATTGTTTTAATTTGAGTCTAGTTGAAAATTAGTCGACTAAAATATGAAGTGTAAAGGGTAAGGCATTTTTATGTTTCCTTGAATTTCTGAAGTCCTGTTTTACTCTTGGATAAAATGGAACATCTAATAACCCTTTATTGAATGTTAGTAAAGTCTGAATGTCTAAATGAACAGAATCAAATGTTCCTTTGTGTGAAATGCAGTCACCTTTATTTAGGCTACCTGGCAGAGCATCTCAGTTACAATACCAGAACTGACAACAAACAGTGAACCTGCTCTACATGAATATATCAATTCATAAAGAGAGCAGCTCTGATTGAATCGCTCCACAACTTATCCCACCACCACCAAGCTAAGGCAGCTGTGATTGGATGTCCAGCTGGACTCATCCAACCTTTAACACAACCAAAGTAGCTGTGATTGGATAGATTCCTAACATGTCTCTACATCCTACATGACCATATTAGGTCTGATTGGATTAAATCTGTCAGACATTTTAGTCGAGTTTTTATTTCTTAAAGGAGACAAATCATGCTGATGCATGATGTAATACTTACATATAATATAATAAATTTGAAAACAAGACCTTACACCCCCTTAATTTTCAAAAAATGAGATATTGTATTTTTTCTGATATCCTAGAACGAGATTTGATGCCTCTGAAAATAGGTCATTGCGAGATGTCCGCGAGATTTCAAACGCCATGACGACACGAGGTACCTTTCTTTTTATTGGAGCAATCTGATAAAACACTTCCTCCTCTGTGATGTCCGTTAGCCACAAAACCGTCACCGAGGAACACATCCACCAGCAGCAGTATAAAGCTCCCTAGCTCACACTCACTCATTACCAGCTCTGGCCTGCAGGGGGACTCAATACGCGGTCGCTGCTTTGAGCCTGCCGGAAAATACAGTAGAAGAAGAAGGACAGGCTGGCTCTACCCTCTCGGCAGCTCTGACAGAACTGACCAATCAGAGCACAAAGGGCTGTGACGTTGCGAGGTAACTTTAGGTCATCCTGAGATCCGAGTGTTTCAGCGAGAGCTTGATAATGGCCTAAAATGAGGATTTTGAGAACACTATTGTGGGGCAATGAAGGAACTAAATGACTTGTACTGAGGGCAGAAATGCTTTACAGGCATCCTAGTCTGGCATAGTGAAAAGGAGAAACAAGCATGATATGTCCTCTTTAAAGAAAATGTTGGTCAATTTAGTTTGAGTTTCTGTCCATGTGCTCTTGTTTTTATTAGTTACTGTCTAGTTTTCACCAGTAGAAAAAAAGTTGCTGATGAAAATTGTGAGGAAAATAGTCAACAGAATATGACCCTGATTACCAACTGTTGCAACTGAACTGGTCTTGAATTTTGAGTTGACGCCAATATTTACAAAAAGTTCATTTTTAGAACAATAAAAGACAAAAAAGATGTCTGATTTCAGACGGTCATTTTTAGGCAGACAATTGGACATGAGTCATAGGGACTCAGACTCGAGTTGACTTGAGCCGCCAATGAGACGACTTGCAACTCGACTCAGACTCGGGAGGTAAAAACTCAAGACTCAACCTAACTTGAGACAACATGAATTGGAAAATTTCACACACTCAGGCTTTATATAAAGAGCCGGACAGGAGATATACACCACTCTTTCCTTTAAGGTTCACTTTATTGATGCTCCATTCACAGTACACCTGTCCATCACCTATTATTGTCCCACACACAACACAGTACTACACACATACGTTCCTACCACACACCCACTTCTGCTACAGTGATGATCAGTGGGCAGGTGTGTGGGACGCGGGTTTCAAATTGGCAACCGCTATGTCTTCTGTGCTCAAAGTTATTTTCTTTGCATATAGAGAATTTCAATCAGATGGAAAACAAAGACACACCAAGTGCACAACCTGCAACGCTTCGATAAGTGAAAAAGAGGGCACAACATCGAACTTTATCCACCACCTGAAGACACAAGAGGCCAAATAAATGAAACCTGCAAATGTTGGCCAGGTAGCTAACGTTCCTGCCATAGGTCAATATGGCAGGAACGTTGAGACTTGCTTGATACTTGGATCAAATGACTCAAGACTGGCTTGGGACTCAGATTGGGGGGGACCTGGGCAATTGTCTGTTTTTAGGGCCATCTTTGTTGTTTTGTCTTTTGAGTTTGGGTGATGCGGCTGTGAGAAACTACCCCAAAAACTCAGATTGAAGAGATCAGTTTGAACTGTTTAATGGAGATGAGTGACGGGTTATTTACTCGAGACTGTTGGATGTTGCGGGCTGATCCAGAAAAGGCTGATGAATGATGGCAGATGATGATCTGGGGCACAAGAGAGGAGGTGTTCCTTCTCAATCACAGTAAAGTTGGCCTAAATATCTCTTTACTCTGGTGTACTGAACAATCTGGTAGAGAGAGGCTAAACCTGGGCTTAAATCCACTGCAGGCTGATGATCTGCAGCTCGACTGAGGCTGAGGTGGAGCAAAAGAGGAAGGGAGACACAAGAGAGACACTCTTTTTTTTAGGGCCATGGCAAAAATACTATCATTTACTTAGAATATTAAAAATATTTTTTTCTTCCTTTCTTTTTTTGTTTTATAGGAAAGATAGTAATACAAAGAAGAAAAATAATTTCAGCTGTTTTCCACATCTACAGCTCAGGTGGTTGTTTCTGATTTAAGTTGAAAATCATCAGCATATTGTCATTTTCTGGATGGTTTCACATTCACACAGTAGTGTCTTGAAGTAGGTCCAGGTAATTATGTCACAGCCAGTGTTGCCGTGACTAGGACTTATGCTGTGCATTCTGGGAAAAAAGCTTGCAAGGCTCACTTTCTGATTAATAGCAGAGGTTAACTGTCCTGCGTGTGATTTATCAACCATCTTATGACATAAATAAACAAACTCAGCGGTCGCTGTCATGCAGTTATTACTGCTGCTGCTGTTTATACTCTAACAGCAGTGTCATGAGCTAACTCATCACCGTGTTTGTCAGTACCTGGGCTGATTGGGTTCTAACTGCAAACAAACTGCTTGAAGGGCGAGCAGATCGAGGTGAGACAATGACCTTAAATAAAAAGGTAAAGATGAGAGACAGATACGTAAAGAGTGTGACATCTTATCATTAAAAGTGAAGTCCTTTTGACTTAAAGTGTTCATTTCTGAGAAGCTGTAACTTTAGAATTTAATCCTTCTGTTTGAATTCCTGCCACAGCACGGACTCTTCTTCTTCCTGCGGTGACACTCGGCTGGTTTTGCACCCTGGAGGATGTTTGGCCTTCTTTAGAGAACAGAGGAAGCACAATGGAGGAGGAGGAGGAGGAGGAGGAGAAGGAGAAGAAGACAGATGGGAAGATAACGAGGCTGAAGATTTAATGGTCGCCCCTCTTTTAAAAGCGCTCTAATGAAGAGAGTAGATGTGATTCACTGTGGTCTGCATGGTTTATTTCATGATGGATGCAGAGGAATGGTTCATATTTCTGCCTGTTATCATCCTGGATGAATCGGAGCCCCTCCCCCCTCCTCAGTGCTGCAGTGTGAGCAGGATGGTAAAGATGGGGGAGGGGGCCTCTTCTTTCTTTGGGTCTCTGGAGCCGGCTGACAGCTGCTCGGGGAGGCCTGGGGCTGCAGCTCACCGCCGGGCACCACCACATCCTGCAGGATTCACTGCTCATGCACGCTCACGGACTAGAAACTGAAGAAACAGACGACCGTGACAAAGACGACCAAGTGTTTACTCAATCTGTGCGCCCCCATTAACCCTTTAAAGAAACCTACAGAGAGGAGGGGGCCTATTTGAACATTCAAAAGCAACAGCCTCTGTTGTAAAAGACCCTGATGTCCGTCTTTACCACATCATGTTACAACCAATGCTGTGCACATCTAAAGTCACATCAAGTGGAAAAAAGTCAGAGATTCATCCTCCATAGTGGAGCTGTAAGAATCAATAAACTAAAATAATAGCCTTTGTCGTGTCTTCAGGTCAGAGCAAGACTTTGCTTTTTGCTTCCCACTGAAATACATGATAAAGGTTTAAAGCCGTGTCCACACAGGACAGCATCTTTAAAGGTACAGTGTGTGGTTTTTAGCGACATCTAAAGGTGAAGTTTGAGATTGCAGCACTCCGGCGCTCCCCGATGGAAAACCCTGAGCTACGGTGGCCTTCCAAGGACAAAAAGTGTTTTTTCAATATGGCGTCGTCAACAAGTGCTTCCAGCTACCAGGCAATCAAATATCTCTGTTGATTTGCCACATCTGAAAATTCAGAGAGTATTTCACCACGTAGAATACCAAAATGTGGTCATTTGAGCCATAAAAAAAAACTTCATTTACGGAAATCAGGTTTTTGCATTCTTCTGCCATTATGCAATCTAAACTTCCGGTCGGCTCCAAAACAAGAGCCTAATTTACAAAAGCGTTAAAGAACTAATAGGAGATAATGAAGAAAGCTTTTATTTTGGAAATGGGAAGTTTGCTAGTGGCTGATTTTTAGCGGAATGCCGTCTCAAGGCGACTTGACATTTATGATATTACGATGATTATGATATTGTTACGACCTGACGCTGTTTTTTATTTGAGTCCGTTTTTCCAGTATTTTGTCTGATGACTTTCATTTTGAAGCCTGAGGCCGTATTATCTGACAGAGGTTTTATTGAGGGGGGTTTTTCTGATGCCGTTTGGTCTGAGAAATGACACAGAGGTTTTCCTGAGACCGAGGATCTCCTAAAATGTACACCGTACCAATACATGTGCTACTAAATAACAAATTAGGAGCAAACAATAAAATTAAGGAGTACGGTGAAAATCTTTATATTTGTCTCATCAACAGCGCTATATAGCTTAGTTATCAGCCTATGTTTTCTGTCCACAGAAAATTGCTTGTGGCCGTGAAATAAGCCTCTCATAGCAGATACATTCTCTGCGTCTTACTCCGACTTCTCCTGAAAGTAAACAAATAAATTCGGCTCCATATAAGAGTACAATTCGACACTTAGTCTTACCTGTCCAGCAAAAAACAGGCAACTTCTGCGTCTGTCTGCAAACTTATCCTTCAGGGACTTCCATCTGGGAAAGGCAGCGCCGATGTTGACCCTGTTTTTCATGTCTCAGCCTGTCCCAATTGCGTTTGGCTTCATCCCGTTTTTGTTTCTTTGACAATGATTCACGCTCCACTGATGGCAAATTGTACGTGTGGTCCTTCATGTTTGTTTGTATTAGCACAGCTGCTTGGTAATCACTCTCTTCTTCTTTGTCTATTTCACAACTGTGCATTTCCGGTAGGCGTGGAAAAAAAACGCGAAAGCGTTTCGTTTGTCCGTTCTGGGTTACGGTAGAAAAGATGGCAACGCAAGATGGAGGCCCCCATAAGAGAGGACCCGCTCCTATTAAGATATAAATGACTTATTCTAAGGTAACGAAAACATTAATTATTTAAGGCTGGTTAGAAACTAATTTAAATACAATTTTAAGTAATCCATTCCATTTTTACCAAGTCTGTTATTTTATTTTTTTTGTATTTTAGCATTAAATAATGCACACTGTACCTTTAAAAACAGGGCGTCCTGTGGACACAAACTGCATCTCTGAAAATGCACATTTCAGAAGAATCCACGCGGAGGGGTGTGAGGGGTTTCAGAAACTTCATCAAGATGTTCTCATGTAACCTTGCAGAGCAGATGGACCTGCCTGATTCATTGTCTGAAATCACACAGCTCCACTGCATGTTTGAAAACAATCGCTGCAACAGTGGACACAGCACTGACTCAATTTCTTCTTTAAAAAAAGAGGAAAAAACATCACTTAAAACTTTCCTGGGGTGCTGGTTTGGCGGAGTGGTTAGCAACCAGGCATCCCATGTACCTGCTTCTGCCGGTCCAGGTTTGAACCCCACCTGTGACCAGTTTGCAGAGTGTCTTCCCTACTCTCTCTCCCCCTTTCACAAGCCTATCCACTGTCTCTCTCCTATCAATAAAGGCACAAAATGCCCAAAAAATACATTTAAAAAAAAAACTTTCATTACGGGAAATCAGGTTTTTGCTCTTCTCCCAACCACTTTCGTTAAGTTTGATCTAAATGGCTCCTCTGGTCATGAAAAAGACGTGAAGGACTCAAACTCCACTGTGATAATCGTGTCTCTGCTGGTTGCCCTCATGGATGATCTCATCAGAGAAGTCAGGGAGCTGGGGATCATTGCTGGGAAACTGGGAGAGATTCAGAAATCCTCTGGACACAGAGTCTCTTTCTGGAGCTGCTGACTGTGGTGTCAGGAAATGTTTAGATTAAAAGTACCTGAGGTGTGGGGAGCTCTGTACGCCACATGTGTTTGAATGGCTCAAAGATTTGGCGAAGGCAGAGAGGATGTCCAATGACCATCAGAAAACAAACTGAACAAATGTTTGGAGATGATTGAAGGCTCAGAGGAAGAAGATGAAGAGACAGCTCAGAGAATTTTACAAGAACATCTGAACATGTCAGAAGAGACATCGGTGTCCTCAGTGAAGGTGAGTCCCACCCAAGGTCCTTGAGAAACACACAGTTTCTTGGAATCCTTTAAGGTGGGTTAGGGAAAAGCAGGAAACAACAAGAGAAGGGAACAAGTCTAAACCTGCATATTGTTATTCAAGAGAAAAGCTGAGACGTCTTCTGATTAAAGTTCAGATGATCTCTGCAGAGGGTGGGCCTCCCTCCATCACCACAGGCAGAAGCAATCGAACTCTGAATGATTTTCTTGGATCAATAGGACGATCGGCTCTGAAACAGCCAACTGGCAAACCGAGGCCGTCGATACAATGACAGGACTGAGGAATGAGCGTGAGGCCCCAAGGACGACGAGGACACAAACACATCATGTCATGGAACCATCAGCAGAAACACGTCAGACTGGATTTACTTCATGACATCAACACTCAGAGCAGACAGGAAACTTAATCCTCTGCTGACATCAGAGTGTCTGATAAAGATGTTTTCACAAAGTCTGAGGAGTCGAGGCTCAGCATGTTCTCTGATGAAAGAAAACTTCAGCAGAGAACAGAAAACAGGATGGACACTTTACCATACAGAGGTTTTTATTTATTTATTTAACCAGATAAAACACTGAGACCCAGATCTCTTTACAAGGGTGACCTGACCAGGATAATGAATAATAACTATACCATAAGTTAGAGCACACACATTTCACTTTAAAGGATAAGTTTGGTTTCTACAGCTTTCACATTGTTTATAGAATGAATTAGAACAATATATTCACCCAGAAGGCTTTCCTGATCCAAACAGTGCTTCAGGAGATATTTAGATCCAAAAGCAAGTGGCGGACATCCGTATAATGGTAGCACACAGGGCATGTATAGCGCCGCTCCTAAAACTGCAGTAATCGTCCAAAAACTCATTAGTTTCACCAATATTTCATCATGGTCCGCTCACACTACTCCTCCACGACAGTCCGGGGTCGCTCCAGACATGTTTTTGTGGCTGTGCTGACCTCTGAACTGAAGAAGAAGAAAGTTTGCCTCCGCACAAACTTTCTTATCCACGTTACATTTCAACTTCAAAGTCATATTCCTTCTTTTTTGTCTCTCTATTTACTTATTAAAGATCCTTTTGTTTGGAGGTGGAACATCCTTTTCTTTATACAGAAGTGAAGAGAGGGGCTGCTGTTATTTGTAACTCTGTTATTGCTTACAGTCTGTCTTACCTTGATTTTTGTACCCAAACAGAAATAGAAATAAAAAAGTTTTATTTTAATCATCTACAGCTTTATTATGGTGTAAACAGTAGGCCTGGCAGCTACATTAGAAATCTGTTTAAATCTGGCTCTAAGGATTTATTTTAGGTGGAAACACCTTTTACTGTAATTTTAAATTTGTGTTAGGGTGGGATGAAATAATATTTATAACTCCTGAATTGGGTTTATATTGATGGTAGATCATACACCAGATTCCTCCTGGGTTTAGGGGCACAACAGGCCCAAAGGAGCAACTGCACTATTGGAACGAGCCCAAAACTTCCAATATAAACATGCAAGTTAGAAAAAGAAGAAGCTGAAAGTTGCTTATAATAAGCAGATCTGGCAACTCTGGCATTGAATTTTCTCGTGTGTCTGTTCGCGGTGCAGTTCCTGTCTGTGTCTGGCTGAGTGAGTCAGGTCGGGTCAAAGCTGCTTGACATCAGTGCAAAGTAATGCTCCACATTTCACTGTCGGTAACGATAATGGTAACGGTGTTGTAACGCATGAAAAAGTAATTAGATTACCCATTACTGGGAAAAATATAAAAGTGTTAGTAATGCTATTAATTCTAATGCTGTTTCTCCCAACACTGTGAATGACTCATTCATTTTGTTGTGTAAATTTAACACATTTTTGCCTGTTTACCGCAGAGCTGATTCCAGTCGGGTCATTAAGCACCTGCTCAGTCTGTGACCTCCAGTGAAACAAGTCTGCTGGTCCACGCCCTCCAGAGTAAACCAGTTTAATCTGAAGTCCGCCTCGTGTTTGTCCAAACCGGGGACCACCCAGCAGGCCCGATGTGAGGACAGGTTTGTCTCAGCCTCATGACCACAGCTCGCAGGGAGCCGTGTCATTAGCAGTAATTGCACACAGCAGCCCTCCACCATGAGCCTCCCTGAGCTCTTCTGCTCTCAGATCGAAGCTGCAGTGATCCATGAAGAAGACTTTCTGTTTCATAACGAGGACATGATGAAGCTTAGACTCTGATAACTCCAGGAAATACTCGGATTACTGAGACACAGCATGTTTGTTGTGAAAACATGAAGAGTGTGTGTGTATGTGTGTTTTTGTAT
Source organism: Scarus forsteni (assembly GCA_036419115.1). Classification (NCBI taxonomy): domain Eukaryota; kingdom Metazoa; phylum Chordata; class Actinopteri; order Labriformes; family Labridae; genus Scarus; species Scarus forsteni. The sequence goes on from JAZDUH010000431.1 coordinate 3,884,267, forward strand.
CAACAGTGTGACAGTTGCTGTCTTCAGCTTCGTTGTAGAACCGGTTCGTTCTCGAAGGATGAAGAGTTGTAAAATTTATGAGTAAACATGACGGCTCTAAATCCTGCTGACAGGTGTCTTAATCAGACAAACACCTGAGACACTGAGGCTGCATTTACACGGCACTGAAAACGTTCAAATCCAAAAAGTTTTTGTTGCGTTTTGGCCTTGCTGTTAGAGGAAAAAATGTTGTTTAGTCTGAAAACTTAAACTTTTGAAAACCTGCTCCAGAGTGGAAAGTTTTGAATCCGCTCTCCATGCAGCTCCGTGTAAACCCGTATCAGAGCGTTTCAGGGTAAAACGCTGAAGTCACTGCATGCGCAGTGCTCTTTCACATGAAGGCTGCGCACGCAGACCAGGAACGACGACAGCTTCGACCGTCTGCCGAGTAACGTGTGAGCCTCTTACCGTGCTCGGTTTGTGGATAAAATTGTTGGTACCCTTCCATTAAAGAAAGAAAAGCCCACAATGGTCACTGAAATAACTTGAAACTAACAAAACTAATCTTTTTTTTTGACTGAATGAATTAACTAATTAAAATTCAGTCATTGCATTTAAGTTGTGGGTCAACAGAATCATTTAAGAAAACATAATGAAACTGGCCTGGACAAAAATGATGGTACCCCTAGAACAGATTGAAAATGGTGTGACCATAGGGACATGTTAAACTAAGGCGTGTCCTGTAATTATCATCACAGGTGTCTCCAAGCTTGTAATCAGTCAGTCTGCCTATTTAAAGGCTGAAAAGTGGTCACTGTGCTGTTTGGTATCATGGTGTGTACCACACTGAACATGGACCACAGAAAGCTAAGGAGAGAGCCGTCTCAGGAGATTAGAAATAAAATTATAGACAAGCATGCTAAAGGTAAAGGTTATAAGACCATCTCCAAGCAGCTTGATGTTCCTGTGACTACAGCGGCACAGATTGTTGAAAGTGAGTCCTGAACTGGGGACAGGAATTTGCCAAAATGCATATTGGCAAGCCACAAAGATTCTGGGAGATGTCAAAACTGGGGCTTTTTGATAAGTCTCATCTCTGTGAATGAAGCATACAAAGAAAAACATGTCTATCTATCTATCTATCTATCTATCTATCTATCTATCTAAACATAAATCATTTGAGGCGTTAGCTGATGGTATATTGATGTGAAAAGTCTGAATGAATCAGATGAATGTTCCCTCTTCAGCTCCAGAGGACGTCTCCACAGTGTGAGGGGGTGTTGGCTTCACTTCATAAAATCTCGCTCAGCAGGACTGATCTCTGCTCACTGCAGCCCCCCACCCCCCACTGAGCCTCGATGGTGGTGGCTGGCCTGCAGGAAGTAGAAACAGATTCAATTATGTTGGAGAAAAACCAACAGAAGCTGAGACGGAGAAGAATATTCAGAGTTTATCAGCCTGTTTGTGATCACAGGCTGACTCTGACCTTCAGACATGGAGGAAGGTCATTCACAGCCTCGGTGCTCTGTGTGATCATCTAAAAGCTTTGGACGTATTAGAAGGTTCCATCTTCTCCATCAGCTGGTACTTCTTTACTACTAAACCCCTTTGGTGGTCTGATGTCTGACTCTCTTTGTGTCTGTGCAGTTCAGTGACATCCACACAAACCCAGAGGACAGAGCGCGGTGCAGCAGCCCCCCTTACGCTTAAGCCCTGTTTCCACCAGAGGGTTCAGTTCAGTTTGTCTCGGTACGGCTCGCTTTTTGTGGCGTTTCCATAGCCTAAAACCAGGACAGGACCCCTTATAAATGAACCGTACCTTCCTACTTTTTGGGACCCTTCTGTAGGGGTGCCAAGCATACCGATCCGACCCCTGAAGGTGGAGCTAGAAACACTGCAGTCTGCTGATTGGTCAAAGGAGACGTCACTTCCCATGCCACAGCAGAACAACACATAACCTCGCCATGTTTAAATCTTCACTCGTCTTCGTGACGATAACTCTCGCGGGTGTTTCTCATGAAGATAAAGTAAGATATGTCTGTGCTGACCTTTTTGGACATAATCATAAAAAGTGATATTTAACCTTTTTTTGAAAATGCACTGTGTCTATTATGTGTCTTACTTTATTTGGTAGAAAAACAGTATTTATGGTGTTTTTTAATTAATTATTTCATTAAAAATTCATTATCATAACGTTTGGTATTTAATGATTTAATTCAATAAAAACAATTGACATTGATGCACACCTGTTAATAACATTTCAAAGATAATATGTTGTTGAAATTGTTTTTTAACACAGTGCTTCAGAATGAAGGACAATGAAAAACTGATGTGAAAAAGGGTTTAGATATGACAGTAATGAGATAAATATTTGGTTTAAAATTAGTATAAATGTAATAAATACATACACACAGTCATATCTTCTATCCTTAAACATAATAAAGCACATCTGATGAAAGAGAGTGGAAAAACAGCATTTTTTAAAATAATACTTCAAGTCAAAGTTGTGTTACGGTAATGATTTTTTTTTCCCCACGGTGGCCCTAAAAATGCATTAAAATGTGCACATCAATGATAATTTTATATTAAATAGTACAAATAGATTGTTTTTGACAAAATAAATGCAAAACATTTTGCAAACGAAGCTCTCTGATTTTTTTTACAAGTTGTAACATGTTCATGAGAATCACCCTCGCGGCACAGCCTCCTCTGAAACAAAGCTTGGTTATGCTCGGTAACAAAAAGCCACATGCTGATCATAAAAAAGAAGAACTGCTGGATGTCTTCCATCGTTGCTCTTTGTTTACTGTGTCGTGTTTTCTTCTTCGTTGGATTTAATAGTGTCGTGCTGATATGACGTCATGCTATCGACATCCAGCTTATACGCCGCCTAATCAAGTAGGGTTTGGTTGGCTGTGGAAACGCAAACTGGATCAGGCTTTACCGATCCGGCCTGAGCCAAACCGTGCCAATCCATACCGGACCACTTGGTGGAAACGGGGCCTTTGGGGACTGACAGGACCTCCTGATTATTAGGAGTGGTTGGTGAAGAGATGTTAAGGCCAGATTGTTCTGCTCTTTCTGAGCAGTGTAAATGTGTAAAGTCTCCGTATGACTTATTCAACACAACACACCAAAAGAAAGTCCCAACCACAGACCACAGAGTTTCCATCCATGGCTTGTTGTGAGCTGACTGTGAAGAGGACCCCGAGGAGTCGACATGCCAGTATGTTCTCACCAAATTAAAAAAGCTGAATGACCGTGTGCTCCAGTTTTCCTTCATGCTGTGATCAATACCAGTTTGAGATGTTCAGCATTGTCTTCTTCTTTTTCTTTCAGGTGTAGCAGAGCCGTATAAGGATCGTGAATCTCATATGAGGATCGTGACTTGCAGATGAGCATGACAGACAGCAGGACTGAGACAGACTGCATGTAACAGCTGATGTGATGAAGGATGAGGAGGAGTAACACTGAAGACCACAAACAAACTGTGTTCAGAGAACAAGACTTAAAGGGACTGTGAGGAGTTTCTAAGTAATCACAAAGAAGGCTCACTTTTAGATATATGCCTGATCAAAATACACACTTTAAGATGAGTTTAAAAGCATCAAAATAGGTTATCTATAAATGCTATTCCTTAGCTTCGCCGTCGGGTCGGACAGGGCTGGATTGGCCGGGATACTCAACTTCAGGAACAAGACAATTAAAACTAGAGCAAATTTATATTATTCGGACACGTCTTAGAGCACCGGGCTGTAAGTACAGATATACAGCCGGCTACAAAACTACGATACTTTACTTAAGTTTTTTACTTAAGTTTTTCAAAAATTGCTTGTTGTCACACATCAAAAACTACCGCTACGTAACTAGAAAGAGATACATTACCTCGTCGCTTTGCATCCTGTAAGTTGTTGAAAACAGAAGTTGTAAAGCAATGCAGAGTTCTGAGGAAGGTCCGAGCTGCATTCATTAGCATCACAACAAACAGACGGTTTGGCTGGGTCACATCTTTTGGTGCGTTCTTGTTGTTGTCAGAAGTAGGAATTTCCAAGTTCTGAGAAGGAAACTGCAACTAGAACGCCACCTGAAGTCGGAATTTCCCACTGGGAACTCGGTGAAACCTCGCCACCCCTGAGTTGACAATCGAAGATGGATGCCCCCAGTGTGAACAGTTATTTAGCTCCTGTAATAATCAATTTATTTGCACTTCTGACTGGGGTGTGTCGCTCTAGATCAGCTGTATACATAGTGTTGTTCGACTTATATTTACAAAAATGCTGCCATAGTGATAATCACATTCTTCATCTGATATTTGTGAACAACAACACAGGGCGTGCTAACAACAGCTAACAATAGCCTGGTAGATCGGCATGTTTTTTTCCAACAACATGAGCATTACGACAGTTGCTGCGTGTGCTCATGGGTAGCAGAGTCTCAATGTCGCTGGTAATAGATTCTCCTCATAGCACCTTTAAGTTTGTATCTCCAGACGTCATGTTAATGCTGTTAGGTTGCTAATTAATGCAGCAGCCTCTCTCTCTACCTCTCCATGTTCCTCTGCCTTCGGTCTGAAGCTGGTCTTCATCATCATCACAGCAGAGATGATGTTTCTCACATCTCTAAAGGCTTCAACCTCAAGTTGTTTACATCCCTGATGCAGAGCTCTCTCTGCTCTTATTGGTCAATGTCTCTGACATGGAGGGACAAAACGTAGGAGGACAAACATCAAATCTGCTGAACCCTGTCCTGGGATCTCGTGGTCTGACCCTGGCTGAAGATGCCCACTTCATGGTCTGTCTTACGAGCTTTGTCCTGAGTTTGGAGATGGTCCCAGGGCTGACACTACTCCTGACACTCTGTAGTCCCAGGACTGAATTTTAAAGCTGCCCTATGCACAAAAGAAAGTGTGGCAACTTTTGGGATTTATTAAAAAAAAACGTGAGAATGTACGCACCTTCACGGCAGGTCTGACTCTACTGTACGCACAAATTCTGGAAAAGAGGAAACTGTGACCCCAACAGTGAAGGATGAAATTAAAGTTTAAGAAAAAGTACAAAACCATGATTTGGAAAAGGTACAGGGATGAGATTGTATAAAGATCACTGCAGGTGGATTTAGTTTCTGTCGTTGCTTTGTTTGTTTACTTATTTTGATTATGATTTGTGTTATATTATTAATATTTTGCATATTTGGTTATGTGTGATTATGTTGTCAGTACTATCTTTGTCACTTGGAAGTGGGTAAATTACTGACTAGCTGTGCTACGTGAAGGGGTGGGACCAGATAAGTTTTGACTTCCTCCTAATCCCTTTTGAACATGCATATGACACATTTTGTTGTTTTGTACTTTGGCTTCTGTTTTTACTCTATGTGAAACATATTTTTGTTTTGTTCAAATGAATAAACTAAAAAAATGAAGACAGCTCTCTGGAACTGAACCATTTGTGTGAAATAATTTAATATTTCACATTTTACAGGACATATCATATATGAAGGACGTATTTGCAAAAATGAAGAGGAAACATTGATATTGATGTCCCAGGGACTTCACGAACGCACACACACACAACCTACATTATTGAATCAATTATGTCCCTGTGAACAAACCTTGTATGTTTTTATGAAATCCATTCACATAAAAATAAGGTGGAGAGTACCCGTGTTCCAAAAATGTGTTAAACAAATAGATTTACATTAGTAACAATCAGTTGTTTAAGTGGATTTGACAGGTGGGGGAGCCTAAAACATGGTGCTGTGGTACAGTAGGAAAAATGACAGACATGATTGTAAAAAACTGTACAGGCTTATTCTCAACTGACATATACAGGCCTGATTAACAAGCAAAAAACACACACCCCTATCTAAGGTGGAGGTGGAGGAGCTCAGCTCGGCCCACTTTAACCCTGATAATAATACAAATGACATGATCGCTGCATAAAACCACTGATCAGTTTGACCACAACACCTGTAGCTGTGCAGGAAATGAAATGACAGATATAAAAAAGGCATGTACTTATCGGTGGCTTATCTAGCACTGCTGGAGAACAGGCGTGTCCCCTCCACCTCCGTCACCACATCGCTCAGGAGAGGACTCACCGATGATCCCGACTTTCCGTACGGTGTGTCCTCTGCCACCTGTCACACTGACACTCTTCCTATGGAGAGCCATTCGCCTTTTCGTCTCCACTGTTGGACCATTTCTTTGTTACTCCAGCCACAGTCTGACCCTCTGAGGCAGAATATTCACAGCATCTACCTTTCTGTCATCAGTGATGCCCACTCTGTGCCCACCCACCAACCTCATACTGAGTGAAATGTCTTCTCTTGCTTGTTTTCCCTCTCGGTCCATCGTGAAATCAGTGTCATACCGTATATTTCTTTCCTATACGGTTTATAAACGAGCCTCTGAACACCAGCCTACGTAGGCTGGATGTTGGCAGTTCTTCGTGCACGTTCAGCAGCACTAGCCTTGCAGAGCAGACAGATCTGCCTGATTCTGAAATCCTGCAGGTCCGTCTTGCCAGCCTCCGTTGTCAAACAAATTTACTCGTCTGATTTTTAACGGCCCAATCAGGGAAGACAGGCGGGAGCAGCAGAATGTAGCCATGATGACAACCGACAGTTGAGAACGGACATGCCGATTAGCCTATTGTCCTCATGGCTACCTAGTAAAACTTGGTGAAATCTGCCCTCCTCAGAAGTTTACTTGTAGGGATTGTCTTTGACGAGGTTCATGTCACATATAAGTGTTAAATGAATCATCTGTGTGGTACAATTTAGTGTAAGACGATAGTAAAAGGCTGTTAGCAGCTAAGTTAGCAGCTAATGGCTAACGATCATTAACTGTTGTTAGCTGCTAGCGGCTAAGTTAGTTGCTATGGCAAATATCCATGAACTGTTGTTAGCCATTAGCTGCTACTTTAGTTGCTATGTATGCTACATTAAAGGAGGCAACCCTGCTTGATGTGGATTGGTCTGTGATGAATGTGTGAAGACGACTGTCCAATCACAAGCTTGTGTTTTTTTTTAATGTTCTGCCCCTGAAAACAAATTCAAAGGGCTCCTACCCAGATGGACTAGTGAAATATTTCTGTGGCAGATATATGGAGCTGTTCATCTGGCTTGTCAGGTTACAGCAGTGCTGCTCATCCCACAAATTCAAGACCCTGACAAGCTGAAGCTCATTGTAAAGGCGAGTAATCGGGCTTTATGAAAATATGAAACACAATGCTAATCAGGGAGAAATAATTAACCAAACTAACATTTCCAGTCATTACTGGGTGAGTGACAGAGAATTAAACATTTTTAAAGGTATCTTGTGGTGAAAACTTGACATGAATCATTGTTAATTTGATGTAACTCAGATTAGATGAGGTTAGGCTCACGATGTTCCAGTTCTGAGCTCTGAGTCATCAGTATTGTTTTGTGTCAGACTGCATGATTGTGAAACGTTACTCTGGATCAGATTGTGCAGTTTCATTCTTTCCCTTTGTCACATCATATTTGGGCCAAAATATAAAGTCCTGTAGGTGCTGTAAAGCCTTTTACACTGTAGATCATTCAAATAACAGTGACTGTATAATTTTATAAAGACATATCAGAAGCTTAAGCACATGCATCATTGATTCTGAACATCTGAACTCCTAATCTGATAATAATGTGACTTCAGAGGCTGTTCAGCCCTGACCTCCCGTCTCCGGCCCTGCTGGTTGAATCTGTGCTCGTTTTGAGTGCTCGCTTGGAAACACGAGTGCAGAGTTATGAAATGAGAGCAGCTGTGGGGGAGGGGAGGTTTACAGAGAAACCATCTGAACAGGAGACGGAGCGGTCGTCTCACCTTCACAGCGCAGCGTCCTCGGATCTTTATGCAACACACTGAAGCGTCCTATTTATGACACGGAGGTTACAAATCAACACACGTGTCACGGTGCAGGAGGACGAGGAGAGGACGGCAGGCTGATGCAGGAATGAAGACTGCTGCAGAGAGGACAGTGTTGTGGAGTTATTACAAACCCCGCTGCACTGAAGCTGGGATGATGTGTAAGATGTACATAAAAACAGAAAACAATGATGTCCAATCCTCTCTGACCTACGAATACACAACAAGGTGTTTAATGTTTACCTGAATTACTTTGTTTTGTAGCAAATATTCACTCATTCTGAATTAGATACCTATAACATGTGACAGGTGCAACAAAAGACTAAGAAAGTCGAGGACTGCTCAAAACACACCTGTGTGGAACGTCCCACAGGTGAGTGTCATGGTTGGGTATAACCAGAGCTTCTCTCAGGCTCAGTCAGTACTAGGGATGGGATGATACACTTAAACTCACGATACGCTGCACCTTCATATGCCCGGTTCACAATTTGATATGTCACGATACAATGTCAAAAAAGTAAACAAGAAAAAATATTACTGTAATTACAACTTATTTGTTTTTGTTTGAATTGCACACAGGAAAACACAAGGCCTAACAGGTCAAACACAAACAATAACACTCTCTCTAACCCTAGAGAGGTCAGAGAGAGCGTATGCTAACGAGCAGTAGGCTCGTTTTCGCCGTCTTCGTCTTTTTTACTGAGAAAGCCAAAATACTGCCAGACAGATGACTTGAATCCAGGTGGAGCGTCCTAAATTTCGACCTCATTCGGCTTTTTGGAGGCAAGGTAGTTGGTGCTAATGTTTGTTGTCGTCACTTCTGGTCACATGTGCTATTAGCGGATTTGATGTCTTTACTTTGCGATCCATTTTTTTCAAGCTCAATGCATTTCGTCACATATTGTATCGCAATATATTGCCAAACGATATTTCATCCCATCCCTAATCAGTACAGCCCATATTAAAAGATTCAGAGAAATCTCTGCATGTGTATAAGCAACAAAGCTGAAAACCAACACTGAATGCCTGTGACCTCTGTTCCCTCAGGCAAGCACTTCTTTATAACCAGCATCATCTCTACATCTACAAAGTCAAGGTCAAACCCCACCACGCAAAGACAGAGAGGCCGACTTCTAATAAATCAGACAACAGGTCTATGGTTCATGGATCTGTCTCTAACTTTAGTTCTTACTTTAGTCCACTTGTTTCCTCTTACCTCCCTTCCTTCACCCTCACACCAACACAGCATCGTGTGGATTTGTTGTTCATCATGGGGGATTCATGATTGGCTATATGGATTCATGTTGGCGGTTGGATGGATATATTTGTATATGTGTATTTTATAAATGTATATCTGTACTTATGCATATATGTGTATCCATAAAATGAAGAGCTTTATGCTCTGTTGTAAAGTGTCTTGAGATAACACATCAACAACACCCAGAAACACTGCATCTGAAATGGACTGAGGCAAAGAGGAAAAGTCTGCAGCGGTCTGAGTCCAAATGTCAGACTGTTTTTGGACATCATGAACGTGGTGTCCTCCAGGCTAAAGAGGAAAAGGACCATCCAGAAAACACAACATAACATAAAATGGCTTTGTGGTTTATTCAACTGAATATAGGTCAGAAAGGATTTGCAAATCCCTGTAATGTTGTCATGTTTTACACAACGTCCAAACCTGACTGGACTGTTCAGGTTATAGCTCCTGATCCGGTGTGCTGTAAACATCAGATTTATATTCCAGCTGAAACCCCGTCTGCTGTCTCCAGATTCATAAACCTCCCTGAAAACATGAGCACCATCTCAAACACAGATTCAAACAGGCAGCAGGTTATTGCTTTATATTTTATTTTATGTACAGTACATGTAAAAAAAAAAAAAGAAAACAAAAAAGTAGCCAATAACATTGACCAAAGTGGGCAACAGCAGATCGCCATGTCGTTCACATGGGGAACTCCCGGCGAGCGTTTCCCCTCTCAGGCATACGGACATTTAAACTCTCGCTCCTCCGTGTGTAAGGCGGGACACAAGCCGAGCTCGACAGCAAACAGTCAAACCAAAGGTTATCAGAGCAGGTGTGTGTCACCTGCCCCCCCTCCACTTCATGTCCCCAGACGTACAGAGAGGAGACGGCTGGTTGGCTCCTTAGAACAGACCTCCATGTTGTCCCCCCCCAACCCACCAAACAGAGCTGCTTTCAACACAAAGGTCACTAAAGGTCAGCCTGATGACTCCATATCTGCAGCCTGCAGCCACAGGCGCTAAGCCACTGGATTCATTTTCCCCACAGTCGCTCAGGACGCCCTGGCTGATGAGGTGCACGGGGCTGACGCACGTCTGTTTGCCATTTCTCCAGTGGAAATGATAAAGGAGAAGAAGGGACTTCAAAACCAGGGTCATCTCTCATATAATGTTTAGGTTTAAATGACCTAAAGTACAGAGTTTAAGGCCTGCTGCAGCACAGGAACAGATCAGAGTGTGTCCAAGAGGCGGGGCCGTTATAGCGTGACGGCATGAAACCACTAGCCTTGCAGAGCAGACGGACCTACCCGATCCTGAAATCATGCATCTTTGTCTTGCCAGCCTCCACTGTCCAACGGTTTCACTCGGCTAAATGCTTAACAGCCCAATCAGGGAAGAGAAGCGGGAGCAGCGGAAACTGCAGGCGTGACGACAACAGGAAGTGAAGTCACTTCCTGTTGTACAGATAATGGAGGCTATTGTCGGTTAGCTATCATGATTACTAAGTATACTTGGTGAAATCTGCTCTCCTCATAAGTTTTCTTCATCGAGATTGTCTTTGATGAGGTTCATGTCACATACAAGTGTTAAATGTTACATCTGTCTGGTATAATTTAATGTGAAACGATAGTCTCAAAGTAGTCTAGCTAGCAGTTAGTGGGCAAGGGCAAACAACAGTTGGCCATTAGCCGTAGCAGATAACAACAGTTTGCTGCTACAGCTAACGGCCATTTGCTGTTGTTTGCCCTTGTCAGCCATTAGCTGTAGTAGCTAACAGCTAACCGTTAACCGCCATGTTTAGCCGCTACATATGCTACGTCAAAACAGCGCTGCTTGATATGGATTGGTCTGTGATGAGTGTGTTGAGCCAAACGATCGTCCAATCACAAGCTGCTGTTGTATTTGAAGGCTCTGCCCCTGAAAACATTCTTGCAGGGCTCTTCGCCAGATGGATTAGTGAAATATTTTGGATATGGAACTGTCCATCTGGCATGTCAGGTTACGAAACCATGGCGGAAACCTCACAACAGCAAAGGAGGAATCAGAGGAGATGGCTTTTCTCTAGCAGTGAGGAGGTGAATGCTCATCGAGTAGAGGAGAGTTTGGTAAGTCATTCAGCATTATGGAGCCGACGACTGGGGAAGTTTCTTGACTGTGGTAATACCCTGAAGTCACGATGATACCCTGACCAGATCTCACACCACATGACTCTCTGGGGTCGCTTTCAGGTTCCGGTGCTCGGTCGACAAAAATAAAAAGTTTGAACTCTTCAGGCTATGTCACGCCGCGAGAGTCAATCAGTGTTGTGTGAGTGCTTGATGACATCCGAACAGACAGTTTTTCTTCCGGCATCCGGTGTATTCGTAGGTCAGAGAGGATTGGAAATCATTGTTTTTCCAGTTTCTACACGGACAATCCATGTCCGTGTAGAAACATTAGACAGTGAGGACTTTAGTTCCACCTTGACGGACCGCAGAGAACTCATAGAAGATCCTGCTGTGGTGTTTTGTGGTTGATAGGGGACTGAAATGGATACAGTTGGATTAATTCAGCTTATACGTCATAGTATATGATATGACTGCAGTGGGACTCTGGCAAGTGTGACGTCACTAAGCAATGGTGACGCCGACAAAATGAGCTAAGTACGAGTGACAGAACTTGGGTATACGACGCCATCTTGGTTGCAAAGTTGCATTCGGTGTGAACACACTTTAGACTGTAAGGCTCTTCGATCTGAGCTCATTTGACGCTCAAAGTTTGGTTTGTTTGACCAATATGAGCATCATGCACTTCCTAGCCCTTGAAAGATGCGAGTGCTGCCATGGCTTCGCGACTCATGCTTAATTCAAGCCTGTTTTTTTCACCTACCGTCCAGTGGGTAGAGAAAAATGATTGAGACTGCGGTTCTCAAATGGTGAGGCAGGGCACACCGGTGCAGCTTCAGGCTAAGTCCAGCTCTGCTTTGGGAACTATAAACAATAATTCTAACGATACAACAACCTGTGAATGTGTTTCCTCTTTTTACTTAAGAATTCAGTTGCATTTTCTGTGTTTTAGAAATATAGTCAAACCTTTAAGGTGACACAGCCTCTTTTATTTAACAGATATTTGTGTGAAGTGAGTTTTTCATTTTCAATCTCACTCACCTCAAATATGTGCTGTTTGCTAAGAAAGTTTCTTATGGCCCTTTTCCATTAGCCCTACTCTACTCTACTCTACCCGGCTCTACTCTACTCGCCTTGTGCTGCTTTTCCATTAGCCCCAGTCGCCTGCCCAACAGGGTGCAGTGTTGCTGAGCGGCACTACGGTGTCGGCATTTTGAGTGCGACACAACAATCTGTGGCTTTTTGTCACAAACCAAGTAAAAAAGGAAAGCAGAAGAAGGCTGCAGGTGGCAAGAAGAAATACCCCTTGAGAAGCACAGGAGAGTTTTGGAAGCTATACAACAGAATGAAGCCGAGAATGAGAGCAATCGAGCTGCAAAGAAAAGACGTATGAGGGTAAGCTAATGGTAGCTACCGCTAGCATGCTAGGTTGTCACGCTCATGACTCATCGATGACGACATTGTCTGACCAATCAGTAGCTGGCAGTCGGTGACGACATCTTTTAGTATCAACTCAGCTCGCTTGGAACCAGAGCGGAGTAGGTACTAAAACTAGCTTGTTTTAGGAGGTACCAGGCTAGTGGAAACACGCTGCAAATCGAGTAGGGCCGAAGCGTGCTAGTGGAAAAGGGCCATTAGTGACCTAAGCGTTCTCTTGATTTATATTTTGGTCCACACATAATCTTCACAACACCAACCTTTAAAGGACACACTCTGATCGGGAACATTTGGCCCAGACAGTTTTGTTGCAGCAGTTCCCGTCTGCTTCCCTGCTGCAGGCTTAAACAACTTTGAGAGAGAAAAATCACCAAATTTCTTTTAGGTCATTTAGACTCTTTAGACTTCTTAAACAAAAGAAGCCAAAAATCAGAACCCGGTTGGAAAATACCACAATTCTCCTTTAAACAGTTTTTTTTTTCTTTGCCAGAGAAACACACCAAATGCAGAATACAGTGTACACAACCCTCCGTGTCTGGTGCCCCCAAAATCGTACAATAAAATAAAATTAAAGTTCTCTTGTATCTCCAAGGCCATGGATAGTCAAACACAAAGACTGGTGAGCCCCCGCGCAGCCTGTTCGGGCCGTAATCTCACTCTAGTGTTTCAGACGGGGAGCTAACAGCAGGCCACCAAAGGTACAGATAAAGTGCTTTTTTTCTTAAACGTGACGCTTAAATAAGTAAAGTGATGTAAAAATGGTTCTCAGGGAAAACTAGGGGGGTACTGGCTGACAGGATGACACTCCTAAAAAGGTAAAAATGAAATGGAAGAGAGACACACGATGATTAAGAGTTCGGTATAAATACATCCACAGATCCGACAGAAGGCTACGAGGATGGAAACACTGATCGCTAGAGGAGCTGGAACAGTCAGAAGGAGCCGTTCACAGTTTCAGAAGAAAAACGGTTCAGGGTAAGACTTTTATACCTCAAAAAAAAAAAAAAAAAGGTAACAAGTCCAGCGGATTCCTGAGGCCGGATGGCGGCGAGGACCGCGGTAGAGACAGCAGCAGACTGGGAGGTTTGAGAGATTGTTCATCATAAACCAGAGTAGATAATAAATACATTTGGGTCCTGTAGTGTCGGCTCTATTGAAATATGATTAAACCTAAAAAATAAAAAAGAGGAATCTTTAAGTAGGCCATGAAACGCCTTGCTTCTTTTTTTTTCTTTTTGCTCCCTTATCCAGTCTCACAAACGCTCCACTGTGACGGCCATGTTTCAGCCAGCCGTGTGAAAAAGAAAAAGAAAAAACAAAAAAACATAGCCGTGGCAACCTCACGTACGCCCTCCTGGGTCTGGCTGACAAGAGTCCGAGGATTCAGGGAGAGAGTTGGTCCTCCGGTCGGTCCTCAGCTCCTGCACAGAAGAAGAAGAACGATGAGCAAACATCCAAGGTCAAACATTCAAGGTCAAACATCTGCGAGGGGGGCATAATATTGAGGTTTTGGAATAAAGACAAGAATAATAAATGAATTATGTACATACAGTCAGGCACATTCTTTGGTACATCCCTCACACAAGGGCTAAACCATTTCAATTTGATTCAATTTTCTTCAAATCAAGTTCAGCCTAATATTCACTTTGTTTACAGTGTAGACAACAGTAAGGAAACAAATCATCAAAAGCACATGACACAGTAGGGCTGCAGCTATCCATTCTTTTTGAAATCGATTACTCTATCAAATTTTTTGACAATTAATCGAGTAATCGGATAACAGTTACATTGCGCTCACTGATATATATATTTTTCTTTTTACAGTGAATCACTACACATTATTATTATTAGTAACACACAAAACAGAAAAGCCAGGTCACTTAAATTAACAACTTATTTTTCTTATTTTGAACATTCTGGGCATAAATGGGATGTCAAAATCAGAATCTATACTTTTATTTTTACTCTGGGCCAGAGTAAAGAGTGTTTTTTCAGTATTTGTTTTCAAAAGTTTGCTTATTTTTATTTTATTTGTATTCATGCTCATCTCTTTTGCTAAATTATTGCCTTTACTACTGTACCATACTGATGATCTTATTTTGCTTACTTTATTTCTAGGACCAAATAATGTCATACTTAGATACTAAGATCATTTAACTAGCTAATGTACATTTCTATAACATATGAAAGCATTCCCTACACCTGCTTCCTCTACTCACTGTCAGTGTTTCCTGTTCTACTCTCTGCAATCAAATTAAATGGAAAGTTATTGGATGTGAAAAGTATGTGAACAAAATACACATAGTTCTGGGCAAGTAGCCTCCGCATTGATTTACGTTCTGAACCAGCCTTTACACGGAGCCATAATCAAAGTAGGTTATTTACTAGCCCATATCTCAGTTATTGATCACATTAGCTGCTTCTGTTGATGTATCATGAGTGTCATCCTGTTGTGTCGCTCTGATGCACAGACCGGATGTTTACTGTTGACGTGCTGCAGCAGTGACGACGTGCTATCATGCTAAGCTACGTGCTAAGCTAACTCCGTTTGACATCAGACACACTGCACTGTTTTCTCTTTTCGTCCCTTCTTGTAGTGACCACACACTTGGGACACTCTCTGCCATTTCTTCTGTGGACTCTCTCCTTTCTGTCCCTCTCTTTTCTCTTCCTTCATTCCTTCCACACAGCAGTGGAGGTAGCAGGGGCGTTGTGCCACAGAAATGACCGTCCGTGTCAAACACCGTGCACTGTATAGTAGTACAGATATATATTTTATATGTATAATTATATATTAAACGAGGCTTCGAGGCACACAATTTGCATCGAGGATATTTTGTAATCAAATAATCGCGATTATTCAAGGAATCGTTTTAGCTCTGTGACACAGTATCCATCATCTAATACTGATAATATGTTTCATTATTTAAGGGATATTCCAACTTCTACTCCTGAACAGAGGCTTTGTGTTATTGAGCTGCTGACCAGCTCTTCTGTAGATGCAAATAATTGCTGCAAACTTGTAGAATAGTTGACACAACAGATCCTGGGTCAGTCATTGCTGCTTTGGCGTTCACTTTGCTTTTTCTGAAACTAAGATAAAAACCCAGAAGCGATAGATATATCTTTCAGTCCTACCTCACACTGCTCATTCCTGTAAATAGCTAAGAGAGGTGACTTTGAGCATGGTTGAAGGTCTTAATATTTCAGTTTACAGAGAATGGTCTGAAAAAAAGAGCATATCATGTAAGTGGCAGTTATCTGGGCCAAAATGCCTTGTTGAGGTGAACTGTTAGAGGTTTCACCTGACGGAGAGGCCACAGCAAAGGCGAAGTCAACAAACTAGACCAAGCTCAGATGTTTTGGACACATCTGTTCACACTGGAGTCATGGATTCTTTCTTACACAAACACACATACTCATATATATATATATATATATAAATATATATATCTACAACGCACAGCTTAAGTCTAACAAACTTGTCTTCAACTGTCTGTAACCTGAAGGTTACTCAGTGAAACAGAAACCAAACACGAGATCTTCAGGAGCTGAAACTGTTCCTCAGCTGCTTCAGGACCAGCAGTCCACAGCAGGAGGAGCTCGAGGGTACACACAGCCTGGTCGTCCTGCAGCTCCAACACCACCTTCATCCAGATGTCGTCTTTACACACTACACCAGGTGTTTATCCTGTCAGCTAAGAACAGGATACTAAGTCCACAATTCACATGCGTAAACAAAGCGTGTGTCTCCTGGTCTGATGAGTCCGGATTTCTGCTCCACAGATCTCAGCCTCAGCCATCAAATCTGCAGCAGCTGTGTGACTCTGTCATGGGCTACGTTCACGCTGCAGTCAAAAGTGACCTGAATACGACTTTTTTGGCTCAAATGTGACCTGTATCTGATTAGTTTCTGACGGTGTGAACAGCACAAGTCGCATTGAATCTGACATTTTCAAATCAGATTCAGGCCACTTGCAAATGTGGTACTAAATCAGATACATATCCAATTTTCTTGAATGTGACCACGGTCTGAACAGCCAGGTCATATTCAATATGATTTTGACGTCATTAGAGCAGCAGTTTACCTCGGAACAAATGTTTTCAAAGTCACTTCATGGACAGAACATAACCAGAGGTTAATATGGACATGATTATTAAAAAGGTTTTTGCATGTTTTTTCCTAAAATAAAGAGTTTTGTTTTTCTAGCTAAAATCTGTATTAAACAATTCATAATTGGGGGAGTGATGAGAAAAAGTGAGAGAGTGCTGGGGCGGTCAACTGGCATCTCCATTACACGCACAATAAACAATAAATGTGAATGAATCAAACATTTGCACTATAATATCTAATAAACTTAGTTTGTTAACACTGCACCGTTTTTTGAATGGATTTATCAGGCTAAAGTTAAAGTTTACAGGACACAGAGACACTGATGATCCACCGCTATCTGTCCATCTCATCCGTGTGTATTTGCGCGCGGCTGTATGTTCCTACGAGACAGCGTCAGTCAGTGAACAGTCTGCTCCTGTCTGATCTGCTCTCAGACAAACTACGAAACATCAGAACAGATGACAAAACTAAGTTTTTGCCTCTTTGTTAACCCGTTCAGCGCACTACGGCTCTGAGATGTTTGGCTCTCCAGCAGCGATCTGTCATCAGCAGGGTCGGGAAAGAGCATCGGCCTTAGGGTTCATAAGAAATAAAATATAGCCATAATTACTTTAATAAGAGATCGTCTGTGTGGGCGCAGAGACCTTGATGCGCACCCGACAAACTAATCGTAGCACATTACGCGCAGTGCATGGTGGGATCTCCTGTTTGCTTATGTAGCATGAAGCCATGGTGGAAAAAGAAAAGGAGATAAAAGCTTGAAAATGTCTGAACAAAAATCTGTTCTAAAGCAGCTGTATTATTCACTCAGATTATAGACATTGCAGTTAGATAACATTTTTTAATTGATGCACTTTAAGAGATAACCAGTTACTTAAGTTTGCATTTATACTTAAACCTTTTCAAAAAGCTATTTAGTTTTAGTTTTTATGTTACAAAAGTGCACTTTATTGTTGTTCATTACCTTTTATGTTTACATTTATTGCACATTTTTATAAAAACTGCACTATTTAAATTAAAACCTGTTCAGAAAGTTGCTTTGGCTTAAATTGTCATTTTTTTTCTTTTAGGGTTTTACATGTTTTATATGTTAAACATAGGGAAAAAATGGTCAAACATGCAAATTAGTCTAGAAAAAAAATCAACTTAAAAAAAGAATCATGATAAAATCGTGATCGGGATTTTTTTTAAAAATCGTGAATGATATTTTTGCCATAATGCCCACCCTTAATTGTAAGGCATTACAAAAAAAAAATAATATTTTACTCAGTACAAATGTCAGTAGTGCAAGTTATAATACATTTTTAATTTAACCTGAAATGAAGAGAGTTTTTTTGTTAGTTTAAATAAGAAAAATACTCTGTGAGGTGAGATGAGAAGAAAACTCCTCCACAAGGCCCCAAGTTACAGTATCTCTAACATAATTTACCAGAATATTTCCTTTTGTCTGTTTCTGCTCTGATTGTTTCTTGTATTGTGCCATGAGCATAAATGTGTCTATTATATTCTCCTGTTTTTTAGCCTTAAGCTGAACTCAGTCAGACAGACACCACATCACCTTCACTGGATGTGTAATGAGCTTTTTAATGTGCTACATTTAGAATGACAAATTCATATTTCCTGTTATTTTGACCAGAGGAACTTAAAAGTAATAAGATAATAGTGTAATGCCTTACATTTAAAATACAGTTATATTATAATGTAACTAATTACTTTGAAATGACTAACAGGTAATAAACATCGCATTACATTTTTGAAGGAACTTTCCCAACACTTAAAGTAAGTATCCGAGTAAATCACTCTGGTGTTTAGAGAGACCTACTATCTACTTTGGTGATTTTTCCATGGCTCAGGGTGAGTAAAAAACGTGCTCATCATCATTTCGTGTAAGTCCTCCGGAGATTATGAGCAGTCGAGTGAACGTCAGCTTCTTTCCTGACGCTTAAACCCTCTGTGAAGCTGACGGAGCAGGAAACACTTCCTTTATAAAGCTGTGGGAAAAGACGACCAAATATAGGCTGGTCCTGACTCCACGCTGTGTAAACTCAACTACAATCCACCTCTTTCTTGGCTACTGAGCCCGTTACAGAATAAACAGAGGAGCTGGGAGCAGCCTGCCTGTCGCTCACATCACTCAAAGACAATATTTAATCTCTCAGAGAGCAGAGGAGTGCTCAGCATGACCGTCTGATTTCAGAGGAGATTTGGTCAAACATGTTTTTAGGCCCAGACACTGGAGCTTCAGCATTACTGCATCCAGCTGCAGTTCACTTCGCTGTAACGCCTACATCCACGCCTGATGGCCCTCTGACTTACTACAGAAGATTTTTAACCTCTCTGTAGATGCAACAGGACTTCAGCTTATACTCGAGTAGAGCTGAAACGATTCCTCGAATAATCGCGATTATTTGATTACAAAATATCTTCAAGGCAAATTGTGTGCCTCGAAGCCTCGTTTCATATATAATTATACATATAAAATATATATCTGGACTACTATACAGTACACGGTGTTTGACACGGACGGTCATTTCTGTGGCACAACGCCCCTGCTACCTCCGCTGCTGCGCGCGGCTTGTAAAATCATGAAGGAAGAGAAAAGAGAGGGACAGAAAGGAGAGAGTCCACAGAAGAAATGTCAGAGAGTGTCCCAAGTGTGTGGTCACTACAAGAAGGGACGAAAAGAGAACACAGTGCAGTGTGTCTGACGTCAAATGGAGTTAGCTTAGCACGTAGCTTAGCAAGATAGCACACCGTCAATGCTGCAGCACGTCAACAGTAAACATCCGGTCTGAGCGTCAGAGCGACACAACAGGATGACACTCATGATACATCAACAGAAGCAGCTAATGTGATCAATAACTGAGATATGGGCCAGTAAATAACCTACTTTGATTATGGCTCTGTGTAAAGGCTGGTTCAGAACGTAAATCAATGCGGAGGCTACTTGCCCAGAACTATGTGTATTTTGTTCACATACTTTTCACATCCAATAACTTTCCATTTAATTTGATTGCAGAGAGTAGAAGAGGAAACACTGACAGTGAGTAGAGGAAGCAGGTGTAAGGAATGCTTTCGTATGTTATAGAAATGTACATTAGCTAGTTAAATGATCTTAGTATCTAAGTATGATATTATTTGGTCCTAGAAATAAAGTAAGCAAAATAAGATCATCAATATGGTACAGTAGTAAAGGCAATAATTTAGCAAAAAGAGACAAGCATGAACACAAATAAAATAAAAATAAGCAAACTTAAAAAAAAATACTGAAAAAAGCAAGATATGGCCCAGAGTAAAAATAAAATATAGATTTTGATTTTGAGATCCCATTTATGCTCAGAATGTTCAAAATAAGAAAAATAAGTTGTTAATTTAAGTGACCTGGCTTTTCTGTTTTGTGTGTTACTAATAATGTGTAGTGATTCAATATAAAAAGAAATATCAGTGAGCGCAATGTAACTGTTATCCAATTACTTCATTAATCGCCAAAAATTTGATAGAGTAATCGATTACAAAAAGAATCGATATCTGCAGCCCTATACCCGAGTCTCTCTGCAAAAAAAAACACCCTGATGAAAATCAAACAGCCACAACGCTGCACCTGATTTTACCTTCTGGCTCTTTTACCCATGTTCTAAATCCTGTTTTTATCTTTAGAGCTGTTGTCAAAGAAGACTTTCTGTCACTGACTAGACAGTTAAGTATCTATTCATCCATCGATCCTCTCAAGGCCCTCCTCCTTCTCCGGCTGACCTCCTCCTGGTTCCTTTAAACGCCAGACTTTGACCTTGAGTATTAAAAAAGTAAATATAAGCTGCACAGGGACTGCATACATCTGATTAGAGTTGAGTTGAGTGTGAAGAACATAGTTAGAGCTGTTAAGTTTAAGGTTTAATTTTGGACAAACATAACTCTTAATGTACTGATTCTAAAAGTAACTGTGTTAACTGGTGACTTTAATTTTTCAAGATGTTTAAAACATTAAAATAAATAATTACCAGGTAAAAGATACAAACTTAAAAACATACACACAGAAACATCTGCTCTAAACATTCGAACTTCAACATCTGCTGCTCGACTGAAAGTCACCAGGAAACACGGTCACTTCTGTGACCGCAACACTCAGTCAGCAGAAGGTCGTCAGCTGTCTTATCAAACTGAGGACAGACATTAACAGCCTAAACTGCTGTTAGGACTGAGGCCCCTAAAAGTGTGACAAATTTATCGTGTAGTCAGTCGGGGTGCAACAATACATGTATCTGTACTGAACCGTTCAATACAGTGGCCTCGGTTCGGTACACCCTATGAACCGAACAATACGCAATTTTGTATTTATTTATTTGATCAACTTCTGACGAGGTGCTATGCCTTGAAAGTTCAGTGAATCTGCGTTCGACTACTCCGGGCTGCATTGTCGAGCACAGACCTCCCCCAAGCTGCTGAGACAGAAGAAGCTACATACGCTAGGGTGCTGCAACACGGCAAGTGCTTCACCTTCAGCTGAAATTGAAGACCCTCCACTATCATTCAGATCTGGCGTTTGGGACTACTTTGGCTTCCGTGTTAAGTATGACCCTGATGGTAAGCGTGTCATGGACAAAAACACAACAGTATGTCTGAAGTGCAACACGATGCTAAACTACGTCGGGGGAAAAACAAACGCCGACATCATCCCGGTGTTAAAACAAGTGGAACCAGACAGAAACAACAAGCAGCACACATGCTACAGACTTCACCCGGGTCATTTAGACAGCCATTAGCACATGATTCAAAGAGGGCAAAGAAAATCAACCGGGCCATAGCTACTTTTATTGCTGTCCACATGAGACCCTTTTCTGTTGTGGATGACGCCGGGTTTCAGGACATGGTACGGACACTTGATACACTTATAGCTCGTTCTTTGTAATATTTACTCTGCTGCTAAGAATGCACCACATAAGATGGCTGAGTTCTCTATTAGATACATTTAATTTTTACTTATTCTTATTTTTACATGGTGATGTTTTTGTTTTTTATGATTCTAAGTATGCACTGAAGAATGTGCCTGGTTTAGCTGCAAGAGTTACATTGAATTCAATTTAATGAAAATATACTCTGAGTTGAAACAAATGTTGGTTATTTTAATGAATCACAAGTAAAAAAGGCATTGAAATTTCTCAGATTTTGTACTGAAGAAGTATCGAACCATGAGAGAAATGTATCGAACCGAACCAAACCATGAATTATGTGTATCACTGCATCCCTAGTAGTCAGAGAGCTAATAAGTGGTGTGTTATCACTTTGGTGTGAAGCGCTACACGGCTAAAAAGATATGCTACATGATGTGATGTGATGTGGTTAGCATTTTAGCTGATACTTTTCCAGTTCAGTTCTGCCAGGAATAGCAGCTGTAGCTAGCATGTTCATAGCTTAATACAACAGATGAAGTTGGAGACTCTGGTGTCTCTTAGGGCCCGATCTAAAGGTTTGTGTGTATGAAAACACGTGCAAACTTGATAGCGCCTGCAAAGCTGATCTACTAACAGGGTGCACTGAGGATTGCATCTGTCAGATGAGCAAAATAGCAGGCACAGTCCATTTAACCTGTTTGCCCTCATGACTATGCAGAATACATGCAGATGATGGAGGAGATGTAAATGTGATCATTTAGTACCGGCACAAAGATTTATCAAACCCGGAAGTGACTATGCTCGGTGTTTTTAAGTCTAAATTTAGTACGTTTGAAAAGCAGGCACACACATAAAGTAAACCTGCTCTATTTTGTGCTCTTAATATGACGTGGATGAGGTCATTTAACCTGTGTAAAAAATTAAAAAAAAAAACATCACACTGTCAGTGCGTAAGAGGCAAGAATAGCTGCTTAGTCTGTGTGTGTGTAACTGTAAGACTGCTCTTTTAACATGAGAGGTTATTGATGATGGAGCTGTGTTAATTTTGCCACTTAGATTATGTTTAACTGCAATCAGAAAAGGAAAATTAAAAATGACGGATAGAAATATGGCATGAGGGAAAAGTGATGAACTTGTCCATCAAAATGACACTGTGGTAAAAAAAAAAAAACAAATAAAAATACGGCAAGTGTGTTTTCTAGAACTCCAAGGCTTCAAACTTCATTTTTCATTTACACCCTCTCTGCTCTCCTAAACTCTCGGTGGTGACAGCTGATATCAAACGCAAAATCCTCCTTTAAAGAGGCCGTCCGCACCACTTTGCACCTGTTATCAATTGTGCATGCAGTGATAGTAGATCACACACAACATACCTACTAATAGCATGTGCAATTATTTGGTTTGCACACGCAATTTAGCACCTTTATTTTGGATCTTAGTAGATCGGGCCTTTTGTGTACGGTCCGTGCAGGCTGGCCGGCGCCTGATGCTCGATTCTGGTCTAGTTTTCTTTTAAAGTAGGAAACATACGGTGTTGGGGAGCCGAGGGGTTAAAGGATAAGTTTTTGTTTCTACAGCTTTCACATTGTTTATAGAATGAAGTAGAACAATATACTCACCCAGAAGGCTTTCCTGATCCAAACAGTGCTTCAGGAGATATTTAGATCCAAAATCGAGCGGCGGACATCCGTATAATGGTAGCACATAGGGCATACAGCGCCGCTCCTAAAACTGCATTAATCGTCCAAAAACTCATTAGTTTCGACAGTATTTCATCATGGTCCGCTCGGGCTACTCCTCCAAGACAGTCCGGTGTCGCTCCAGACATGTTTTTGTGACTGTGCTGACCTCTGAACTGAAAAGTTTGTTTACGGCTGCCGTGCATGCGCAGTATGGTTCATTGTTTCAGGGGCAACCGCCGGCTACTCAACAACTTTCTTCTTCCAGTTCTGTGCAAAATGGACGAATATCTATCTGATGAAGATGTTGTGGAGGAGAACTTTGAATATGATGGGTGTCCTTACAGTTTCGAGCCAGAGTTTACAGATGAGGAGCTCATCGAAAGGAGGACGCGGAGGCAAAGAGAAGAACAGCTGGCCAGAGAGCAGTCTTCAGTTCAGAGGTCAGAACAGTCACGAAAACATGTCTGGAGCAACACCGGACTGTCGTGGAGGAGTAGCCCGAGCGGACCATGATGAAATATTGGTGAAACTAATGAGTTTTTGGATGATTAATGCAGTTTTAGGAGCAGCGCTGTATGCCCTATGTGCTACCATTATACGGATGTCCGCCGCTCGATTTTGGATCTAAATATCTCCTGAAGCACTGTTTGGATCAGGAAAGCCTTCTGGGTGAGTATATTGTTCTACTTCATTTTATAAACAATGTGAAAGCTGTAGAAACCAAACTTATCCTTTAATAAACCATCAGTTTTTAAAGCATAACACTGAATAATCGCCCCATCCCTGTTCGCCGGACACTCATGAGATCTCGTCACGACTAAAGATAAACTGTTGAAGGGACTGCTGCCGAGGATACAGTCCACCTACAGTTTGTGTGTTTTTGCAGTAATGTGTGAATTTGACCAAAATAAGTACCAGGGCCAACATTTAAACAAACAGAAAACTGGCCTGTTTGGTTTCTATGAAAGCAGGTACAGACTGTTTAATCCTTAAACCTGCTGAAGCTTAATTATGGTCATTTAAAGATGTTAAATATGTATAACTGCCTGTTTGAACAAAACCGAGTCTTTCATGGAGAAGTTGATTTTTTTTGTCACTGGAGCAGCTTTAAACTGTTCAGTTTTTTTAAAGTTCTATCTGTTTACAGACCGCAGCACAGCCTGTTCCTGCTTTAGGACGTTTTTATGCTCATTTTATTGACTTGAGATAAACTTCTTCTTCTTCAGTTCCTTTCTTCTGTTCCTCTTTGACATTTTGATTAATAAGCAGGTAGTTGCAAAACACTCTCACTGTCATTTTGTTTATGTTCACTGGAATCATCATTAAAAATGGATAAATACAAATATAGACAAACACTTTATACACCCTGAGGCAAATTCTAATACAACCACCTACATTAAGTTCTTTTCAAAGAGCTGGGATTTAAGATTTGAATCACCTTTTAGTAAAGTATAAATACTTCTCATGAGCATGATTTAAAAGAAAACCTTAAAACAGAACATTAAATGAGTCAATGTATCCTAAATGTGCCCCGTCCACCAACATGGTGTACTTTCAGTTCCAGCTACCCGAGTCCTGCACCTGTCTGTATTTTTCCATTGATTAAGAACTTCTGAGTAAACCTGAGGAGCCCCAAGTTAATCACATAATGTAATAACTGCTAGTTGGATTTCCTCTGTCTTAATGGACTGAAACTAAGGCACCAAAACAACCAGCAGTGACTGCTCACTATGACGGAAAACAAATATCACACATGATATTTTTAAGCTGAAATACATTGTCCCAATTGTGGCCTTTATCTTAATATTTTCTTCTATGAAACCTATTTTGTAGGATGAATTCTGATATGGTAAAAAAAATTCCAATAATACGTGGTGATTACTCATTTTTTCATCCATTTTACTGAAAATATCATTCATTTACCATCTAATGTCCTGATCACTTGGCCACCAGACAACTGATGACTGGAAAAATTAGAGAAATGATGATTTGGATTGAACATTTCAGACAGATCCTTCTGCGATCAATAATCATGTTACTGTTAGTGGTTCTTCTGTCTTACTACCAAGCAGGCCTGCCACAATAATCAATACATCAATTAACCGCACGATAAATAAAAATGTCCTTGGTCCTCGATAAGTTGACATGTGCATGCATGTTTGTTTCCTCCTATCTTTCTACCAAACTGGCTGGATGAGAAGATGGCTCACTCAATGCAACTTTCTCAACACTTGGGTGCGTTGGTTCTATAGCGGATTTAGCAGATTTATAGCAGATCGAGCATTTGTCATTCATTCAACCTTTGTGGGGGAGGCAGGTCCACTCACGTGTACCCACACACAGAGCTGAACTGAGCACTGTGAGGAGTAACAAGGAAACAAACACTAATATGAATAATGGCATGAAAACGACGGCTCTTAAGTCGGCTGCCACAGAACCAGTGTGGGAATATTTAGGTTTTAAACAGAAAAAAACAAGGTGTGAGCTCATGAACACCGAGGAGCAGATATGTCGTATTGTTTGAAAATAGTGGCGACGAAGAAGGGGAGATGCAGCGAAGCCTTCATGACAGTCAGCGTTTACTGAGGTGTTTGGTCGGCAAAGGAAATATAAATAAAAGCGAGAAATGGTGTGCGTTCACAAACAGTGTCGTTCCTTGCATTGCAAAATAAATGCAGCCCTTCAATACGGCTGAAAAGCCAGCAATGTTTCAAACATTTGACAGACAGTACGAACTGACTGAGAAAGTACATGTAACAAACAGTTCCGGAACTGAATAAACTCCATTTTATTTGTTTTTTTTTATTGTTGTGTGTGTTTTTATTTGGAGTTTTTTTCTTTGCAGAAACAGGGTCTAGTTTTTATTGTTTATGATTGGTATGGCTTTTATTTACATGGAATTACACATGAATTTACATGGAGTCCATTTCATTTTCATTGGTTTTTTTTCTCTTTTTTTTGGTTAAAGTCATTATATTGTCTGTTTAATTTATTTTAATAAAAGGTTCTTGACGTTTTAATTACAGTTAAATACTCTTAATAAATTAAAGTTTACTGCTTTTGATATGGTGTACTCACTTTATTATGATATATATTGTAATTACATTAATGAAAAAATGATGTTTCAAAACAATATTGACAATAATATTGTTTATTGGCAATCATTTTTGGGACAATTACCGTCCAGCAAAATTTGTTATTGTGACAGGCCAACTACCAAGTATCAGACCAGCGGTGAGTACCATGAAAAATCAAAGGCCGTGTTTACTGTATGTGGATCAGAAATAAAGTAGGAACGATGTAAATACAAATACAAAGCATGGCTATTGTCTGAGACTGTAGCAGGCACGTGTAAGGAGTTATTTTTTTATAAATGCTCTGCTGGCGTCCAAGGCAATGGAATCCTTTTCATGAGACACCAACAGTTCTGTTGCTGATGAAGACCAAACTGCAAATATAGATATACAGATCAGGACACTCATCAATGTGGGACACACCTCAGGATACAAGTGCGACAGACTGTAGGGGACACCAGATAGCATGGGAACATGTTAAAATGTAACACCTGCAGAAGATTGCGCAAAGTAGTCAGCAATGCAAGAGAGGCAGAAGCAACTTCAGAAAAGATATATCCTCCTGCTTCAACAAGTTGACTAATACTGCCTGAGAGTCTTAATGAGTTCTTCATCCCAGTTAGTGCTGGTTCTCCGTTGATGTTCAGTTGTGTTCCCACATATGCGAACGGTCAGTGTTGTGCAGGGAAGACCTGCTTGTATCAGGATTACTCTCCAACGCAATTCTACCGTGAGAACAACCTGAATTAACCAGCTGCAAAAATCAAGTTGCAGAGCTCAACTTTACTGAGGACATTTTATGTTTGAGATACTGCCAACATGTTCTGCATTTCTTAAAGATGGACTGAAATAAACTATGTAGCTACATCTATGTAGTTTTATCGCTACTTTTTCAAGACTTGATCAGCTGGGATGAACAAAATAACACAACACCTGAGCAGTTTGACATCTCCTCTCCCTGCAGAAATCCCCCTCATCTTTGCAGACCTGACATCACCTGAGAGCTGTGCACTAATTGAATTATGTTACAACTCTACCTGAATTTCTGCAAGTTTCAATAAGGACGACATCGACAAAATCCTGCGAATTATTGTCTGAGATCTAGGCCCCATCCACACGAAGACAAAACGCTTAAGTTTCCAAAACGATCGTCATAAAGACGAAGGTGTTTCAGAAAATGTGTGCGTCTACATGAATGCACTCGATACCCATCAAAACGCTGTAAAACACATGCCAGACCTGTAGGGGCGCTGTAACAATATGATGGAAACAAGAGGAAACAGATAAAAAACTGGGCATGTACACTTGCAGCAAAAGTTGTAAACAGAGATTGTGATAAAGTGATCATAAAGTGACGTAATGTGTCCTCGATAATTGTTTGTTCAACTTGGTGGTGATTGAGAAGAAGGAGATTTTGCTGCAACAGGGATAGTAGGGTCACTAGCTTTATCAGCACATATGCTTCATGTACACCGACATTGTCGTTGCCGCCTGTGGCTCATGCGTGTCAATGAGGATATGAAGCTATAACGTAAGCGTATCTGAAATATTGCGGAGAGCCAGTAATCATGGAGCTGCGTATACGGCATTTCAAAATCTTTCAACTCTGGAACCTGGTTTCAAAAATGATCGTTTACAGACCCCCAAAACGCCGTCTTCGTATGGATGATACGCAGATTCTGCAAAAAACGTATGCGTTTCGACCTCGGTTTGGCTTCGTGTGGATGGGGCCTTAGAGCAGTGTGAGGTTTTCATAAAGGTAATAAATGAGATGGATCAAAAGTTAAACTGACAGTAAAACCACCAGAGGACAGTTTCTGTCCATCAGAGCATCATCAGCAGGACTTTAACCACACAAGAGTTTTCATTAACTGTTCTCTTAGTTTTCATCTGACAGAAGCAAAAGCTATCACTTGTTCTTTTTGTGCATATATAAACACCCGATTTTAAGTGAGCGCCCACGTGGATTTAAGAAGAAAAAGTTAACAGAGAAAATTCACGTCCACGTCTCAGACTACAGCTCAGAGCTGAGTTCAGCCAGCTTACAGGAAGACTCGGTATGATGAGCTCACGTCGTGGTTTACCCCCACATACCTGCTTTTAGTCATCGTTGTTTCTACATTAACTCATAACACTGCGAGATGAATGCTGCTGTTTTAGAGCCACATACGCAGCACCATTCCAGCAGTATTACTCAGTATTTCATTTGAAAAAAATTAGGGTTCCCACTCTTTTCTAGAAATCATTTTCCAGGACTTTTCCAGGACTTTCCAAGACATTTTCCAGTGTCACACAACCAACTGAAGTTACATTGTTGCTGTGGGCAGTTTTCAATTCTAGTTAGCCTTCCAAAAAACAAGATTGGAGGTTGATGAACAATATCTCTAGCTATTGATCATATTGATCTTGAATTTTTTTTGTTTCTAATTCTCCAGCACGAACATCGTCTGTTAGCTATCTGTTTAGTCTGGCTTTTATGTGTCTATTATAAATTTATGGTTCCACATATTTTTTAATCTTTATTTACTCTGCTTTTTTATAAATAGGTTTTGTTAATTTAGCCTAAATTTTATTTTGTCATTTATTTTAATAATTCTTTTTGTCCCAGTTGTTTTGAGTTTTTATATTTTATGCCTTAACTTGCATTATTTTACCTACTCACATTTTCTGGCTACGTGTACCTTAGTTACCTTTTACATTTTTACTTCATTTTCTATGTTTCAAGCTAGAAGGAGGACGAATAATTTTCCAGGACAATTTAAGCTTTTCCAGGCCATTTCACTTTTTCCCTCATTTTCCATATGTTTTCCATGACTAGAAAATTGGGCAATCATTTTCCAGGTTTTCCACGACGCGTGGGAACCCTGAAAATGTGTTCTGAAGTCTCACTGTAGAGCTCACTCCTAGCTTGTAACCACAGAAACGAGGTTTGCTATGTTTAAGGAAGACATATAAGATTATGACACGACAATCATGGAGGGTACACAACAACCTGCTCTGTTTTCTTGTCTCTGAACCCCCCTCAGCGTCTGGACTGACCTACGTGTCGCTGTGCGACAGCAGCGATGTGATCTCGGGGCTCATGTGACCCGTGGCTTTGGCGGCCTCCAGGATGGCTCTCCGGTACATTCCTTTCTTCTTCCTGTTGAAGCGGGACCTGAAGAATTCTCTGAAGGGCGACAGTTTGGCGACAGAGAGCTGGGAGGTCGTTGGTGAACCGAACCACGCCACCTTTGCCTGTGGCCACTGGGCTTCGCAGCTCGCCGTCTCCTGCTTGCGCGTACCGCTGATGCTGAGGACGCGTGCGGGCCACCAAGGAAAGCCGTGAATCTTCCCCCACACGATGTCGCCCACTGCCACCGCGTGACCCTCCTCCGTGACACACTTAGTCATACTGCGGGTGTGAAGCCGCACCGTGAGCGGCGGCACTGTCTTACAGTCCTCTCGAGAGAGGACAGAGGACGAGGTCACGGACAGATCTTCACCTGGTGCCAGGTCGCACAGCTCGGGGGACGTGCCGTCGGAGCTGAAGGACTTGGACTCGTCCAAACTGTCGCTGCTGCAAACCGACAGACTTGAAGAATCTGCTTTACGCTTACGGAAATTAATAAGAAGTGTGAGATCGCTATGCCGCTCCGCCTCCTCTCCTGAACTCCCCGACCAGAGTTCCAGAGAGTTCTTACCCTCCCCCGAGTCCTCAGAGTGGGGGAGGCAGGGACCGGGCACCCTGGGGCTCCGCCTCCTGGCGCCCCCGACTAGTTCTGTCTCGTACTCCACGGCACTCTCCTCCTGCTCTGTGGACGGCGGCCCGACACAGATCTTTGGAGATGACAAGTCCTGACCCACATTGGTAAAAGGTCGGGTGAGCTTGAGTTTGGGAATGGACACGGTGAGGCCGGACCGCGTGGCGTCCAGAATATGTCGCTGTTCCTTTGTGGAGTTAGATGCTGTTTTGCCATTTTCTCTGACGCCATTCTGCACCAGCTGCTTGGGGCAGAAAGGTTTGATGGATCCGTGGACTCTGGAGGGGATCTTCATGACCTCGCCCTTCCCCTGCGGCGTGCTGTAGGAGATCTTGATGACGGGGCTGTGAGGGATGACGTCCCCGCTCTCGGCCTCCAGCCGCTTGTCTTTCCTGAGGCGCTTGCTGTCCAGGCCGTTTTCTCGTCTCTTGGAGTCTTTCGATGAGACGCCGTCCTCTTTCCTGGACAGCTTGGCGGGGGCTTTCTCGTCCCCGTCGTCGTCGCTCTGTAGTGAATTCTCTTTTCTAGAAGTCTTTGTGTTGCTGCTCAGGCTGTCTTTGCTGTCTTCGTCACTGTTCAGAGTGTTTTTGCACTTTTCACAAAGAACCTGCCGCGGGCGGAGACGGATCGTGCTCATGGTCATTCGCCCCGGCTCTCGTGATCGCCTCTTCTTCCTCTTTATTGGTCGGGGCGGGGGCTGAGGTACCCATTGGTTGTAGCTGTGGCGTACCCATAAGGGCTGAGGAAAGGGGGCTCCTTCAAAATAAGGTGGGTAAGAAGTCTGTCCGGCGGGCACCGGCGTGGGGACAGGGTAGAGAGGAGCAGGGGCGCCACTCTCAGGGAGCGTGTTTTCATCCTTTGGTCTGTGCGATGCCTGGCTCGGGGATTTGGAAACCGGCTCCTCGCTCAGGACTTCTGGGATTTCACAAGCGGGATTAGGTTTCAGGCAGTCCTCTGGTTTGGCTGTGAACTCAGGCAGACAGAACAGGCCGGTCCTGAGGAAAGAAAACAACAATAAATGAAAATGTGTTTGTCTTTGGGATTCATTAGTAGCACAAAGAGCCGCATGAGGAGCATTTCTTGAATTCTTTTAGTTGAGCAATTTCCTTTGCATGGCAGTGCTGTAATGTCAGGGTTTTATTTCATCATGTCAGATGACTGAAGGCCAAACGGACAGCACATTTCAAACCTCACTGCTTGTAATTAGGACAAAAGAGCAAAGAAACCCAGAGCTGCCTCGAGTTCAGTTCAGTTTTCTGTTTGACTTTACAAGGACAGCTTTCCCTGACTGCTCAATTCTGAGAATCCATTACATGTGGGGGGAGTGGAGGTCTCTCTTGAGTTATCGGTTCAGCTTGAGGCCACAGAGACAGAGATAAAGTGTTGTTTGGGGCTGGAAAATAAATCAAATCTTTCAAATTCATCAATACATTCTGTCCTGAGGTATGGGGTTAGACAGCAGTGTTTAAAGACGGCAGAAAAAGTACCAACAGTTTTTCAAGTATTAACAAGATAAGGCTGTATCTATAGGAGGTCAGGCTAGACCGACTTTATTCATCTTAGTTCAATAGCTTTAAAACACAAAACACTGAGACATATTTGAAGGCAACTAACCCAAAAAAAGAAGTCATTTGAGACTGATGAGAGGACCCTAACGATTCTGCTTATTGATCCGGTTCCTGCTGATTTTCTCTCTGAAAAATTTGGCTCTCACAGGTTTTCAGACACTAACTCTCCTGAGATCCAGCACCATGCTGCTTCTGCAAGTTTCAAGTTTAGCTTAGACACGACGCTACAGCTGCAGCTATTGATTCTTTTTGTAATTGATTACTCTATCAAATTGTTGTTGATTAATCGAGTAATCGGATAACAGTTACATTGCGCTCACTGATATATATATATATATTTTTTTTTACATTGAATCACTACACATTGTTATTATTAGTAACACACAAAACAGAAAAGCCAGGTCACTTAAATTAACAACTTATTTTTCTTATTTTGAACATTCTGAGCATAAATGGGATCTCAAAATCAAAATCTATACTTTTATTTTTACTCTGGGCCATATCTTGCTTTTTTCAGTATTTTTTTTAAGTTTGATTATTTTTATTTTATTTTGTGTTCATGCTTGTCTCTTTTTGCTAAATTATTGCCTTTACTACTGTACCATATTGATGATCTTAATTTGCTTACTTTATTTCTAGGACCAAATAATATCATACTTAGATACTAAGATAATTTAACTAGCTAATGTACATTTCTATAACATATGAAAGCATTCCCTACACCTGCTTCCTCTACTCACTGTCAGTGTTTCCTGTTCTACTCTCTGTAATCAAATTAAATGTAAAGTTATTGGATGTGAAAAGTATGTGAACAAAATACACATGATTCTGGGCAAGTAGCCTCCACATCGATTTACGTTCTGAACCAGCCTTTACACGGAGCCATAATCAAAGTAGGTTATTTACTAGCCCATATCTCAGTTATTGATCACATTAGCTGCTTCTGTTGATGTATCATGAGTGTCATCCTGTTGTGTCGCTCTGACGCACAGACCAGATGTTTACTGTTGACGTGCTGCAGCATTGACGACATGCTATCATGCTAAACTACGTGCTAAGCTAACTCCGTTTGACATCAGACACACTGCACTGTTTTCTTTTCGTCCCTTCTTGTAGTGACCACACACTTGGGACACTCTCTGCCCTTTCTTCTGTGGACTCTCTCCTTTCTGTCCCTCTCTTTTCTCTTCCTTCATGATTTTTCAAGCCACGCAGCAGCGGAGGTAGCAGGCGCGTTGTGCCACAGAAATGACCGTCCGTGTCAAACACCGTGTACTGTATAGTAGTCCAGATATATATTTTATATGTATAATTATACATTAAACGAGGCTTTGAGGCACACAATTTGCCTTGAGAATATTTTGTGATCAAATAATCGGGATTATACGAGGAATCGTTTGAGCTCTACACAAAGCTGACCTCTTCTGCCATTATCTGATACCTCTTTGCCATCATTCCTGCTGACGATCTCTGATTAGAGCTTGGTGAACTTGGTTTGCAAGGCATGAAAAGCAAAGCGGGAAAAATTGACAAGAGAGTTAATTAACAAAAAGGCTAGTGATATCAATTCCTTGAGGAAGTTGTTAACCGTCTTTGACTGGAATTGGTTTTCGATTCCCATCCATACCCAGTACAGGATAATTTGTTGCTTTCCATGATAAAACATTGCAAGCAAATTTTTGTGTGGCAAAGTCAAGAAACTCCTCACCCCCATTTTCAAATACTGTCAACTTAGCCTTTCATTTTAGACAGTAAGGTTGGGAAAAAATCAATATGGTGATTTATTGTCGTCCTGACAGCAATCAAATTTGATAGGCAAGTTCTAAATACTTAGTGTTTTGATGTAATGTCTCTCTTTATTTGAATAAGCGTGGTCATACTTCATGACTCCTTGTGGAAGCAGCCATGAGCTTCATCAGGGAAAGGCAGAGGATGGTATGACGAGGAAGAAGTGGACATAAAAACAAGACCAGCAAGACGACTGCTTCTCGGACTGCCTGTTTTAATCACACCCTAACACGGGTAATGCCGACATTAACCAGTGCAGCAGACGGGCTGCTTTTTCAAAATTAAATTTTAAATTGATGGCAAAGTTCTAAAGTAATGTTCCCAGCTCATAATTCTGACATTACATAAAAACCTCTCAACTCTGGGAGCAAAGCTTACAGGCTTAAAGCTCTGGTCGGTAATTTCGGCAAACTAGCGTGAATTTGAAAATAGTATCTTCTCAGGGCTCGCCTAGCCCCTCCCACCCCTCCTCCAAAATGACGGATTTGATTGGTTTTAAATGTGTGCCACAAAAAATGTGATTGGTTAGTGTTCCCCAGGTTTATTCCTGCTGTAGATAGTGGATATTTTTCGCTCTATTTTAAGAACAAATTATGAATTGACTGCCATCAGGTCATAAAGTTTATTTTAACCAGTATTACAAAAAGTATATCTAAATCAGATTACCAACCTTAGCTTTATGCACTTAATGGTTGATGCCAGTTAATGCCATGAATATTTCTTTGATGCACTTCTCTATTGACAAGAGGGGTGACACGTCTTTGTGTATGTACTGTTAACGGTGAAAATAATCTCACTGTTGATGTCAAAACCAACTCTAGATTAAAAATGCCATGCTCACTTTAATAAAACAGAATCTAAATAAGTCTATCTGAATCTATGAAGGAGAGCAGAACGAGGCGAGTCTCACCATCAGCTCAACCCTGTGGCCTTTTTCCTGCTTGTCTGCGTGCACTCTCTCCTCACTTAATCCCTCCATCAGAAATAATGACAAAAGGCCCCCAAAAATAAGAACTTGTTGACAATGAATTGTATAATTTGGGCGGTGTGAAAGAGTTTGTCTTCCAGTTTTGATAAAACCAAAAAAAAAAATTGACCAATACTGGGTGAATGTTTACAACTGTTTTTTCTGTTATTAGGACTGCACAATATCATCAGTATGATGTTGGTATAAGATACCAGCCTAAAAGTTCAATGAATGTAAGGTAGACATTTTCATCAATGTGTACAGCTGATACAGATCAGCCATACATATCAGCCATATATTGGCAGTAAAATCAACAAAATACAAACTTGAACTAGAAAAGCAATTGAAGAGTGCAGACCTCTGCCAGCACCACAGTCCTCACCCATATTGTGATTTTCACCATAAATATTAGTCCTACCTTTATTTTATCTAAATATTTAGATTCCTTGACCATAAGGACATACCATAGGCAGTTGGATTCATAATGATATCTAATCTAGTTCAGTAGTTATTCATGAAAATCACATTTTTTGTCATGGCGTTGTTATGCTGATCTGGCTCAGTCCAAAAATCTAATCATTTGTTCCTTGTCCCAATCCGAACATTTCACTGAACTCCGTCCATAACTTTTTGAGTTATGTTGCTAACAGAGAAACAAACAAACGGACACTGACAATAACAAAACCTCCTTGGCGGAGGTAACCATGATGCTTCACCTTTTTATCACCGCATGAAATAAATCAAGAGTTTCATTTTTGTGAGAGCTAAGTGTTTCTCTTGTATTACCATTGTTCCTCACAGTAACAACTTTGTGTTCTTGACAAAAAATATTGGTATAGATGATAATGAGTTTAGAAACATCTGCATCCTGGAAACAAAAGAAAAAAAATCTGATATTGTGCATTTTTCTAGTTATAATATCACAGTTATGGATATTCTTATGTCTCTTCCAAGAACCTTATCAGAGTTTATAATCCTGTTTTTATGACAACTATTTGTGACTTATTGGCAGGAGCAAGACAAAACAGATTATTGGTCTATATAAAGCCATCCAGCCTAACTAAACAACAAAGAGATAAGCTTTAGGGCCCTGAATGCCATCACTAGAGAGTAGGGGTGGACAATATGGAGGAGAAATCTTATCATGCTTCTTTTTTTTTTTTAATGGCAGTAGCATAATCTCAATTTTAGCATTATCATTATTTTGTACACATTTTAAAAATCGCCAACTACAACCAAACTTACGTTACAATTTTAAATGTACATATTAAACTTAAAAACATTTTAAAAGCACTTTACACTGAACTTTAACTTGTCTTCAGCAACAACATTCTCATCATGTGTGAATGCTCTCTGTCCATTTGCTGCTGTCTGTTTCCTGATGTGTTGTCATCTCGTATCCAAACTTGCTCGAGTAGCTCATGGAAATAAAGCTTTTAGTATAAATCCAAAGTAGTTGAATAAAACAAAGGTACAGCTCGTTTGCTTCAACTTAAATTTTCTTTGATTTGGGTTGCAGCTTGTTCTTAAATTGTGGAGGTCCTGGAGGCAGACCAGGTGAAAACCACTGCTGTGGACAAACTGAACTTCTTTTTGCTTTGACAGATCATCATATTATACACCCCTAGGTAGTAGGGCTTTATTATCACAATTATTTACAATTTTTCAATAGCTACTGAGATCTCAATAATAAAACACTTTAACTCATATATGGTATTTAGGGGTGTAACGGTACATGTCTCTGTACCGAACTGCTCGAAAAGGACGTTCGATTCGGTACAGTGCTGTACTCGAACGAGTACAGTAAGTTTACTTTAGCAGCTGCACATGGCTCCGTAATATTCACGGGGTACTCGTCTACGATTGGCATGGTTAGGGCAGGCTTTTTAATATTCATGAGGAAAGTGGTCTGTGATTCGTGCTCTTGCGATCATGTACATATCATGTGGACGTGACGTCTCACGGTGAGCCAATCAGAAGATGAATATCAAAGAGCTTCCGTAACCACAGGAGCTTGTGTCTGAGGTGTATCATAGGCTACTGCTAGTGACCAACCGGAGCTTGGAGACCCTCCCTCGTAGCTGAAATCTCCTGTTTGGGAACACTTTGGCTTCCTGGTGAAATATTGCAACAGAGAAAGACAGGTGGGTAAAACGATGGCGGTGTACTGTTCAACTGAGGTCGGGTATTTCCCGACAGTGCATCAAACACGCCAGCTCACCTGAAATGGCACCACTCAAGTGTAAAGATTTCCACGGTAAGGAAAAAAAACACTGCAGTGCAAATTCAACTGCCGTCTGAATTCAGGTAGTCTCTCCCAGACAGTTCAGATCAGGCCAAAGCGATAACAGCATCCATCAGCGTTTTTATGGCACCAGATCTAAGACCATATTTAGTTGTGGAAAATGCTGGTTTTAAACACATGCTAAAGGTGATTGAGCCCTGGTATAAAGTACCCAGTCGTCCACATTTAAGACAGGAATATAAAAAGAAACTCCTTATTTTTAATTTCATACATCTGTTGTTTATTTTATTTGTTAGTATTACCCAGCAGCATATTGAATATATTTTAGTTTTAAGTTTGTATAATGACAAATTTTTGGTTTAATAAACGTGCTAAACAAGCAAATGTTTTTGCGTTATTCCCACACTGTACCGGAAATGTATCGAACGGTGACCCCAAAACCGAGGTACGTACCGAAATGCCATTTTTGTGTACCATTACGCCCCTAATGGTACTTTGAAACAGCTACCACATGCTTTCCTTGAACGTATTTTTGACACTAAAATGTTCAACATTAACAGGAATTTCTAGAAATATACTTGAAAAATACAAATACCTCTTAATAACTCTAAAATAATGATGAAACAAGAATAAAGTTCACAATGTCACGTGGCTCAGTGATCCTTTAATCTATTCCTCTCAGCTTTCGTAACTGTGAAAGGCAGTCACAGTAATTCACATTAAAACTTAAATAACAGCCCAGCTCGTGTAGACAGATATCAGTTTAGCTTCACACAGCAAAAATGGAGCTACAGTATTTCAACTTTCCCCAACTGAGCTCAAACCCACTTTCAAAAATCACACTGTTTAAGTTCTTGTCACGACCAAAGGTAAAATTAATACTGTTTTTGTACCATGTGGAGCTGTTGCTTTTTGGATTTTTAATGCGATTTATAGACTTTACTTCCCATTGTTCAAAGTTTTGTAGCCATTTGCTTTTCATACCTTTCAAGAGGTCTGTAAAATTATTACAATTATATTTAGACACCCTTCTTTCACCTCCAAGCCATCTTTATCATCCTCTCAGCTCAGGGTTTGTGACATTGACACTGCTGTTGGCAGAAAACTGTCACATGAAAAGAAAAACCAACAAAAAGAATAGTCTGAAACAGTCATGTGATGCTCACAAAACAACAGAGATATGATTATGTAATCAGACATGCCTCAGTCAAGCTGTCATCTTAAATTTAAGACATCTTCTTAAACTTTTTGAGTCGCTATAAGACCGTAACTTCTTGATCTAACTTAGGAATGGAGCCCTGATCTGGCCGTTCTAACGTCTCTCGCTCTTTCTTCTTTACTTTCTCTGGTTACTTCCAGACCTGCAAACATGTCCAAAGAAGGCCCAAAGTGCCCAGGAGTCTTTGGGGTGGCTGGCAGGCAACAGTATCACGGCTGTGAGGCTTTAGTCAGGAGACAGCAGACAAAGAGACTACAGGATGCCCAGGAGCCCCCCCTCCCTAACATCTGACTGAACAAAAACAATCCCATGAATCACTCGGGATTCAGAGACGCAGGGAAGGAGCCAGGAGATTTCAGTTTGTTTTTGCCTCCCGTGTCTGATCAGGGCTTATGTGTGGTGAGGTTATTAATTAGCTCACATTTGGGGAGCACCATTTCCTCCCCAGGAGGAGCGACTGGCAAGCACCTCCGAATAATAGTCTCCCGGTGCGGCCTCTCACCTTTTTCAACGTGGCCCTGAAGCAGGCGAATCTCAGCCCTCAGAGCGACTGACACGGCCCTAACAGGTCTGTGTGCGACAGGGAACAGGCCGTGCTAGTTAAGAACAGAACAAGGACACACTGGCTCGCTACATAGTGCCATTTCACGTTGTGTACAGTGTAACTAGATGCAGAGGTAAGCCTATGGCATTAAAAAAGACCCGTGAGAGACAATGACAGGAAGTGTTTTTCCATGAGCTGGAAGGGAAAGAGAAGTCAAATTTTGACAGTGATGAGGCCTGAAATAAAGGCCTATTTTGGGTTATTCTGAGGCCTGCCTTTTCCCATCTGGGTGGGTTATTTTGAGGCCAGCTCCAGCTCACACATGAAAAACTATCTAAGCATACTAAGGGGCAAAGCTGGTCAGATTCTGATTCTGCTCGGCTAAAAATAGTCCAAAGTCAGCGGCTTCTAAGGTGCACACAGGGCTTATACATGTGACACGGAGCGGCAGGGGCAGATGAGACATGAAATAATTCCCAAGTTATTTAATCCTGCAGCTTGTTTTATCAGAAATAAAACAAGTTATGTTCACAGCAAAACCAAAGACACCTTTAAATTGCGTGGAAAAAGTGGTCCTTAATACAGGAGTGCCAAAATGATGAACTAGAGGTTTGTTGTAAATACAGCTGAAAAGGTTTTAAAGAGAAAGTGTTTCCATACTATTGTTAAAGTTTAATAGAGGAAAGGTGCCAAAACAAACTCAAAACTGCATAAAGCGCTTCAGGTTTTCAGGGAAATGGTTTGTAAAGATGTTTTAACTTTACTCTGTAAATGATTAGCTATTGATCTTTCTTTGCAATAACATGCTTAATATGATATATATTTAGGAAAGGATTACATAAGCATTTTGCTTATACCAATATGGAAATAAACCTTTATTACATGATTACTGACTTTGTTTCAACTGTCATAAGTGATATTATGTAGTGTATTGTGTAGGATGTCTAAATAAAATCTTATTACACTGACAACAGGGGTAAATTAAACATATATGAGGTTTACTCATTTGAGGCCTTTACTTGTAAGTGAAAAGGCCTGAGATTCTCTCTGAGTATTACTCAGACATGGTATTTAAGTAAAAAAATGCAATATGGTGACTTTACATGAACATTATTAGCCATTTTCTATTGTTTCATCAGACCAGAGGAGAATGCTTTTGAAGGTGGTTTCTCAAACTAATTCTGATTAAATTACAAACTCTATACACCTGGAACTTAGCACACGCATTACACTATCAAACAGGTGTGTAAATATGTCAACATATAATTAAAATGCACATTATTGTCCCAGTAAATCCTGGCCTGTTAACTGATACGTTTCTGTCAGAGATTAGGCTAACACAATAAGCTATAGATGAACCCATTGACTTTACTTATTGTTCATGAAAATCCATCATAATTCACTAAAGACGCGCTGATTGGCCTCACATGCAGTGACTTGACTTGATGTGAATCACTATATAACATCATATAACGGTTAAATCTTGTTCCTCCATAAATTAGTTAGCAATTAGCACACGTGCTAACAGTTAGCTCTGCTGTCAGCTACAATAACCTGCGACTCTTTGTATGAAGGCCTAGGAAGCTAACAGCTAGCTCTGACTCGTTAGCATCAGAGGTGGATTAGCCGTTAGCTCCGTGAAGAAAATAATCAAAACGTGATAAAATTAACGACAACGTAAAGCTCACTTTTTGTTGCTGTCCAGCAGGATCCCCGTGAAGCTCCTCTCTCGGTAGGTCAGCGTCACCACCAGAGTATCGTTAACTATTTGATCGATAGTGACAGGAACCCGGGAGCCGGCCTGTAGCTGCTCGGCCGCAGCCTCCATGTTTCCCGGCGTCGAGTGTCCGGCTCGGCGGTGCTCGATCCCGGCCAAGGGAGCCACGGTCGCGTCGGCCAAAGATCCGTCTCCCCTTCGCTATTGGAGCAGGAGGCTACAGCAGGGCATGAAATGACGCCATCACCCCCACCAAGTCAATTACACCAGAGCTGTTAGCGCTGACATCACGGCCGTCTGTGTGCTGGAGGAGAGGACGAGGAGAGGCCTTCCTCTGCCTCACCGTCTGATGGCATTATTCGACTTTACCAAGAAAATCCTCCATTATTACTCAGACGGAGCGTGATGGCCGCTCCTGTGAGACTTCTGCAGCCGCTGGCTTTACACAGCTGAACATCAGGGATATGTAAGAGAAAGGCTTTGAGCTCTGCTCATGTGACAGCATGAACTCAAATATTATAGTTATCACATTAAGATGACCTGAAGATGGATTTAGCAACAAAGACACCTATCTATGAAACGCTAAAGATGTAATATGATCAATACACTCCTGTTTCACTCTTCTTCTTTAAGTCTCTATTCTATATTTCCGAAATGACCTGAACACACAGACTCCCATGATCACATAACCACAAAGATGGAGGCTTATTAACATTAACAGCCTTTATTTTCAAAAGTAAGAATAAATGTAGAACTAAAAAGAAAATGAGCATTTCTGTAGATGGTGCAATTGTGTACATGTGTACATTTGCAAACACCTCTGTAGAAATAAACCTATTAGTTGCATACATATGTGTGTGTGTGTGTGTGTGTAGTGTAAATATATATGTGTGTGTATATATATATATATATATATATATATATATATATATATATATATATATATATATATATATATATATATATATATATATATATATATATATATATATATATATATATATATATATATATACACACACACATATACATATATATGGAGAGAGAGGGAGAGAGAGAGAGAGAGAGAGAGAGAGAGAGAGAGAGAGAGAGAAACAAAAACAAATCTGGATCACAAAAGAGCAGAGACAGTTAAACCAGACATTGGCACTTTCAGGGACCAATAGGGCTTCAATTATGTTACCCAGACTAAAAACTGCAAGTCTCACAATTTAATATTATATTTGGGACAAAGCGTGAGGACATTTTCTGTACATCCTTAAGAGACACTGAAAACTACAGAAACTGTAGATGCTTGTAAATATGTTTCTAAAATATAATTTTATGCACCAAATTCCTACAAAACATTGACAGACAGACAAACATATATGTATATGTAGACAGAAGGACAGATAATATAGATGGATACCTATGTATTCATAGAAAGATAGAAACATATACATAAATAGAAATAGCCTCCTGAAAACCTCAGAAAAAAAGTGTCTTTCAATTTCCTTTTTTGTGTGGTTATCAATTTTTAAATATATTATTTATTTTAATTTCACAGCATGTCCACTGAAGAGGACAACAGGACAGTTTTTGTTTGAAAATAGCACTGAATTTAGATTTAAAAAATGAGCAGATTATATCTTTAGAGAGATTTTAAGCCACAAACAAATTCAATTTTGTAATAACACAAGTTTTGCAAAAATGCTGCAAATTCAACTCCCAGTCTTTGGCTCATGAATGTGTTCTTGCCCTGATTGACCTCAAAATCCAGGACCATGACCGTTTTGAGTCTTTACTAGTAGTATTAGTTAAGACAGAAATTTGCTTAATTTCTGTCTTAACTAGTAGGAGGCA
Source organism: Scarus forsteni (assembly GCA_036419115.1). Classification (NCBI taxonomy): domain Eukaryota; kingdom Metazoa; phylum Chordata; class Actinopteri; order Labriformes; family Labridae; genus Scarus; species Scarus forsteni. Next base: position 3,926,304 of record JAZDUH010000431.1, read on the forward strand.
TTCTAATCAAATTCAGCACCCTGTTTGGTTGTTATATTTTTTTAAGCCAATGGGATGCTTGGCTTTGCTTTCCATAACTCCTTATTAACATATAAGGCTTAACAGTGGTGCTCGTGAACATTTTTAAGTGTACTAGTAGTACTAGTGATACTTCTGTCTTTCCTAATAAAATCTTCATGCGCAATAATTGACTAAGGCCCTGTTCACACAACAATGCTGTCACCAGAAAAGGAAAGATTTTCCTTTGCGTTTTCCAGTGGTGGACTAAGTACTCAACGCCATTACTTGAGTGAAAGTGTAGATACAGCTGGTCAAATGCTACTTTGAATAACTATTACTTTACTTTATTATGGCCACAGTTACATGATGTTTTTTAATTCGGAATGAATTAAGAATTGAACAGATGTATTTACGTCTACTAGAAGAAAAACTCCAGTTCAGCGTCTCTGTCAGGGAAACTTCATCTAACTTGGACACTACAGTTTTGAAAAAGTCCACATTTTAATGCTTACGTCCAATCACTTGTTCATTATTTCCAAATCTTCTTAGGTTCTGACTAAAAAAGGTTGTCTCGGCCCAAGTCCAACACTTGCTTCAGACGACCATTTTGTTCCCATCAGTGTCCCGTGCCTCATTGCTGCAGGACAAGAGAATGAGTAAGCCCAGAACGACTGGAATTAATTTAAAGCAGAATGAACGTATACATCATTGAGGATTTTTTTAATTCAGATTTAAAATCAGAACAAACCAGCCACTTACTTGGGAATTGTCATTTTCATTAGTAATTAGGTGTTTACATGGTCATTTTTAATCTTTTTAAAGAGGATTTAAGTTTTATTTTCGGAATTAAAGTTCTCATGTAAACATGGTAATTGAATGAATAAAGAGATGTAAAATATGCTACAAAGCCCAAAGAAATGCCTCCTGAAACAAGACTGAATCATACTTCAGATGTGGACATGGGTGCTCTGGTGTGTGCTGTAGCCATCATTACTGCCAAGATGAACCATTACTTGGTACAGGCACGACATCACCACATGAATAAATCACATGTAGTTCAAACTTTAGAAGAAGGGAAAAGAAATTTCAATTACTGACTGCCAAGCCATACTTAAAAGTAACGAGTAATGAGGCCCTTCATAGAAATGTAGTGGAGTTAAAAGTACAATATTTGTCTTTCAAATGTTGTAGAGTAAAAGTCATAAGTTTCCAAAAAAAATAATACTCAAGTAAAGTACATATACTCAAAAAAATCACTTAAGTACAGTACTCAAGTAAATCTACTTTGTTACTTTCCACCCCAGGCATTTTCAAAAGCACTCCTCATTCACACAGAGATTGTGTTAAAATAATGTGCATGCACATGGATATGTGAGAACGATTGAAAACATGGTAGCGTGCATGTCAGGCCAGTGGTTGGCGAAGTAGGTTTGTCATGACACAACTGTGTTACAACATAAATCTGCACACAAAGACTTTCCGGTGTAGACAAACTTTTCCTAAACATCAGTCTTTGGCGATATAACAAGTGTGTCTCGATTGCTGCAGCAAATCCACACTTTGTTGGAGGAGTAATAACAAAGACACATGTTTCTTGGCAGCTGTTGTTCCTAGGTGTATGTGCAACCTGAATCTGAAAGAGTACTGCGCATGTGCCGCACGCAGCACTGTTTTCTCCAACAATGCTAATCACTGTTTGGACAAAACTTTCCACTCTGGACCCAGGTCTCAAAAGTTTGCAGATTCAGGTACCGTTCTCTTGTAAATGGAAAGCACAAATGCAATGAAAACTCTCCATTTTCTGCCCTTTTTCATTATCTTGTTAAAAATTGAGTACATGTGCTCAAAATTTGAGGACTAGAAGAGCTGAACTACATTTGATACCACTGAATATTTTTTTTTGCACAAATGGCTTTCCATACTCTCCCTCTACATCACCTTCTTCACCAGTCATGTGCAGACACTCATCCTCATCCTTTTCCTCATCTGACAGATCCAGTTCTGAATCTCCCTCCATTTATCTGGTGTAATCTTCTCTGTTCACTTTTTCTCCAACAACAATGTGTGGCCAATCTATACATTAAAATGGTCCTGGTGTTCACTAGAGTTGAAATTCATTAAATGACTAACATCAAACTAGAAAAGCACTCTGAGAGCACAGACCTCCGTCAGCGCCACAGTCCTCACCCATATTGTGATTTTCACCATAAATATTAGTCCTACCTTTATTTCATCTAAATATTTAGATTCCTTGACCAAATGCCAAAAATGATCCTGGGGGTATTCCATGAAGCTGGCTTAGGTAGAAGCCCAGCCTATTTCAGCCAGCTTCGTGGAATACCCCCCCTATCTCACAATGTCAAGAATCTGTCAAAAAATTCCTTGATCGGGATGGTGATCCCGCTCACTCTAATCATTTGTTCCTTGTCCCAATCCCGACATGTCCTGAAAATTTCATTGTAATCCGTCCCACTTTTTGAGTTATGTTGCTAACAGAGAAACAAACAAACAACAAAACAAACAAACAGATGCCGGCAATAACATAACCTCCTCGGCGGAGATAAACAGAAAAAATCAAACTGTTTTCAGATGTGAAAAATTGTTATTGACATGTTAATGAACAAGAATATATTAAACATCATGGAAAAAATAACAATTATTAAGAATATTTGACTTGCCTCTCGTGTGTTTTTTGGTATGTCTGCTATCTTTATACATATGTAGGCTATATACACACACACACATATATATATATATATATAGATAGATAAATAGATAGAGAGAGAGAGAGAGAGAGAGAGAGAGAGAGAGAGAGAGATAAAAGTATAGATAAAGATATAGATACCTAAAATTCAATATATAACTTGTTTTTTATGATTGGTAATTTTTATTATTTTTCACAGTAATCATACATAAACAAACAGTAACATTCTCAAGGACAAGACCCACATACAAACTAAAGTGAGCACAATAAAATGGCCATCGACGTACATAAACGCAAATTGAGACAAAAAAAAAAAAGGATGAGTTCTTAATGAGTTACAGTACACCCACAATTTCTAAACCATTGTTACCATACAACTTATAATAATTACCTTTTCTGAGTTGAGACGTCTTCAGTTAGACAATATAAATGAGTGATACTACCCCCATTTTAAGTCATACTCCTCCAATTTGTCTAGCAGCCTATATGATAATTTTTCCAGGGCCGCAAGCTGATCAAGACAGTTGTACCATGAGGATAATACTGGTGCTGAGGAAGCTTTCCATTCTTTAACAATACATTTTCTTCCTAGCATGAGGACAGTCTGGGTCCAGTCTGCAAGTTACCTAAAGTCGAGGGGTCACCTAAAACAAATAGGTTGGGAGTGAAGGGGATATCATGGCCAGTAATCTTTTTTAATATTATTGATGTTTTGACTTCCTGCTCATCATTTCCACTTAATTATTGTATATTGTGTTTCAACATGATGTACTGTAACATCAGCACAGGTACAAACACGTCTCTGTTCAACATTAACCTGGCATTGTCTCAAAGGTTTGAATCAGGGTGGGCAACTGGCGGCCCAGGGGCCACATGTGGTCCTCCTCCTCACGCATGGTCCACCAGTTAATGATGAGTTCTAAAAAAAATGTAAACTATACAGATAAAAAAATATAAAATCAGCCATGATGTTTCAGTCTGATTTACATACAACATGCATCACAAAAAGAAAATGGGAAATACTTCTAAAATAATCTTCAAAACTTGCCTTTAACATGTCCCTCACAAGAATTTAGTAGATATAATCAGCTGTAATGGGTTCTGTAAAGATTTTATGAAGCCTTATTAATGCATTTTTGGTCTAAAAGTAAAGTCAAATGAGCCTGAATATAAACGTCAGAAACCATATTAATAATCACTCTTCCAGTCATGGTACATATCGTCATGATCCACACCCTGTCTGTTACGCTCCACGTTTGTTTCCTGTTTTCATGTTATGTCTTGTGTTTCCTGTTTTATTTTGAAATTTCTAACTCTTGTTTCTGTTCCCAGGTTTAACCTCCCGTCTCCCACAGTCTGGTTCGATGTCTCTCATTTCACTTTCCAGCACTCTTATCCGGCTCTCGGTCATGATCACGACCCTCTGTGTCACGACCCTGCCTTTTGCCTTGTGCTTTTGGATACTTCTGTCTTGATTGCTTTGTTTGTATCCTAAATTTTGAACTGGAAACCCTTTTTTTTTGTCTTGCAAATCTGAGTCTCTTATGCCTGAGTCTGTTCTTGTCACATATTATGAGAATGTTTTATTCTTCACTGGTTAAACAAAGTCAGGTCAAATTAATTAATATAAAAAACTGCCTAAACTGATTTATTCCACAAAAACAGCACCTTAAATGACCTTTGATTCAATGTTTAGCTAATTGAATCTGGCTCTGCTTTTTGGTTTTAAGCTTGAAAATATAAATCTAAGAGTTGATGAAAGATAATTTCATATTATCTTAAAATCTAGGTATTGCTGAGAGCCTTGTTGATGTATAATCTCCTGTGTCACAGTGTGGCCTTCTGAAACTCAGAGGAACATTAATGTGTAACCAAAGTTACCCATCCTCTTCTACAGGATAAAAAAGTCCTGACATGAGACAGATTTTTATTTCTGTTGTTCAAGCAACATAAAAATCCAAGCACAGAAATGAAAAGCTCAGTTTTGTCCTGATTTCTAAACTGATCATAAACCACTCAGCGGTTGGTTTTGGAGGTTACGGTGCAGGTTGTCTGATGTGACGATGATGAAGCTCTTCCCCAGAGTCCCCCTCCTGTTTGCCTTCTCTCCAGCAGCTGTGCCTGCAGCCTCCTCATCTGCTGACGAAGGGGGAAACATTCAGATCAATCATCGATGAATTGGTTATAGATCGTTTGTGAGGCTGATACTGAACAGGCTGTCACCTCCTGCAGGTCCAGCTCATCTGCCGCCATCCGCTCGCTGCTCGTGCCCTGAGGATTCCTGCGTCTCTCCTGCAGCGACTCTACGCGAGCGCAGAACTGACGCTCCAGCCTCTGGGCCAATCTGAAACGGCACAGGGCTCAGACGTCACAACAGTAGAATACAGAGACCAAATGCTTTAAAATGTAGGGCCGGTCAAAGGGCTGGGAAATCTGTTAAGCTCTGAAGATACATCAGTGTTTTCCCAAGAGATACAGGGTCTGGAAAACATGTTTAAAATAATAATTCTAGGTTGACAACAGGAAATCTGACGACTGGTAAAAGATGTTTCAGATGAGAACCAACTATTGGCCCTTTTCCACTAGCACGCCTTGGCCCTACTCTACCCGACCCTACTCGATTTGCAGCATGTTTCCACTAGCCACTAGCTTGCCTCCTAAAACAAGCTAGTTTTAGTACCTACTCCGCTCTGGTTCCAAGCGAGCTGAGTCCATACTAAAAGATAACGTCACCGACTGCCGGCTACTGAGTCAGACAATGTCGTCATCGATGAGTCATGAGCGCGACAACCAAGCATACTAGCGGTAGCTAGCATTAGCTTACCCTCATACGTCTTTTCTTTGCAGCTCGATTGCTCTCGTCCTCGGCTTCATTCTGTTGTATAGCTTCCAAAAGTCTCCTGTGTTTCTCAAGGGGTATTTCTTCTTACCACCTGCAGCCTTCTTCTGCTTTCCTTTTTTACTCGGTTTGTGACAAAAAGCCACAGATTGTTGTGTCACACTCAAAATGCCGCCATCGCAGTGCCACTCAGTTGCTTACAGCAACACTGCAACCCATTGGGTAGGCGATTGCAGCACAAGGCAAGTAGAGTAGAGCCGGTAGAGTCGAGTCGAGTAGAGTAGGGCTAAAGGAAAAGGGCCATATGACTTCTTTATCGATCACTTAATAACCTATCTGAATTATTAGCTCAAATGAGAATTGTGATTTTTTTTTTTTTACTATCAAATTCTCCTTCATAATAAAATAGTCTAATCTTTAACAAAGGGCTGGGCAATTTATTGTTTAATGATCAAAAGTACAAAATGCCTTAAACACTACACAATATGCGAGTAATAGCTGAAAATGGGGAAACTGCAATTATAACAATTATCTCCCTTTTGGTCAAAATAGAACATACAGTATCACTGAGCTTTTCCTTTTTGATTTCAATTTTATTTTAAACTTGTTTCCCACACTTGTGAAAGCAAGATAATAATTACAGGGAAAAGAACAAAGTCCAGGTATTTATTATGTGTCTACTGTCAGTAATGAAAAAACAGATGAGGATTTGAAAAACATTCCAAGGATATGTGATATGGTTCATCTGGTGCCTCAGATTATGAAGTTTAATTCAAACTGAAACAGAGAAAGCGTTAAAATGGACCTGCTGATCTGGATTTAAGTTTGAATTCTTAAAACAGAACAAAAGCACCATCAGTTTCTCTGTCCTGGATGTGATGCCCTGCTCTGTCCACCAGGTGTCTCCAATCATCCCTCTGCTACTGCATGGATAATTAATGAGGAAGAGTTAAAGATGTTTTGTTTTGAAGACTTCAGAGGTCTGAGACCTGCAGAAAATCTTCTGTTCCAGCAAGTTTAGAACCAGACTGTCATGATCTCCTAGTGCTTGAGCTGTTTCCCCTCCATCCTGATTGTGTGTCACACACCTGAGGCTGATCCACTCATCAAGCCCTGCACTATACAAACCCAGCTCTGCACTCCGGTCTTCACCTGAATGTCCAGTCATTGGAGCTGTTTACATGGGTAAAAAAAAACTATTTACAATCAGATTGAAACGTCCATCAGATTAGAAATGTCTCATGTAAACACCTTAGCCAATCGGATTCACCAGAATCTGATTGTATTTCAGATCAGATTGTAAGAGGTAGTCTACGCCGATTGATAATCCGCTCCATGCTTCATGTAAACGGCTGAGTGGAGCGGATTGGGTTGATAGACAGGATTGTTCGGTCTGTGCAGGCACTCCATAGTACATAAGAGGCACGTAGTGACATTCGCAGAGCGTGCCCAAACAAACATGGCGAACAAACAGAAGAACTGGATGGTGGAGGAAACAAACACGACGTGGATCCATCTTTCTAGAGCTAAACAGGAAGCAGGAAGTGCACCTCTTCTTCTCTTATTTGCAGGTAGTGGCAGAGTGACCTTCTGCGCATGTCAAAAAAAAAAACACAATCGGATTTGTTTGCTCAACGTGGATCTCTTTGCTCAAAGTTCATGTATACAGATCGAATCAGATTCACTTAATCCAATTGATTTCAATCCGATTGAGGAAAACTACCCATGTAAACGGGGCCACTGACTTCATTGTCTGATGGCCTCGCCTGCTCCACCTCAGCTGTACAACAGCTCAGCTTTAAGAAATATAGCTTTCAGGGCAGCAGTGGCATCATTTAAAAGGACTTGGTTTGGGGACCAGAGGGTGGCCAGATCAAGTCCTGACATGTTTGGAAGTTGGTTTAGTGGCTGTAGAGGTGACAGTAGACTCACTTGGCACTGCCAACAAATCCTTGAGCAAGACTCCGAACCGCCAGCCTGCTCTGTGGCTCTTTTTCAACAGCAGCCATCATCTCCATTAGAGGGACTAAGGGTTCTTCCTTAGTCCTTTCCTATCCACTTTACCTAACCCCGATAAAAAACGTCACAGGGTCAAGGGAAGCAGGGAAAAAGACGAGAGGAAAGGAGAACTGATCATGGAGGAATTCGACTGCACTTTCACTTTGATGTCATATTTCAGTGACGACGATTACTTGTGACGTAGGTAAGCCACGACGAACTACAATGTTCCGAAAATGAACTGCAAGAAGCGCATTTGTTCTCTGCCTTATCTCACAGGGTCGTTTCATGTCTTCACTGGTTAACATTAACAATCCCTGATCAGAGGATTCACCTGTGATGGTGTTTTGTCTTTGGTCATGCAGTGTGTGTTTCCTGCTCACAGCTGTGAGGTTCATGAGAGCATCTATAAATGTGGACATCTTTGGCAGACACTGACAATCTGAAGCCTGATGCATACAATACAGCAGACTGTCAGAAGCACTATTCCCCCGTTTCATTCACATATATCATCATGAACATTGTTTGAATGTATTATATTTGTAGTATTGTAAAGGTCCTCATTTGTCCTTCTTTTATTGCTTGTTTTTAATAAACGTTATTAGGCCTCATCGTTCTGTCCCTTCTCCATCATAAGTTTCTGAAAACCTTCTGCAGGAGCCGTATTTATACATGTCACGCGCCGCAAGGCATTATGGGGCGTTTTCTTCTCCTTTCCTTTTGAAAAGGATGGTCCAGTGTTTCCTAAGCTAAAGGAGATATTAAAGGAAGCAACAACCTTCCTTTCCTTAACTTTTGGAGAATTCGAACAGCACTTATCATGGCCGACACTTAAATGCTTCCAGGTCATTTCTTCGGTTATGAAGGTTCCTTATCAAAAAAGGACTATTCAGATGCACCCTAATAAAGTCTGTCTTCTGATGTTCTCTGAAGGAGGGAGCACATCACTGTGCACCTCACACCTAAACAGGTAAAAGAGGAAGAGGAGTCGACTGTAGCAACACCCTCGGATACAGCCAAAAATGTGTCCTAATATGGGTGATAATATGCACAAAAATGTAAATATGTGATTATAAAATCATGTTGTTCAGGGCAACACAAAGGTGAAACGACTCGGAGAGAAATATCAGATCAGGACCGGCTTCATTTTGACCTGTTAGAAATCCACCTGTCATTATGAGTGAATATTTATTCATTTATGAAAATAAGATTATCTTTGTGCCAGACCCAGAGTGACGTGACAGCCACAGAAAGGTGGAGCAAAGACTCTGTGCTGCCCCCCTGTAGCTGCGGCAGGATGGCTGGTCTCACCTTTATAGACAGGTACAAAACACTTTGGAGGATACAACAGTTATTTGTTTGATTTAAATGTATTGAAGAATCCAGCCCCAGACTGTACAAATGTAGCTGCTTTAGTTTAGAGAGTTTGGTAATCATTGGTTTCAAGCGTTTGCCATGCTAACATATTTGGAACGATAACTTTAAACTTGTGTCCGTACCTGTCCTCCTCGAGCTCTATGATCGGCAGTCTGGGAACCTGAATCTGAGGAGGTCCATCTCCAACTGCCACAGCAGGTGTCACATCAGTGTTCACCTGAAACAGAGAACAAACACAAACTCCAGTTCCAATGAAGCTGGGACAGTGGGTGAAATATTAACAACAACGACCTCCAAATTTTTTTAGATCTACTGTCAGCAGAGTACACCACGAAGACAAGATATTTCATGTTTTTGCAAAAGTCTATTATTTTGACTTTGATACCTGCAACATGTTTAAAAAAAACTTGGACGGGGCAGCAAAGGACAGAGGAATGCTCAAAAACACCTGTTTGGAACATTTCACAGGTGATCATGGAAACCAAAACCATCTATTTTTTTGTTTCCTTGACTCTCTGAAACAAAAATATGTCTGATATAAACATTGGAAGAATTGCTTCGAAAATAGAAGCATGGTGCATGCAAAATGTTCATTTTATCTACGACACTTGTCATAGGAACAGCAGTGTTTCTTAAACCAAAAATGCAAATTTAAAGTGGTCAAACACTGTATACCAATTTTCATGTATTGCAACACAAAGAAGTTTTACAAGTTATTATTCATAATTTAATGAACTTGACATTAAATACAAGCTAATTTACCCAGGTACATATAATTAAAGCCAACTGGGCTATTTTTTAAATCAATGAAACAATGGGTGCTTTTGAGTAACAGGTATTATCAGTGATTCCCAACCAGGGGTACATGTACCCAAAGGGGTACGCAAGAACATTCCAGGGGGTACGTGGAAAAATGTAAAAATTTATTTCCAGCTTCAAAGTACTGAGTAAAGCCTGTTAATAGAATTGTATGTGTGTGCCACAACTATTTTTTCAGTGGGAACAATAACCTAAAATGAAAACAGCCGCTAATCTACAGCCAGGAAAATATGGATGAATGGCTTAAACATGCAGTTGCTCTGGATTAAGGAGAGGGTTAAGAGAAGCCCGCACAGAAGCTATTTTGAATGTTCCTGGTTTTTAAAGCTTGCAGTGTGTAGCATTTGGCATTTTAGTGGCATCTAGCGTTCAGATTCTAGAATGAACCTAACCGTATCCAAAATGACACATCGCTGAGCAACGGAACACTGTGAAGACACGGCACACAGTTTATGTTGTGTGTGTTTATACACACAGTTTGAATCACTAGGACAGAGTTATAACTTTCTATGCATCCACTACCATCCTCTTCTCTTCTTTGCCTGCATTCCAGGTAGATTTCAGAACAGGCAGACAGATTCGCGTTTGGTTCTTTTTGTCCCTAAAAACCACCCGTAGACAACACGGCAGATCAATATGTCGGCCTACATGAAACAGCGAGCCGCGGTAATGTAATTTTTTAATAAAGATATTTCTAACTAAATAAAAGTAAAGCAAACATTTTATTGGGAAGATTTTTCTTCTATTTTGACGGACTTTACATACAAATAGAAACATATGGGGAGAACGGGGTAATGTGAGACACCGGGTAATGTGAGACACCCCCTGTATCTAGGCAACGGAACACATTTGTGGTCATGTGACCATTGTTTTCAAGCTCGTCCCATTTCCCCTTGGCCATGATGGAGAGGACTTTGTGGTTCTGTTGTAAGCATGTTTTTTTCACAAAAATATTTTTTTTTGCATGTAAAAGTAAATTTTCTTGCTGACAACTTAATCAACTGTTGTGCCAAAGCAAATTAATTCAGGTAGAAAAACTTATATCATACATGTTGATGAACTACTAGCATTTAAAACCATGTGATGATGCTGGCTGAAAATAAGCCTGAATTGCTAAGAGAGGTTGCTTTTTCTAAAATTGTACCAGTGGGGTAAAGCGAAACAAATGATGAGGGGTTAAGTGAGACAGTGTCTCACTTGAAACATGAAAGAGTGGGAGAGACCCAAGTTTGCTATAAAGGAAAATGATGTTGCACATGTTCCTTAAAGGGATGTGGTGAAGAAGCTGCTTCAGCCTGAAAAGCCTGGAGGAACCACACAGAGAGAGCAACTCTTCATCTTTCCCTGTAACCTTCAGGGCTGGAATGTAGAGTAGGCATAGTTGCAGAGTATGACAGTAGGCTGATGTTCTAGTCCTGTGTTCTGAGTCCCAGGCTGTTCTAGCTGGTTCTGATTGTCCA